>JABAKD010000020.1:16674305-17065726 GCA_012845835.1 Undaria pinnatifida
CAACGCTTAGGAAACCACAGACATCATTATCGCTCGTCTCCCTTTCATCTGGTGGCCTGGTTTTTCCTTGCTAAACGTTCACACCCTTGACGTTCACCGCGGAGAGGCATAGCTGACTCCCGCTGCCGCAGGAACGAATCACATTTATTGTTCACCTACTGTATCTTATGTCGAGTAAAAATCTCATTCAGCTGCTGTAAGTTGTCTCGACCAAAATATCAGCTGTTGCACCTTTGGGTCCTGGACCAAAAATCTCATTCAGCCCCTGTACCTTGTCCACGCTGGCGGCGTCCAGAGAGGCTGTGTCGATGTACCCCTGGGTCTCGTTCCTTTTGAAGAGGCGGGTCTTGCGGCCGGCCTTGTCCTCCTCATCGATGTCTTCGAAGTTTGTCAGAGATAGGGAGGACTCCTTCCCTTCCGCCAAAACGGCATCCTGCCACCGTCACCGTCGTCGTTACACAGCATAAGGGCAAAGCGGAAGCTTTACTTTATTCGACGGAAATGACCCCCAGTGCGAGAAAGCTGGGATGGTCGCGTGGCCACTGATTTCAAGCACACATCACCCTAACCGTTTCACTACTGCGAAAAGATCCCACCCAAGTTCCAAGTAGATCGTCTCCGGAAATGTGGGTTCAGATCTGAAAGAGTTAACAAAAACCGCAGCCAAATATCGCAAACATCTCTTTTAGTCCAACGTCAAACTTGGTCACATGCGGTAGACCTCTTGGTCCCCTCCACCCGGCTCCTGTCTTCCTTCGATTCCTATTGGGTTCATTGAGTACGCACAAACTCGTCGAAGCGCGCGGAATGGTGCTAAATCATGCCGGATGCTCTTCACATTGCTCTGTTGCATGCGCCACCGTGTTGGGCGAGGCGCGACTTTTGACTCGAAGGAGATTGTTCAACTACACATATCACGTAGATGCAACGCTGAGTATCGGCTAAAGCATCGGTCGTTTTTACGGCTGACGTACTGTAGTACAGCAATTGCATCAAAATGTGATCTTCCTCACGTAGAGTAGTAGTTATATAAAAACACGATCCCGCTCCCACATTACGCACCCGATGCCTCTCTAGAACCGTCTTGAGCTCCTCCGGCTTTTCGAAGGTGGAGATGCCACTTTCGCTGCGCGACGTGGAATAATACATTTCAGTCAGCAGGTGATTATTGCCACATCATGGGGTCGACGGCGAGGGCGTGTTGCAATAGAACTGGAATAGCAGCCCGTCGTTTTTCAGCGAGTGGACGGGAGAATCAAGCACAAGGTTCTAACTGTTTGGGGGACACAGGGCTGCAGCCTCTCGATCTTTTCATAAACGGGACGACACCAATCGCGCGGACGGAGGCCACCTACGCAGTATGTTTATACGGTCGTTTTTCAGTAGTTTCTACAATACGGTCAATCGTAATTGGTGTTGAGGCAATCATTGTGGCAACTGCCGTAAGAGTATGATATGATGCTCGCAGCCGCTGTTAGACTGTCGTTTAGCCACAGCTGACGTGCTGGTCTTAGACTCGCTGAAACAACCTTATGACACGTTTGACGTGAACAACAGCATCAGCATCGAACTGAACGTCACCGTGTGTCTCTGGGGCAAAGGGTGACACCTGTTGAAGTAGACCTTGGCTGTGCTCCCTTTACGGGCGTCGGCGGTTGACTCCACGGCTCTCCAGCCGTGTTGTGCAGCTGGAACGTCCATCTTGTACGAGTACTCCAAGCAGACTCGAAGCGCAGTCGGCGAAGCAGCAGTTCGCGATAACAGGAGAGACCAACAACCTGATTTTCATGAAAATTGATCATACGTTACGGAACAAGGGGGACGTGCACCAGCGTTTCGGGTCGAGAATGGTTGTGTATAAAAAGAAGACTCATATTTATTTGAAGTGATCCCACGCTGCCAATACGAGTACCGTACATACATAGCGCGGTGCGTGCCATGAATCCCTGCCCTGCCCTTGTGAAGCCATCTGGGGCGCGCAGGATCGAGAGAAGACGTGCCGATATACAAGTTAGAAGAAGGCAAAGTCAAATTGTGGCATAGTAGGTAACCTTCCAGGACGAATTATGGGCGACTCACTGCGTGAAAACATATAATTTAAGCTTCGTCATGTCAGAACATTGCGACACGTACATAAAGGCAGGTCACTCGTAGCCAGGCTCACCTGGCGGGCTACCCAGCACAGCAGTGTAGGACACGGAGGTACAAGAGCAAACATCCCCCAACCCCGATTCGTATAACGCATCTTATTCTCTGCAACTCCGTGCAATCCGCACCTTTTGTTGTCATCTCTCGCATCTCTTTTGTAGTACACCGCCAGGCGCGCGATAATCTGTGGCAGACCTGTGTCTCGATCCAATCACAAGACACCGCCTCTTCATCCACGAGGTTCTGGCTCGAGCATCACCACGCGTTCAAGCTCGTAGACTGCCCGAAAATACGCGATTTTCTGCGTGGACGTTTTCGCCGTCTTGCATGTTTTAGAGTTCCCATAGACCCACACATTCGGGAGTTGATAACAACTCGCCCCTCGAGTGGATTGTTTTGGGTGGTTGGTGCGACCCCCACAGGACGGCTGTTTCCTCGAGCTCCAGCCGACTTTCGCCAATGATGATGACCTCCACCGTCACCAGGGGAATCGCTCGGGCGCGCCTTCACGCGGTGAGCCCTTGATGGCGCCTCTCGGCCAGGTTTTCGCTGTTTGATCTCGATGTATTTTTTGGCGTCAGTCACCAAGTGCCGATCATGAACAGCAAACTTGGCTTGCGTCGCCAGCATAGCAGTACCGGTACAGCAGCAGAGGATAGGATAGGGTATCCCTCTTGACCCCGAAGGCGTGCCTGGTGGGCTACTGTTGCCGCGTTTCACCCATATAGGCGCTGCCGTCCGTCCGACAGTTCATAGCGAGCGATGACAGCCCGCCAGCCGCGATTCCCTTGACCTCATTTTACGAGTGGATTTCACGATGCGTACAAATGAATTTGGAAATTCTTACAAAATTACAAAAAGCGGCCAGGTACCCGGTATTATATCAACACCAAACTGACTGTAGAACTTATAGCATGCATACCGGTATATAGAGGTAACTAATATTACGGGAATCGGGATCTTCAGGACTGGGTCGCTCACAGCGCAGCGGGGAAATTCGACCCCCTCTGAAAACAGTACGTTAACTTCGCGCCCTCATAGCGCGCTCCCAGACGCACGGCCAGGCTCGCGCCTTCGCAATGCGGCACCTGGTGGCCTAGCGAACAGAATGGCTCGTTGCGTGCGGTCTCGATTGTCCCTGCTGGGTTGGAATGTCGTGAAAAGCGCGCCGAACCCCGCAGAACCGACGTCTTTCGTCTTTCGGCAGCAAACCTGCACTTTCATTTGCTTCCGATCGCAAAAAAGTGACAGTCCCGTTTTGAAACCTGCACTTTCATTTGCTTCCGATCGCAAAAAAGTGACAGTCCCGTTTTGCGGAGTATTGGCGTTGAGGTTGTGTGTTGTCAGCACAGAGAGGGGATGTGAAAAGCGCGCCGAACCCCGCAGAACCGACGTCTTTCGTCTTTCGGCAGCAAACCTGCACTTTCATTTGCTTCCGATCGCAAAAAAGTGACAGTCCCGTTTTGCGGAGTATTGGCGTTGAGGTTGTGTGTTGTCAGCACAGAGAGGGGATGGGCACGCACACCCTCCAAAGCCGAACGTATACCGTCTATTTCACCTCTGGTGAGGTTTGTTGCACGCGCAGCTTTCACGTAGTAGGTCGATCGCGGGTAACGAGAGCAAGCGCAACCTCAACGATGCCGCTCAACGAAGCTGGGGTGTAGCTGCTGCTGCTGTGGGTTCTGGATCTTTACCAAAACTTCGACCAAACTTCGTTTTAGTCGCCTCAGCACACCCGCCCGACGCGAACACGCGCACACGCACACAATTCAACACAGCAGCCGCTCCCCTCGCAGTAGACATGAGTGCGCTGTCGAAGGCTTCGCCCCTGAAACGCAAGCCAGCTGAGAGTTCTAAATCCCCCTCCAAGCCCAAGACTACGCTGGAACCCGGCAACCCCCTGTGGTTTTGCCTCAACGCTCAAGACTGCCCCGAGGGGCGGCTCGGGGTCCGCACGAAAAAGGACGGCAAGCACTACACGACGTGCGACAAAAACGACTGGAGGGACCCGGAAACGTGCAAGGTGACGTGCTCGTTCCTCGCCCCCAGCAAGGATCACCCCCACAACTGCCACATCTGCCTGCAGGACGTCGGTGGCAAACCTTCCATCGGCATCCCAACGGACGAAGTCGACGACCGCGGGTACAAAGGTGAGCAGCAGAGTTTTGTTTGAATATTCAATCTAACCGCCCGTTCCGGCACGAGCGTGTGAGATAATCATCGTGGGCTGCCGCGCTCTCCGCTCGCTCGCCGCGCACGAACACCCGCCCCCCACCCAACAACTTTCCGTGTGAAGATGTGGCTGTCACGGGGCCATAGTTTAGGAGTCGTTTGTTGCTGCTTTTTGTGCGTACATGTAGCAACCGTGCATGTTGAAGTTGTGAGCGCGACCAGAATTGCCGTGACTGTTTTTTTGTGCTAAAGTTTGTGTACACAGCAGCAAAGAAAGCATGGAAACAGCAGTTCGATCCAGTCATGCTGCACCTCTTCAACCGCTTGACATGCCCAGGAATACGAAACAATGCCTTTCCGCCACCGCTCGCATCCTGTACGTTGTCACTCACAGAGCACGTGTTTGCACGTTTGCACCTTTAACCACGTGACATCTCCTGATACTTTTTGCTTTGTGCATGTCGCCCTGCCGCACTTTATTTTTTGCTCAAGTGTGGGAGAATTACTGCGCGGTGTTCTCCCTCTGCGCGGGAGCAAGGACCAAGGACGGCGGTACCTTCAAGAACGCCACCGCCGCTACCGGTGACATCGTCGGCGTAAGTGCATGCGTTCGTTCCAAAGTGTATCAAGTCGCTCGATGTGTACGTTCCCGGCTGCCGCGTGTTAAAGATGTGCCATCAGGGTGGAAATTCACGGGTGTAGACTGCTGTCTGTAGACTGCTGTGTGTGTGTGTGTGTGTGTGTGTGTGTGTGTGTGTGTGTGTGTGTGTGTGTGTGTGTGTGTGTGTGTGTGTGTGTGTGTGTGTGTGTGTGTGTGTGTGTGTGTGTGTGTGTGTGTGTGTGTGTGTGTGTGTGTGTGTGTGTGTGTGTGTGTGTGTGTGTGTGTGTGTGTGTGTGTGTGTGTGTGTGTGTGTGTGTGTGTGTGTGTGTGTGTGTGTGTGTGTGTGTGTGTGTGTGTGTGTGTGTGTGTGTGTGTGTGTGTGTGTGTGTGTGTGTGTGTGTGTGTGTGTGTGTGTGTGTGTGTGTGTGTGTGTGTGTGTGTGTGTGTGTGTGTGTGTGTGTGTGTGTGTGTGTGTGTGTGTGTGTGTGTGTGTGTGTGTGTGTGTGTGTGTGTGTGTGTGTGTGTGTGTGTGTGTGTGTGTGTGTGTGTGTGTGTGTGTGTGTGTGTGTGTGTGTGTGTGTGTGTGTGTGTGTGTGTGTGTGTGTGTGTGTGTGTGTGTGTGTGTGTGTGTGTGTGTGTGTGTGTGTGTGTGTGTGTGTGTGTGTGTGTGTGTGTGTGTGTGTGTGTGTGTGTGTGTGTGTGTGTGTGTGTGTGTGTGTGTGTGTGTGTGTGTGTGTGTGTGTGTGTGTGTGTGTGTGTGTGTGTGTGTGTGTGTGTGTGTGTGTGTGTGTGTGTGTGTGTGTGTGTGTGTGTGTGTGTGTGTGTGTGTGTGTGTGTGTGTGTGTGTGTGTGTGTGTGTGTGTGTGTGTGTGTGTGTGTGTGTGTGTGTGTGTGTGTGTGTGTGTGTGTGTGTGTGTGTGTGTGTGTGTGTGTGTGTGTGTGTGTGTGTGTGTGTGTGTGTGTGTGTGTGTGTGTGTGTGTGTGTGTGTGTGTGTGTGTGTGTGTGTGTGTGTGTGTGTGTGTGTGTGTAGACTGCTGTGTGTGTGTGTGTGTGTGTGTGTGTGTGTGTGTGTGTGTGTGTGTGTGTGTGTGTGTGTAGACTGCTGTGTGTGTGTGTGTGTGTGTGTGTGTGTGTGTGTGTTTTTTTTTTTTTATTGTGTTGTGTGTGCGTATTGCCGGTTTATGTGGTGTGCTGTAATCGAGAGAAGAGGGAAAAAGCATAGAAGTATAATACAACAAACCTCCGTTGCTTTGTGGTGTTCGCATGTGCATATCACCAAGGCTCCCTTCCGTATTGTGAATGCGCGAGAACACCAGTTTATTCGGCAGACGATGAAGCATTGTGCACTCCGCAGCAGTCGTTCCTTCGTAACATGCACAAACATGCGAACACCATATTTTTTTTCAGAATTTGCAACACGTCATCCGCGACTCCCTGCTCCCCTACCCTCTTCCCTGTTCCGTTTGGAAACACACAGAAACGCTGCGCGGCCTGGGACGAAAAAAAGTCGTCAAAGGACAACCCGTGCACGGGCAAAATCAAGGCCGGCGACCTGGTGGTCAAGAACTGGGACGACCCGCCCCTCCACCTCGTGTGCTCGAAGCGAGAGTGGCGGAAGATCGTGGACGAGTTCCTCCACAAGCAGAAGGTGCTGCACGACCTTGGTTCCACCGCCGAGAAGGAGGCATCCCAGCCGTCCGCCAAGGTCCCCGACAACCTCAAAGACTTCTGAGGTGAGCTCAAGATCAACCGGGCAAAGCGCTCCCCTAAACCTTTTATCTGAACGCGAACTTGAAACTTTAACCTTCCATGTCAACCGATCAGCGATGTACTCGCTCGCAACGAAATACCCGTCGTGCTGAAATTGCCCGCGAGCGCAGGCGTAGGCGCGCGTGCATTTTAGCGGGGCGGCGCTCACGACGTACCCTTCAAAACGAAACTCGAACGCAGAACACTAATAACATGGAACGTGATCTCCGCAGTAACAACCTGGACAGCGATTCTGAATCAGAGACTGACGTCGTTGTTCAACATTTTAATCGAATGAGAAACCGCATCCCTCGAAGACCCGACCCTAGAGACGTTGCCGCTGCCAATTCCATGGAAGGTTCAGAAGAAAGACTTGGTGTGCAAGCCTTTAATTCCACCAACTTTGAGTATCCACTTGAGGCGTACGAACTAAAATACCCGTGCTTGCTACATGAAAGTAACTATACGTGCCAACACTGTGGGTCTGTGCTATGGAAAGAGGAACGGTCTGGGTCCTATAACTGTTGTAACCGTGGGAGATCTGCCATTCACCGGCTTAAACCTATTCCACAAACATTGTTATCGCTCTTCCAAACCGCACGTTTTCGCGAATCACAAAGGGCATATAACGGGTTATTTAGTTTCACAGCTTTGGGAGCAGGAGGCATAGAAAACCGATCGTGGACTCAAGGAAAACCACCGACAATGCTTACTCTCCATGGTAAAGCATACCATAGAATTTTCGACTTACAGGAGAAGTATCAAAACCAAAATGTTAACAACAGTGCCAGGTTTTACATATTCGATTCCGAATTCGCACAGACAACCTCCTCACAACATTTAGATTCACGGATTGCAGGCACTCTAAGATCCCACGTGAACAGCGAGATTAGGTGGGCTCGAGAATACAGGTCTGCCGTAGACACAATATTAAACACATCAGCGTCAGAGTCCAGTGCGCCTTTTATAGAGTTCAGTGAAGTTAGCAGAGTTAATGATGGACCAGTGTTGGGCGAGAATCCGAGTGCAAATGAAATAGCAGCTTTAGTGTTTACCTCAGGGAATCAAAATGATGCGCCGCGAGCAGTTATCACCTATCCAAGGAACAGCCCAGATAACAAACCACGCTTCCTGCCGCTTTGGAGCTCTGCATATGAAACGCTACAGTTCCCCCTGCTGTTTTTGCATGGAGAAGCAGGTTGGAGTAAGGGTAACTACAAAGAGAACCCGCCGTTCAAATCTAAAACAATGAACCGGTCAAACACCGAAGCCGTAACGTTTCCCTTCTACTGTAGGCAGCGTATTCTTTCGGAGCCGATATTTAAGATTAACTGCCGAATCGCTCAGGAATGGGTCTGTGATTCTTTGAGCAGAATGGAAGAAGAGCGTTTGAATTTCGTCGAAAATAGTGACATGCAGCATAGGCTTGCTTCCAACCGGTCCATTCAAGACGCCCAACCTCATGAACAACCCGGTAAATTGCTTCCTGCTTCTCACCCTGGCTCACCTGCCAAGCGTAAAAGTGATACAGAAGACGCTCTATGCATCGTGAACAGGCGAGGAAGACCGCATTTGTTCATCACCGTAACTTTCAATGCGGATTGGAAAGAGGTGCAAGAAAATTTGCTGCCAGGACAAAGTGCTTATGATCGTCCTGATCTATGTTGTCGTGTTTTCAAATTGAAGATGAAAGAAATTATGAAGGTTTTAAAGTCTGGCAAAATTTTTGGCGCTTACGACAGCCATTTAGCGGTGACGGAATTCCAAAAGAGGGGGTACCCTCACGCTCACATTCTCATGAGCTTCAAAAATGCAGGCCCTGATGCCCTAAACGAAATGGACAAATGGGTGTGGGCTCAGCTGCCTGACGAAAACATAGCAGGAGGAAAACTACGTGAAAAGGTACTCAAATACATGATACACAAGCCGTGTGGGGCAGTTGGAAACATGAGTGCTCCATGCATGCAAGTAAACCGTCACACGAACAAAAAGTGTTGTAACAAGTACTTTCCGCAACCATTCAGAAGCATTGCAACCGTCAACGACAAAACTGGACGGGCAGAATATACTCGGAGGAAGAACGGTGATAACCCGACCATAAGAATGAGAGTAAACAACCAATGGAAAAGTGTTAGGATAGGAAACGAGTGGGTGGTGCCGTACAACCCCATGTTGCTCATGATGTTTGACTGCCACATTTGTGTTGATGTCGTCACCGCAACATCATGCGTTAAATACGTGTTCAAATATTGTCACAAAGGGGACGCGTTTATTCGAGCAAGGATACAGGGCATTACCTCAGAAGTTGAACAATATAGAAAAACGAGGTATATTTCAGCCGCAGAGGCGACGTGGAGACTATTAGGTTACCATATGGTGGACAGATACCCTGCGGTAACTAAGATTCACGCCCATCTTGAAGGAGAGCAACAAATCACTTATCCCAAAAATGCCACCCACGATGATAGACTTGAGATAGCCGCGCAGTCACAGACACACGTGCTCAGGTACTACATGCGACCGAAAAATCCCTGCTTTTCGGACTTGACCATTCTAGACTATTACGAGCAATACACTATCACCTCGCCCAAAAAAGATGACCCTCCGCTTGAGTTTGCTCCGCTTGGCAAATACCTCGATGGATACAAAAACATCGTTTCCAAACGAAAAAAACGACGATCACGTTTGCCGAATTTCGTTTCAGAGTCCAGCGGTGGGAGATCTCTACTACTTGAGGTTGTTACTACACACGATTCCAGCCAGGTCGTTCGCAGAATTACGAACAGTGCAAACAGACACAGGCGATCCCGTTGTTCACCCTACTTTTCATGATGCCGCCAGAGCAAGAGGTCTCATCACGGGAGACGAAGAGTATTCACTATGTATGGAAGAAGCTTCAGTGTTTCAAGTTGCGTCCCAGCTCCGTGCTCTTTTCGTTACGCTCATTTTAGATGGTGCGCCAGCACCGAAGCTATGGCGTGACTTTAAGGACAACCTCATCGAAGATTTCCTTCTTAGGTTATCCACAGACGATGCCATACAAGCTGCCTTGTGTGAAATAGACCTCAAGCTAAACCAGCATGGTAAATGTAACGAACAAGTCAACCTTCCAAAGCCTATGCATCCGCGAACTGAATTTGAAAGGATGCGTGATGCCTTCGACCCACAAACATGTGCAGAATACGCAGAGCTGCATGAACCGCGACTGACCAGTGAGCAGAGCCACATTTACAAAACAGTCTTAGACTCAGTTCGAGCCGATAATGGGTGTCCATTTATGATTGATGCGCCCGCCGGAACTGGCAAGACATACACAGAAAAATGTATTTCCGCAAGGTTGAGAGGTGAAAGAAAGACAGTGCTCATCGTTGCTTCCACCGGCATCGCCGCCTTACAGCTCCCTGGAGGCTGGACCGCGCACTCCATGTTCAAATTACCTATGGACGAAGCAATGTCGCCAACCTGCGTATGCAACATAAACACCAACACTCAAAGAGCAGAGCTAATCCGCAAAGCGGACCTCATCATTTGGGACGAGTTACCTATGACCCACAGATATTGCATTGAGGCCCTCGACAGAACACTTCAAGATCTGATGAAAAACAATAAGCTTTTTGGTGGAAAAACTATTTTGTTCAGTGGAGATTGGCGCCAAACAGGGCCAATAGTTAAGAACGGCACCGCCACCGATACCGTCGACGCAGCCTTTATTTCTAGCCCCCTATGGAAACACGTTAAACGCATGAGACTAACCAAATCGCAACGAGACAAAGATGATCCTCAGTATGCTGCTTTTGTGCGGGCGATAGGCGAGGGTACCCACCCTACACAATCAATCGACGGCACGGACATGATGGCCTTGAATAACCACAACCTCGATGCCAATGACCACTTCCAGCTCAAATATACAACAAATTTCGATGAGCTCATGAACTTTGTGTATCCCAATGTCAATGAACAATCGCGCAACTGGGACAAACGCGCCATATTGGCGACCACCAACAACGCAATTGACCGTTCTAATGAAGCCATATCGGACTTGCGGCCCGGAGAGTACTGTACATACCTCAGCTCAGATACACTAATAAGTGATGAGACCACGCCTCACACAGCCTTTGCTTCTCCTGAACACCTCCACCAATTAAACGTGCAAGGTGTCCCTCCCCATGAGCTTTGCCTCAAGTCAGACGGACTTGCGATGATCGTGCGAAATCTCAACTTTTCGGAGGGACTCATCAACGGTCAAAAATGCGTTGTCCTCGCAGTTTCCCCAAACAGCCGAGTCCTTCAAGTCGAACTTCTCACCGAAACATCGCCCCATCCAATTGTTTTGATTCCACGTATAGGCTTTCGTGCGACAGTTGGAAGAAATGGCATCACGTTCATGCGAACACAGTTTCCCATCCGAACTTCATATTCCGTCACGGTGAATCGTTCACAGGGACAGACACTTACAAAAATTGGCTTGGACTTGAGATCACCTGCGTTTGGGCATGGTCAACTTTACGTCGCGCTCAGCCGTGCGCAAAATCGCCAGTCAATTATGTGCCTTTTACCACAAGAACATATTGTTGACGGCATTCCACACACGGAGAACATTGTATACCCTCCTTTCACCGCTGCCGCCACAGGCCAAGCTGTAACACCTCCACCGTATCAACCTCCAAACACCTCGCCTCCTGCGCCCTCCAATGCCTCCTCTCAACCGTCAAGTGACAGCCAAACTCCACCTCCAACATGGACAGTCGTCGACGAAATTGGGGATGGAGCATGCGGATTTCGCGGCATAGCACGACGAATATACAACGACCCAAACAGACACTACCAAGTACGCTCGGAAATACTCCAATACATGAACGAAAACCGCAACGACCCTAACTTGCTAAACGCCATTTCCGCTGGCATGAACCATGAACTACTCCAAGCCCTTGGTGAACCGCCACAACAGTATACATCATATGACAACTACCTCTCCATCATGTCTCACCCGCGAGCTTACCTTGGTGAGCCAGAAATTTACGCATGCATGCAACGATACAACATACCCATAAACGTTACTATCGGAAACAACCCCCGACCAAATCCTCAAAACGCCGACCCTTCTACCATACACCTGCACTATCAACCACAATCACGTCATTACTCTTCCCTAATCCTAAATAACCCTTCCACCGACCATCCGCCTGTCGCAGCATGACCGCGCCGCCAACGCGCCAGCGCCGGTGGTTCGCCTCTATGATCGTCCCTGACGACCTTCACCACTTCTTCGACCCACACTTCGAGCGCTCCCTCATTGCGGACGCAGAGCAAGAGGCCACCGGCGACACCCGGCAGCAAGTCGAAGATGATGCCAACTTCGAAGCGGAACTTCAAGACTACTACTCAACGTCCTTCCAGTGGCACATCAAAATGTGCCAATGTAGCCGTCCATGATAACTGTCGACCCCAAGTTACTCGTGGGGCCAGGTGTATATTTCGTGTATATATGTCAGTAGCCGCGGACACGCTCAGTCTCGTGCTAATTATTTCCCGCGGCATTGTCAGTAGTAAGTCTTCATTTTTTCAGCCATTCTGTACATGGTAGCCGGCGAGTACATATTAGCGGCCACCGTGGCATTTTGTCTAACCCTAAATAGTGAGTCTTCATTTTTTCAGTGCCGAGTTTGCGCGTGCGCCGCGCCGGCATACTGTCTGTTTTTTCCCGTTGTCAGCCAAGTATGTAGTCTCAGCTTTCGTAGCATCAAATTGTAAGTAGGGAGTCTTCATTTTTGCGGTGCCGAGTTTGCGCCAACCTCTTCATAGCCATGTCTGTTATGCGAACGTCTTTGAGTGGGTGAAGAGTTCGAGTTGCAATGCATCTGGCTACCCCGGCATACTGTCTGTTTTTTCCCGGTGTCAGCCAAGTATGTAGTCTCAGCTTTCGTAGCATCAAATTGTAAGTAGGGAGTCTTCATTTTTGCGGTGCCGAGTTTGCGCCAACCTCTTCATAGCCATGTCTGTTATGCGAACGTCTTTGAGTGGGTGAAGAGTTCGAGTTGCAATGCATCTGGCTACCCTGTCCCCATTTTGTAAGTAGTCACATCCGTTTTTCGCTGCCATACTGTACATGATTGCCGGTATTAGTGGCCACGTCGCATTTGGTCACAGAGTCTTCATGATTGCAGTACCAAGTCTTATTTTTTCAGTGCCCAGTTTGCGCCAACCTCTTCATAGCCATATCGTCTGAAAGAGGGTGTCTTTATTTTTGGACATATTCCATATTCCACTGCGTCCTTATTTTCAGTTTGTTCTGGGGATCACGCCCCATCAACAAATAATACATACCGAGTAGTATTTCCTTTTCCTCCATTTCGGCCCGCTGTATTTTCAGTTTCTTCTGGGGATCACGCCCCATCAACAAATCATACATACGGAGTATTTCCTTTTCCTCCATCTCGGCCCGCTGTCATTCCACACTCAACACTCCCACCCTTGGTATGCAGGCGTACTCCTGCTGTGGAACCAACCAGCATCACCGCACATCTTTTACAGTAAACAGTAACCCGGAGGACGGGGGGGCCGACAGGCCCCCCACGTCCGGACACCCTTGTAATACGTACTCGTGCACACGTATGATGCCCACCAGTTGTTGTTGCTGTTGTTATTTTATACTCCGTAACTAATTTTCAAGGACGCCAGCCGTGAGTTCGACGAATTTCAGGTCAATACTCAGTTATTTACTCGCATAATCAAGTCCGTGGTCACAGGACAGGCTCCAGTCACTCTGGAGCTGAGGTATACCCCAGGGAAAGAACACAAACCAAAGGTGGTTCACGCATATATCACAGAGCTGACGCAATTCATGCCTTCACCAGAAACATATAAAAAGTGAAATCGGGAGTCAGCCTACGATGTGCCAGGTCCATACTGGTGCATACGTCTCACTACTCTCACGCCTGGAAAAACCGACATATACCGCTTGCCACCCAAGAAAGACTACCACGTATATATTGCACGCAGTACCTATCACTACGCATAGGCACGACAGACGCAAGTCCATCGGAAAAAAGAAACAAAGAAAAGAAAAAAAGAAGATAAAGGAAAGAAAAGACGAGAAAGCGAAAAACATAAAAGGAAAGGAAAGACAATAAAAGACAGGAAAAGCAAGCAAGAAAAGACAAGACCCAGTACCAGGCGCCAGCCATGATACCATTTACGTACGACTGCAGCAGCAGCAGGTAGGCAACATGAACCTCACGTCGGATTCTATTTCGAGTTTTGAATCCCCATGTTCATGGTGCAGAAAATACACAACCGGTGGTCACTTGTCGAATGTCTGTTGTTAACTGAAGTGTCCTCTTGTGCCACGTGAATCGTCCGTACGTCCGAACCCCCGCACATCGGAACCCTCCACCTACTGTACCTATTGATGGAACAATCTTCGAGTTTTGAATGTCAAAGTGGTACTGGTATTTTGACGGCAATACATTTAATATTTTGACATCTAAGTTCGGTGCGTTGTATCGATAGTCTACACAGCAGTCACGTCGTATCATACTACAACAATATTAACAGTACCTGGCACCTGGCATGTGTTCTTCGTTCTTCACAGCTGTAGTTGTAGACTGATCCTGATCGATCCTGATCTTCCCAACCATGTGCATGTACCAGGTACCAGGTTCTCAATTGTCCGAGTGCCTTTTGTTATGCCCGAACCCTAAATCAAATTTCGGTAGTGTTAATATTCATACCAGTATACGTGACGCCGTGTTTTAGGTTAAACGCCTTGTCAACATGCCATTGCCACAAAAATGTGGAACTGCTGGCTACCGCTGCCTTCTCGTATGTATCAAACAGAACGTTTGCGCTGAAGTAATTTCGGAAAATCTTTCGATTCGTAATACTTGGGACTGCACGCTACTACAGTAGTAGTTGCGGTTATTTTGGGAAACAAATAAGGCAGACGACAGAAAGCGGTATACCGCAACCATTCCGCGCCACCGTGCGGTGCAGCAGAATACACCTGGGTTGTTGACCCCGATCCGCGACGCTGAATGGTCAACTCAGCCTCGCACCGGTTTTTGACACCAACTCCTTGCGGTACATCGTACCGTGACTTTTCAGCTCGGCCGTCACCGTTTTTTCTCACGTGACCCATACAGCTATCTGTCGGAGAATATCAGGGCTTTTCACGATTCGGGTCAAATGTCGCGGGTCGGGTCGGGTCGGGCCGGGTCAGGGTCGGGTCGAGTCAGCTGACCCGGCCCGACCCGTGAGAATTTCAAGACGTCTTGACCCGACCCGACCCGACCTGCGAGAATTTCGATACGTCTTGACCCGACCCGACCCGACCCGACCCGACCCGACCCGACCCGACCCGACCCGACCCGCGAGATTTTGGAAACCTCCTGACCAGACCCGACCCGACCCGCGAGATTTTGAAATCCTCCTGACCCGACCCGACCCGACCCGCCATAATCCGGGTGACCCGCGAGATGGGGGATTCATGCGGGTCAGGTCGACTCGACCCGTGACATTTCTCACGGGTCAAAGTCGAAAAGTCACGGGTCAACGCATGTCGTATACCTCGGTCGGTTGGTTGGTCCTTGGTTCCTTCCCAGGATGTCGTGTTCTATGGCGGTTCTTTTTACCGGTACAAGTATTGTTTGCAGCAGCATTTGGTGGTGTGCGCGCGAAAAATGAGAAAGAAACCGCAACCCACACGCACGGGCAATTAGCCACGCGCTCATGGCGCTAGACCACCGGGTCGACCTGGCGAGCGACCCGACGAGCGAGCTATTAATAGTATCTATGCTGTCTCCGGCCCCGGCAATCAGCCTAGCTGAGCCGCCTCCGGCAGCAAGCTCACAACTGGGTCGATGGATCTGTCAAGCATGGGGGCTACGATCCGCGAGGATGCGTTTTCTGCTGCTGTGGTGCTTGCTGCTACCAGATTGCTGCTGCTGCTGCTTACTACTGCTAAAAAAAAAGCAAACGTTTGGTCATATTCCGTACTGGTGGTATGATAATTCTCGAGCTAGCTACTACTACTACTGCTGTATCTATATTTTGTCTACGCAGTCTCCAGCCCAAGTAAGCAGCGTACTTACTAGCTGAGCCGCCTCCGGCAGCAAGACCACAACTGAGACGGTGGATCTGTCAGCAGGGGCTGCGACCCGCCAGAATCCGGGGTCTGCTGCTGGTGCTTGCTGCTGCCAGTGCTGCTGCTGCCGTTGCTGCTGCTGCCGTTGCTGCTGCTGTCGTTGCTGCTGCTGCTGCTGCTGCTGCTGCTTCGACGACGACTGCCCTTTTGCCTTTTTACAATTTTGGTCACATTTCGAACTGGTATGATCGTATTACTACTGTTACGGCTTCAGCCGGCACAGGATTCGCATCACACTGTATACCATGCCTGGTGATTGTTCTACACGCTGTGATGACAAATAAATGATCGGAGCATCGGCACGAGAGAGGCAGGAAGCGGTAAGATTTGTATGAATTACGGATGGATCCGCGGGTCAGACTTGGGGACGCCTGCACAGCAATGGCCCTCAGCTGTAAAGTTTGAAAATGGCGGATCCGCGGGCCAGATCCGCTGGTTTGACCCGCGGGCCAGCCGAAAACGATTCGCGGGTCATGATGGCTTGACCCGCGAGTGACCCGTATCTCGCGGGTCATGAATCGACCGGACCGGCGAGATTTTGAGAACCTCTTAACCCGACCCGACCCGACCCGCGAGATTTTGAAACCTCTCGACCCGACCCGACCCGACCCGACCCGCGAGATTTCTCAAGCCTATTGACCCGACTCGACCCGACCCGACCCGCGAGATTTGGAAACCCCTTGACCCGACCCGACCCGATCCGACCCGGTGAATTTTAAAATGTTATGACCCGACCCGAACCGACCCGCGAGATTTTGAAACCCCCTTGACCCGACCCGCGGGACCCGTGACAAGCCCTGGAAAATATGCCATGCGGACCGACTTTGCCCGAGATTCTTCACCCCCCGCACCCTTTCAAGGTCCGACCGACTTTCAACCATGGGCGCCACGTCATGTAGCATGCATAGAACTGCGCGCTGTCATATATCGGATCCCTTCAGAGCAAGCATTGCAATAACGCTTCGGCACACAGCACGAACCGCTGCTCAACCATAGACAGCTCGCACACCCCACGTACACGTATGTATCTATGAATAGCGGAGAAAGGGGTGGGACAAAGGGACAAAGGAAGTGACAGTCCCGCTACACGCGCACGATCCTCTTGACCGACACATTCACCACCTCGCGCCCGCCTTGCGAGTTCGCACACCGCATTCTGTTGAAACCCTCGCTACCGATGACGCCACCATCGACCCTGACGATGCACGCACACCGCTATCTCGTCCGCCTTGCGTATTCCTACACCGCATTCTGTGGAAATCCACGCAGGGAGAGGACGCCACCACTTAAACTTGGTAGTTAAGAACTTGGGCTCACTTGAAATGCCCGGAAAATAGCCAATAATACACTATCCATACACTGAAGCCTATATAAGATGCCCCATTGAAAAATAAGAAGAATAAGAACCGAGCCTCGGACAAAAAAAGATATCCTTAAGTGATGGCGCGATCTGTAGTCGTACACTACTGGTAATGTACCAAACAACGGCGTTTTCGACTGTTGAAATGTAGACCTTGAAATAATCGGGAGGATATTACTTGTAGTCTTCTACATGGCCTTGTACATGTAGTCTTGTAGCCATGCAGTCTACATGACGTGGCGCCCATGGTTGACATTCGGTCGGAATTTGAAAGGGTGTGGGGCGTGAAGAGCCTCGGCCAAAGTCGGTCCGCGTGGTATATATTTCCGATAGAAAGCGGTATGGGTCACGTCAGAAAGCGGCGACGGCCGAGCTGACAAGCCGCGGTACGATGTACGATGTACCGCAAGGGGTTGGTGTCAGAAATAAAAAACGGATACGAGGCTGTGTTGACCAATCAGCGTCGCAGATTGGGGCCGAAAGTTTAGGTGTGTTCTGTACCGCACGGTGGCGCGGAATGGTTGTGGTGTACCGCTTTCTGTCGTCTACGTATCATATATAGGTAAAATGCTAGGGTATGTTGTCGTGAGCACCACTCACACGTGCATCAGACGTGGACGCGACATCTACAGGAGCACAACATCTTCGACATGAAAAAAACAGGACGTATAATCGTATATTATCCAATGTGAAAGGGAATTACGGCAGATGTGTCAAAAGTGTGATAAACCACACTACTGACCTATTAATAGTTCGTTGGGTACTTGGTACGTACTGTCTGCGTGATCGCCTCCCAACCTGTGCCGAACGAAGTAACATATGCCGAACGAAGTAGGAATGTAATTGAGCGTGGACACATCAAGGGTCCCTTTAAAACATTTAAGCCCGTGTGCTGATTTGCACTTCTCCCCCTCGTGTTCTCCCCCTCGTGTTCATTGGCGATGGCATTGCATGACCACATCACCTTGTTTGCTGTATTTGCAATATGTGTCTCTTTCTTGTAATTGGTGACCTCAGAGTCCCACATCGGCAAGGTTATTGATTGTGCTGGATGTACATGGGTAAAATATCAGTTTATCGTCAAGACCACACACCTGTTGAAAAGTAGCTGTCATATCTGGCACGCATTTTTAGTCGTAATATTGTATATTTAGAAAAATAAAAATATGTGTAGCAACATAACTATCGCAAACTTCCCACACAAGTCACTATCAAATAATCGCAGGTAGCATATTTTGCTATCATCCACCTCCGTCCCCCGCCACCATCACCACACACACGCATCCCCCCCCCCCCCCCCCCTCCCCCGCCGCCTCACCTGCAATCGAATCTACTAAGAGTAATGAACACTACCAGACAGGTGATATCACCTCATTACCTATCCAGCCAGCCATACCGTAGCTCCAATTCATTTATTCCCCCCCCCCCCCTGCCCCCCTCCTTCCCCGCCACCTGCACCACCACCTGGACCTAGCACGTATTGTAAGTTCCTACCTTGTATACATTGAATGCGACCTAAAGCGGTTGGAATTCCCCCGCCCCTCCCCCCCTTCGTTTGGTTCTTTCCCGCTGCCTCACCTACAATCGATCCGCTCAGAGTAATGAACACTACCAGACAGGTGATATCACCTCATTACTTATCCAGCCAGCCATACCGTAGCTCCAACCCCCCCCCCCCCCCCTCCTTCCCCGCTACCTGCACCATTGCCTAGACCTAGCACCACGCCTATAGTAAGTTCCTACCAGGTATACATATATGCGACCTAAAGCGGTTGGAATTCCCTCCCCCCCCCCCCCCCCCCCCCTTCGAACATGCCGCCCTCCCCTCACCGGTTGTACGATTTACAGGATATACATAGTAAACTGATGCATTCCTTCCACAACCGTCAGATTTGTCCCCGTGAAAGGGTTATAGTTTCCGCGCACATATTGAATCCCCCCCCCCCCCCCTGCTCCTCTTTTTTCGCCCCCGGCCCCCGGGTTTTGTTTTTTGTTTTTGTTTTTCTTTCTTCTTAAAACTCTGCCCTTCCTCCTGTCGTGCCCGGGTGACGCCTATTTTGTGTATGAATCCTGTCCAATGAGCGATCAGAAAAAACTGATATGTTTTTATTTTCGTCTAATAAAACTCCTCACCGGTTATACGACTTACAGGATGTACTTGATAAACTGATGCATATCCTTCACAGCTGTCAGATTTTGTCCCCCTCAAAAAGGGGTTTCATAGTTTCCGCGCGCAGATTGGTTAGCATCACCCTGTTGACCCTGGTACAAGCTACACTGCAGTTCCAAGGGGAGTCGCCCACCTATATCCTTAATTAGGACACACCCAGTAATACGCGCGATCGGAGTATCACACAGCTTGCAAAGATGAGTTTCGACGAAATCTTCGATCTCACAGCTGGAGAGCATTTTAATTTTTATAATATAGGTAACTATTGCTACGAGTACGAGTATAACTTTTGCGCATTGACAAAACCACGAAAACATTGCTGTCATAGGCTTCTTCCCTATATGTCACACAGCGGCAGTATTGTAGCTCAGCACCACAGCACCACCAGCATCGACATACCAGATACCTCGCAGTCCACAAGCACGGCTGACTCTTTGCACTTGCTTGTGGACGACGGGCCACCGCCGCGAGCACGGAGGCTCGAAGCTGGGTCTGGTGCCGTGTTTACGCTTCTGTCCACCCAAATCAAATAATATACGATTGAGTTTTAATTGTCAATACTGCTGTTTGGATGTCAACGACAAAATGATGAGTTTCGACGAAATCCTCGATTGCAGAGCAGATGAGTTGTCTGTTCATTCTTTATAAAACTGTCATGCTGTAGATATGTAATCAAATATCATATGTCTCAAAAAGTCGCTTCTGCGCTCTCTCTCCTCTCTTACGCCTGTCATCACGCATTGCTCATCTCATCCCATCCCATCCCATCTCATCTCATCCCGTCCCATCCCATGCATCCCCCCCCCCTTCCCCCCCCAATTCCCATCCCCGATACAGCGCGCGGCACACTGGGCATCCCCGCTGGCGCAGACAGCAGCTCGAGGAATAGCTTGTCAACGGGCAGCTGAGAGCAACAGCGGGTCATCATCAACTTTGGGACTGGGGGCGGCGGCGGCAGCGGCGGCAGCCATTGCCGCGGCGTGCGGCGTTTCTATCGGCGGGGGGCATGGTCTGGTTGCGGAGTGTCGGCAGGACAGTTATGCGGATGGGGGCGGCGGGGAGGGTGGGGGTGGAGGGGTGGGCAGGCAGGACTCTCGAACATTCAACAGGGAGGACTCGCGAACGATGAACAGGGAGGACTCGAGATCGGCCATGTGGCCTAACAGGGATCGTCCAAGTGAGTGGGTGTGGGTTGTTGGGTTGTTCAGTCGGAGTGGTGGGGTGGTGTGGCTGTGTGGTGAAGGAGTGGTAGAGTGAGGTGGTATGGTGGCGGATGGATAAGAGTTATATGCGTGACGGACTGGTACATTAGATACATTTGATGCATTGGTACACATTGCAGTGCATGCGAAGTGCACCAATACGATTTTAACACTGCGCAGTAGTTTGTTGTTCACCTGGTACTAGGTATATCAATATCGACTACTGTCGCTGTGTGGACTCTGCTGTCCTACTGAGCGAGTGCGGCTTCGAGTTTACACCGCGGCAAAATAAAGGATTGCTTTTTCGAGCTAGCTGAAGCCGGGGTCTACGACGTATATTCTTCGCCCGACCGCCGCCTGAGAATCGCATGTGCGATTTTCCAAATTCTCCAGATTAACCAACGCACTCACGTTGAACACTTTGTTACAAACTCGCTGCCTATCGAATTCGTGTGTAGAGTCGGGCCGTTTTTTTAATAGTACGTACTCGCTCTCGGTCGAAGTGAGAAGAAATGCCGTAGTTGTGTATTTTTGTTGCGATGTATAGTAGCAATTGGTGATGGTGATGTTGGTGAGGCGGTTGTGGTGTTGTTGGTGTTGATGTTGCTGGTGGTGGTGGTGGCATATATGGTCGGTGCTGGTGTTGCCCTTGGTTGTGGTCGTGGATATTGTGTTTGTTGTGTTGGCGATGGTGGTGTTGCTGGAGTTGGTCGTGTTTTAGCTGTACAAACAGTCGTATATTGCTGTTTACTGGGTTTTTGGTGCTGATCGTGTTGGTGACGGTGGTGGCGTTAGTAGTTTTTCGTTGTGGTTTTGGTTGTCGTTGTTGTTTGTGGTGTGTATGTTGTTTTCAGGTATTAGCCGCTTGATCCGTTCGGTGTCTTTCTATCGGATGGCGTATACGGGAAGGTCCATTTTTACGTTAGACTACGATTATGGAAAAAAAATTAGCGATTTTTTCTGGCGATTATTTTTGTAGTTTTGAGGCTCCAAAAACAACTGCATCAGGGATAAGGGGCGTCCATTATGGCTTCTGATTTTTCGAAAGTGGTTTTATTTTGAATTGGTAGGTCTTGTTTTGCCCTTTGCCTTCGTTTTTGAAATCTGGCACGTACACTGTCGCCGGCGACGTTAGGTCGCCACCGCCTCTGCTGCTGTCTCTGCTGCTGTCTCTGCTGCTGCGCTGCTGCTGTGCTGCTGCTGTGCTGCTGCTGTGCTGCTGCTGTGCTGCTGCTGTGGTGGTTTTCATGGTCGTGGTGGTGGTGGTGGTGCTGTCGCGTTTGTTCGAGGACAAAGCTTTGTCTCGCACACATCAAGCGCGGCATGCTGTCGTATAGTGTGTTTGTGATTCTTGGTTGTGGGTGATGGTGAAGTGTACAGCAGACAGGTATCATACCAGGTACATTATAGGCAGTTGCTGTTGTTCTCACATTAACTCGCATAATCAAGTCCGTGGTCACGGGACAGGCTCCGGTCACTCTGTGGTGACATGTGATACTTGGTACGAGGTATTATCCAAAAGTCATATAATCGCAGTTCTGAGAGGTTGGAAGAGCTGTTATTTCTGGGCTCAGAAATCACCAAATCCGCTGATTTCTGGCCTCGATTATTTCTGAACCCAGAAATAACGATGATTTCTGATCGCATAGTGGATGGTTTTTATTTTTGGCATCGGAGATCCCTATTGAAGAGAGAAATAATCGCTGAAAATATTTCCCATAATAGTTGGTCTTGAGGGATATTTTTGTTTTTTGCTTCATAGAACCATTTTTTGATGTTTTGAATGTTGAAATTGAAATTTGAAATTTAAGTTTTTGAATTGTTCGCGTTGAAATGTTGCATTTTGCATTTCCAGTTTTGAATTTTGAATCGCTCGTTTTGAATTGTTGAATTATTGAAGTTTGCATGCCGATTTGTTGTTTACGTTTTTATTTTCGCCCTTGACCCACCCGCTCAGCGCCGGCGAGTACAGGGGGACAAAATATTGTTAAGAGCTCGGTGCTTCTACTGGTTTTAATACCCGGTGTAAATCGTGTACTGCACGATACGGAAGGCGCACAAGTGAAAAGGTCCAATGTGCAAACTGAACTCACATGGCCGCGGGTATCCACTCAACTACAGCATAGAGTTCCCCCGTTCCCACAACTAACCAACTCGCGGCTACAAACTACACCGGTTGGGCTGCCTGCACCGTACAAACCGCACGGTAATTGTGAGTATACACGAACGCTCCCGCTGTCTGGAGTGAGTCAATAGGAATAAAACAAGAACAAAGCCGTGAATCCATAATTGAATTAGCAATAAAAATAGAATACGGGAAATAAATGTTGTATTCTAGCTAAAAACCAAAATTAGAAGGAGCGGAAACCTAGTAACTAATTGTCCAACAAAATTCCACCCTATTCTTACAACTGAGCTATTTATACGTCGTAGGGAATAAAAAAAACAGTTATTGGTGTACTAATTTTACATTTTTTAAGGATTGCAAGACCAGAAGCATCACGTGGCGAAGATATTTTTTTATCAACCCTTCTTCGAGTAGAGGCGAGGATCCCGTGCGATTGGTGTTGGTATTTGTTGGTGGGAAGGGGAGCATCGTCCGATCCGATCTGCCCTCCTTTTTTTGTTTGTTACATTCTTCAAGGATTGCAAGACCAGAAGCATCACGTGGCGAAGATATTTTTTTATCAACCCTTCTTCGAGTAGAGGCGAGGACCCCGTGCGATTGGTGTTGGTATTTGTTGGTGGGAAGGGGAGCATCGTCCGATCCGATTTGCCCTCCTTTTTTGTTTGTTTTGCTTTGCTTTGTTCGGTTTTGTTTTATTTTCACCTGTTGCACCCGTGTTGGTTGTTCGACGGTTTTTTTTTTTTTTCGGTTTTCTCGTTTGCTTCTTTTGGTTGACAGAATCTGGTGGAATGAAGATATTTTCGGGCAACGCTAACCCCGCTTTGGCCAAGGACATCGCGGCGTACCTGGGCATCAACCTGGGAAGGGTTAAGGTAGGGGAGGGGTGCCCACGCAAGCCCTGCGTCAGCGTTGTTGGCAACGTCAACGGCGATGCTGCTCTACACGCCGCTGTATCGTGTTGCCCTGAATTGCAAAAATCACCCCACCCCCACCCCAGCCCCAACCCCCCCCGTTTCTTCGTTTCGGCGTTTTGGTGCTTCGATTTTTTCTACAGTCCGTGCGTTCCTACAAAATCGTCAGCGCTAGGTTTGCCCCATTGCATAGTGCCGTAGTCGATATTTTCCTTTTCAAGCTGGGTGGTACGTTGGCCGCAAATGCTTATTCCTCCCTTGTTAAAAGCAAAAACTACACCAGTAGTGTGCACTAGGTATACGTCAGGTGTGATCTACAGTAGCACGTACCTGGCAGGTGAAACGAAACTCATCTTACCAAGCTGCGCGACACTTCGGTCGCGAGTGTTTGCCATTCATTCATTTTATATAAGTTGACTTGTCACGTGCTATTTTTCGTTTTGGCGTTTGTGGTGGAACAGGTGGACCGTTTCGCGGATGGGGAGGTGAACGTCATGGTCAAGGAGAACGTTCGGGGTAAGGACGTCTACATCATACAGCCGACGTGCATGCCCGTCAACGAGAACCTTGTCGAGTTGCTGCTCATGGTGAGTTGCTCATCATTCACCAACCACGCTACCAGGTACATAAGAGACCGCGCTTTGACCCTTTCGACTGACCGCGCCCCCTGCCCTAAACGTAGTACGCGAAGGTGAACAACGACCTTGACGCCACGGGAAAAACAGTCGCTCACATAACACATACTTCGAAGTAATATATTATCTAAAAGATGCTACTGTAGGTTGTCGTTTTTTTCTTTGTAGTTACTCCGGGCAATAGTCCGTTGGAGACGAGGGGGCGGGGGTGGAAAGGGCGCGCGCGCGCGTGGGGGGGGGGGGGGGGGGCGTAGGTCAGTTCGAGATTTTGTGTCTCTTGAAAATCGGTGCTTGCGTCTCGCTTTCGCTACTTGGTAAAGAACCCCCCCCCCCCCCCCCCCCCCTTTCCGCCCTCCCCCTCCGCACCGCCCCCGCCGCTGTCGTTGTTTTTCTTGTTAATGTTACAGTTGTTACAGTTATTGTTATCCAGGTTGTGATAATTGCTGTTGCTTGCGCTGTTAGTGCTGTTATTACTGGTGTGGCTGCTGCTGTTGCTGGTGGTGGTGGTGGTGGTGGTGGCGGTGGTGGTGGTGGTGGTGGTGGTGGTGGTGGTGGTGGTGGTGTTGCTGCTAGTGTTGCTTTTGTTGCTGCTAACGGTGCTGTTGGTATTGTTACTGCTGTTGCCGTTGCTGCCGCCGCTGCTGCCGCCGCTGCTGCCGCTGCTGCTGTTGACGCTGTTGCTGTTGGTGTTGTTGCTGTTGCCGGTGCTACTATTGTTGGTGCTGGGTTTTGTTTGTCTATGTTGGTGTTGCCGTTAATCTTGCCATTGCCGTTTGCTTAGGTGAGCACAATGCGTCGGTCGTCGGCGAGACGCATCACCGCGGTGATCCCGTACTACGGGTACGCTCGACAGGACCGCAAGATGACCGCGAGGGTCCCCATCTCCGCCGCTGACGTGGCCCGACTAATGGAGGCCATGGGTGAGACACAGCAACGGGCACATATGACAGGGAGATATACACGGACTTTCACTTTCTCTTCTTTTCTTTTCTTTTCTTTTCTTTGTTTCTTTTTTTTCCGATTGACTTGAGTCTGATGTGCGTATGCGTAGTGATAGGTACCACGTGTAATATAAACGTGATAGTCTTCCTTGGGTAGCAAGCGGTATGGTCGTTTTTTTCAGGCGCAAGTAGTGAGACGTATGCACCAGTATGGACCTGGCACATCGTAGGCTGACTACCGATTTCACTTTTTTTTATGTTTCTGGTGGAGGCATGAATTGCGTCAGCTGTGATATATGCGTGTACCACCTTTGGTTTGTGTTTTTTCTCTGGGGTATTCCTCAGCTCCAGAGTCACTGGAGCCTGTCCTGTGACCACGGACTTGATTATGCGAGTTAATGTGAGAACAACAACAACAACAACAACACGGACATAGACACCCAGTCATGAGAGGCACAATGGCACACACAGAGAGGGAGAGCGATGGGGGGGGGGGGAGAGAGAGAAGGGGAGGGGAAGGAGTCACTGGAGCCTGTCCTGTGACCACGGGCTTGATTATGCGAGTTAATGTGAGAACAACAACAACAACAACACGGACATCGACACCCAGTCATGAGAGGCACAATGGCACACACAGAGAGGGAGAGCGATGGGGGGGGGGGGGAGAGAGAAGGGGAGGGGAAGGTTGGGGTTGGGGCAAGGGGGAGTGTAGCAGAGAGGAAGACGGCGAAGGAAAAAGAGGGAGGGAAAAATAAAGACAGACGGGGGGCCAGAAGGACAGAAGAAAGTAGAGTAACAAATGTGATAGATGATTTCCACGAAGACCAAATGCGTGTGATGTGTGTTGTCCGTGGTTGTCGTTCGGTAAGGGGAATACTTTTACTACCCCCCCTCCCTCCTCCCAGTCCTCCCCCTGCACTGCCCCCCAGCACCTTCACCCCCCCCCCCTCCCAGTGGCTAGCTTTGCGTTGCAAAATTGTACTCGTTTTTGTCCACCGCAACGCGTTTGTTTCTGTAGGGGTGGACCGGGTCGTGGCTGTGGATCTCCACTGCGGGCAGATTCAGGGTTTCTTTGGACCCCGCGTTCCCGTGGACAACCTCGATGGGGGCGTTATTGGGGTGGGGTACTTCGGGGACACGGACCTGCACAACCCCGGTACGCACTCAGACATGCCAGAAACATGTTGTAAAGTTCTCCCCAATGGATTCCTTGCTCATGCGAAAGAGGAAGTATGGCACTTCTTGCCTCAACTCCACTCTGCTAAAAACTGTGGTACGTTTACAAATTTCTAGGCACACTTGTGTGGTGCACCTGGTCAACCTGGTACCGATAAGTTTAGAAACATTGACGGGAAGGCCAAGACCAAGAAGTTATGTGGTTGTAGAAGAAACGATAACTACGCAAAGGGTTGTTTGTTTGTTGCCTTCTTTGTCGACATTCGCGCTGATACCTCTCCACAGGAAAATCTTGTGCACATATTTCTGGGTGTTTTTTGCAACATTTTTTCAAATAGTTTTTGTGAAATACCTTTTTTGGTGGTTTGTTTTTTGTTTCTGTTTTTGTTTCGTTGCTATTTTGCACGGTTTTTATTTAATGCGTTGTTGACTTTTTTTGGAATGTTTCGTGTAAGGTTTTTCTCGTATGATGACCAATTTTTCGTCGCGCACCTTCCTCTGCGATCGATTGACCAATCGCCGCATGCAGTGGTGGTGTCCCCCGATGCGGGCGGAGTGTACCGCGCCAAGAAGTTCAGGGAGGGGCTAGCCTACCGCTACGGCCTTGACGCGGGGCTGGCAATGATCATCAAGCAGAGGGCCAAGGCTAACGAGGCAAGCGGCGTGGCGGGGGAGGGCGGGTGTGTTTGGGGGGGGGGCGCTGGTTGCTGCTGTTGCTGTTGTCGCTGTTGCTGTTGCTGTTGCTGTTGTTGCTTTTGTTTTTCCATATCGATCACCCGCAATAACAATGCTGCTATCGCATACCCTGCCGCCCACATTAGGTGGACCGCATGGACCTTGTCGGTAGTGTGGAGGATTCGGATGTGATCATCGTGGACGACATGATCGACACTGCCGGAACACTTTGCAAGGCCGCTAGCGTGCTCAAGGAGTTCGGAGGTAAGCACCGCTAGAGCGCGAACAGAGCGACAGTGTCGTCACGATGTTTTTCGCCATTTTTTTTCTTGTTCGCGCCATTTTTTGACAGGAATGGCAGTGGAACTGGAGCAACTCGTTTACCAAAACGTTCCGAGGTAACATAGTACAGGTGTTGTTTGCGCGCGAGGACGGGGGTGGGGCTTGGGGCGGCCGGACGGCTGGGGATGCAGAGGGAGATAGGAAGAGGAGTTGGGGGGGGGGGGGATGTAGAGGGGTTACGAGGAGCTAGGGTGTAAGGGTGGGAGGGCGGGGAGGGGGGCTTTCAATGGCAGACGCTGTTTGGCGCACCCTCCTCGTTGGTGAAAGGTGGAAGGGGTTTCTGGTGATTGTTGTGCAGTTCTGTATGTGTGTGTTTTCCGGAGAAGAGGTTTTCGCGCGCCGTTGACCCCTTGTCGCGTTTTCTTTCATCCTTTTGCATTATTTGTTTTGTTTATATATACCGAACTCATGTGGCAGGCTCGTCATCAGGCACCTGTTGTGCTTTACAGCCTTTTTTGGAAAATTGGGTTTTAAAGGTAGGCGTATAGCGGCAAGCCAGCCACGCCGACGTCTACGCCGAGCAGTGGCAGCTTTGTGTGTTTGATGGTCGTGTGTTCACGATGGGAAGACGAAGAAGCCTCCACGACCACGCCGCTGTGGCTTCGTATGGCTGTCTTGGATAGGATGGCCCCTTCGGCTAATCAACGCGGCCCAATAAATCGTGCTGTTCGTTAAGCGCCTCCTACTGCGTGTATTGACCCCTCTGGTCAGAAACCTACGGCCATGCACAAACTGAGTACCCCCTCCCCTCCCTCCCCCTGTTCCTTTCCTCCGTTTTGCCTCTCCGCCCCTTCCCCCCGCCCCGGTTCCTTCTCGCATATCGCTTGTCGCCCACGCTTAAAAATGTAAAGCCCGACGCGTGTTTGCGTTCGCTTCGCACGGGCTGTTCAACGGCCCGGCCAACACTCGACTCGCGGAGAGCGCGTTGTCCGAGGTAACTATCCGACTCGATCATGTTTATTGAAATAGGTGCTTCTTGGATATTATTGGATACCTATGTGAAGACGGCAAATGCTA
This sequence comes from Undaria pinnatifida, assembly GCA_012845835.1. Classification (NCBI taxonomy): domain Eukaryota; class Phaeophyceae; order Laminariales; family Alariaceae; genus Undaria; species Undaria pinnatifida. Next base: position 16,702,676 of record JABAKD010000020.1, read on the forward strand.
TTGTGTGTAGTTAGTATAGGAGTATGCCGACTTGACGGTATTTATTGAAATCGGTGGTGTAAGGTACCTTTCTGACAACGGCAAAAGTTATGTAGGACTATCCCGATTCCATGATGTTCACTGGAATAGAGAGTTTTTGGATTCCTTGGTGAAGAAGACGGTACGCTGTTGAAGACGGTACGCACATTTATAGGATGATGCCGACTTGATATATATTATTAAAAAAATAAAATACACTCTAGCTGTGAGATCGAAGATTTCGTCGAAACCCATATTTGCAAGCTTTGTGTGATACTCCGATCGCGCGTATTACTGGGTGTGTGTTGAAGTCAATGGTTTGTGGATACCGGTGTCTTTAGACGGTAATTATTTTATAACTAATTTTCAAGGACGTCAGCCGTGAGTTTGACGAATTTCAGGTCAATACTCATCTTTGCAAGCTGCGTTGTTGGTACAGTACTCGTAATATACTATATAAGCGAGTTTTGATTGGGAGGTGTCTTATTTTTTGTCCACTATAATGGTAAGTATTGGTATTTATACTTGAGGTGGGGAATTTTGAGCTAGGTAAAACATCACATCTATTTTATAAATTTATTACTGTAGTTTCCACTATACTGCTTTATCATATGTATGGTAGGCGGTTTATTTTGTTTTTCTCCCCCCGGGGACTTTAATATCAGGAAGAGTACGAATACAGAATATTATAAGTTATCTATATGTTGCTCTTAATACAGCATTCAAGAATTAAAGTCATCTACTCCCACCCCCAAAAAGGATTAAAAACTCTATGGGACACGAACCCACCTTTTCAAATTGATACGCTGTCACTCTAATATTTAAATACATGTATATGTTTTCAGGACATCAGGTGTGAGTTCGGCGAATTTTGAATCTGCTTGCTGATACTTGTACTATGCTATGTGGGTGAAATATTCTTGGGAGGGGTTCTTTTCTTTTATAAACAAATGTTCTTCTCCACTACATTGATTTGTGTTAGTATTTTTACTTTTGGTGGGGAATTTTGAAGTAATCTATCATGTCTGTTTTATAAATTTATTTCTGTAATTTCCACTATATTGCTCTACCATGTGTGTGGTGGATGGTATACGGATGGATGGTATGGTCATGGTTGTTGGTACTTGTGGTTGAGTGCGTAAGTAAGATTTTCCTGCCTGGGGGTGGTTTTATATTATTATTATTATTTATTTTATTTTTCACTATAATGGCGGTTTATATCGGGAGTATGAAGACCGTAGTAGTGATCTGTTAAATATCAGGTAAAAGTTTCACCCTAAAAGTTATAAATAAAATAAAATAAAGCCAGATAAATAAAATTATTGAACAAAATTAATTATACTATCACCACAACATTTTTCATGTAAAAGCCCCACCCTAAAAGACGGAAATCGGTGAGCCACGAACCCACGGTTTTAAATTAATACGTTATCACCCTAACATAAAAAATTCCACCCTTGAAAAACAAAACAGGAGTCGGTGAGCATAAAGTAATACGCTGTCATCGTAATATAAATGAAAAAATCCAATCGCCCTTCCCCCCCCCAAAAAAAACAACCGGAGTCAGTGAGCCTCGAATCCACGGCTCTAAATTGATACGTTGTCTCTAATGTGAAAAAAAAAAAAAAAAAACGGAGATCGGCGCGCGTCGAACCCAAGATTCTAGAGTAATACGCTGGCTAACTATTAATAACGCAATGACCACAGCTACCATGGATGCGTATCTGTAAATTATGTTTTTATAAATGAGCTTTTGTTTACAACAGTAGCTGATCGTACTAAATATTAATCTTTATGTGGCACCATTTATATTACTGAGTCATATCATGCAAAAGTTGCGAAGTTGTTCCCCCGCATGGGGAATAATTTTTACCACCTGATAATTACACTGGCTACTTGTACTAGGTTACTGACGTCATATATATGAAGAATCGATGAATTGGAAGTACACCTCGTACTCATCATGGCAAATCGACGAGTTGTGTGAGCATGGATTGCAAGCTGACAAATTTTGAGCATGACTACTGAGCACCACGGGCAAGTTATGGTATACTCATGGTACTTCCCTTGTATAGGCAGTGTACAGCAGCCGTGTATATCCAGTCCGTCCCATCCTTCCTGACTTGTTATGGTCGCTCCATTATGAGTGCTTGTATCCCGTCCATGACATGTCATCCTCGTTTTTCTTGGACCGCACTTCTTTTCAGTTATTTTCACTCGTATATTAAACTCCTTCATCACCAAATGTTCACCTGTATGTTTGCCGCAGATGAAGGAAGTCTTTCACTTTTTCAGCACGTGAACAGCTTATCAATGTACGGGACCACTTTTCATGATTTTGCTGGTATCCGTTCCATGCCCCCGAACCAACTACCTGTGGTATATACACATTTATGTATGCAGGTTGTTGTTTTGGACACAATCCCTCTCAGCGCCGACTGCGCGAACAACCCGAAGATCATCCAGCTGTCTGTGGCGCATCTTCTGGCTCAGGCGGTGTACAACATTCACCACAAGAAGTCTATCTCCGCTCTTTTCAAGTGAAAAAACCAAAACACCAAAGGTTCGACGAACAAGAAAGGAAGGGTGAGGAAACCCCACAAGTTTTGTTTATGAAGAGGACGGCCGATCCCCTTTCCTGCTGGGGGGGGGACGGTCGCCCCCCGTCCCTATTGGGGGGGACGGTAACCCCCCGTCCCCTATGAAGGAGACGGTCATCACGGCCCGCCCGTCACTGTACGACCCGTCCCCGGACAAGGGTGGGTGGTGACGGCGACGACGTGCAGCAGTTACCTCGAGCGCGTGTATTTCCCAGTAGGGTGGGTGTCCACGAAATACAGACGAGGTCTCCGGCCGTGTGTGAGATAATAATAAGAGAGAGGTACGCCGCACCAGAGGGGGCTTGGAAATTGTTTTGGGGAGTTAGGGGGCTTAGCGATGAGGGGGTGTTTTTCACATGTCCCCGGTGGGCGTAACGCCGTATGTTTTGTTCGTCGCCGGTTTCGGCGGCACTGGGCTGGATGGGCGGGAGGGAGGAGGGTGAAAGGGTGGGTGGGTGGGTTGGATTCGAGGCTGGGGGTTTAAGTCTACGTTTTGTATGTGAGGCGGTAAGGCGTGTCGTTTGGGGAGGTTTTTGCAGCACGAGAAATATTCGAGCACAAAGAGAGAACGTGCAAACGTCCAAAAATGAAGAACAAAAGCTCCATGATGAAAACCGATTTCACAAAGTTTGGTGTCCGGTTGCATCATATGTATGCTGTAGGTCAAGGGGGGGGTGAGCGCGTGCGGAAACAGAGGTGTTGAGGAAGGGGGCAAAGGAATGCGGGTGTGGGGGAGTCGTGTTTTCCCCTCGTTTAATGTCGGTTGGTTAGTTGTGTCGTGATTTTCGTGTTTTAGCATCAAAGAGGTTTGCACCGTGAACATGTTGTGGCGTGGACGAGTAGAAGAGGGGGAATTTATATCCAGCTTATGATAACCCCCTTTCCACCCCCGGTGTCGATGGGCCTCTTGGGTGTTCGTCGAAGAAAGAGCGCTTCGCGCGAGACTCGCAAAACCAATCCCCATCTCTTTTTTGGATTGGTGGTAGTTGGATGATAGACGAAAGCGAGGCTAAAATGTGGTGGTTTCGGGCAGCGCCCCCGCTGCATGCGGGGACGGAGGTGGAGCTGGGGTAGGAGGGCGCGGGGGGGGGGGGGGGGGGGGGAGAATGAGCGGTTGGCATGCTTGGTCGCGCTCTCTCTTTAGTGTGGTGGTGCCATTGGCTGTGGCTCGCGGAGGGGGAGAAAATACGAGGGTTGGGGCTGACAGCTAATTACGCTCTCACGGCATTTTGTTTTATCGTGCCCTAGGTCTCCCCGTACTTTTGGCTCCAGGAAAAACGACGTCATCAGCAAGTACTACTGATAATTGGGATGGGTATCGAGAACCGAGTTCGATACGATACCGAGACATGAACATGCTGCAATGGAGGTAGTGCTTTTTGGCCCTTTCTTTTCTAAATGGCGGGGCTCCTTAACCCACGATCGTAGGAATGCCAATCTTGTTTTTCAACATAAAAATTTTGTATTCATATATAGACCATGGATTTGGCCATCGGATTGTTCTTTCAGTTTAGTTAACAGCATATTTTTGTGTATATCAGGTATAGAGCTCAAGTGAGAAGCCCCATAGACAAAATGGTTCGAGCACCTTTACCCTAGCATGATGTGTCAAAAATCAACTCGAGATACTATTTACGGGGGACCCTAGTAAATAGGACCTACGGTGGACACAAAAACCTATATGTTCATCTATTTTTACTAACAATATTGGGTCCTATTTACTATCGTCCTCTGTAATACTTGCCAGCTGACCTAATACGTCGAAATTTCTCGTTGGTATTGTGAAAAACACGGGGATGCGAGGGGATGGAGGGGAAATGCGGTCGACACAATATATTGGAAGTGTCGGTAAGCTTCTCAACAAATGCTAACTACCCCACAAGAACAAGAACAACCTGTCGTCTTCTACCTGCGTATTCACTCACCAGGCCTCCAACGTAGACTTGCTTCAACATAATTGGTAATAGCCCACAAGATGGGGCCAATGTAAAGTGTTGTTGTAAATGAAATTCCCTTAGAGGACATATCCCAAAAAATGTATCATCCAAATCAATATTCCGGAAGGCGTTCGCTCTTCCCATCGTCCTCACTTGGGGGGGAACCTCGACTTTTCTATTATCTGGATTCTCGATCATGCCCCCCTTGCATCGCAAACATCCACTCCAGCGTTAATCCTTCATCACGTTACTGACCCTCACGAAGTTTCAGCTCCTTTGGCGCCGCCTGTTTTTATAGTGTACACCGGCGTCAGTAGCACATCTCGCTCTCTCTCGCGGAGCCCCGCAAATAGCGTCACCCTCACGAAGTTACCGCGGGCATTAGCTTGGGCGCCAGGCTGTTTGACTGACGCCGTGTGTGTAATTTACGTATTTGTCAACATTTGTTTTGTGTGTTTTATGCAGTTCGTGCAAGGTGCTGGTGGCGTTCGCTCATGGTGTTCCTCGCCGCTTCACTTCCCCTTCGGAGCAACAGCGCGTGAATGGCGACTAGACCTATTACTGCAGCCCCTTTGTGGCTTCAGTGGCGAATCATGCAGAAAGCAAAGGACGACTACCACCGTATCGGCCGCACGAAGCGGCCCGAGATGCTGGGGTAGGGTGTATCCAAACCAATGCGAGGAGTTATAACACACGCGCACAGCATGGAGACACTTTTATACTGCTGCACGCTCTTCTTCCAAGTCGCTTTGACAGCATGGCATTCGTCGTTTCGTTGTTCGCTACACAAATAAAGTCAAACGGGTTAATGTGGCAATCTCTAGGGAGGGTCTCTTCAACGCGGCGACCGAACCCCCGATATCCGTAGTCTTCATGCATCCGCTTGTGATTCCGCTTCTCGTTGTTTGCAGCGGCGGATGGCCATATCCAGTTGAATATATGCGCCAGCTGCGCCGCTGTGAGAGAGCGACATCCGCTGCGTTCGTCCACAGCACAGGACATCTCGCAGAGCCAAGAAGATTCCTCGCCCTGGGATCAGCACCCCCAACAATTCGCGCAGGCCGAGAATCCACCCCCTGCGTCAATTTCTTGGGTATGCAAGAGAGCCTCCTCTCCGTCCCGGCTAAGGATGAGAGGGTTTATGGTCTAAAGACTACGGCCATACACGGAAATGAGTAACCCCCCCCCCCCCCTACGAGCCCCCCAATACCTCACGGCGCTTCGCGCTTGGTGCAAGCAAGGTCTGCCTGGTTGGTGAAAACCCGACGTGCTCCGTCCCGGCACACTGTAGTAGGGACGCGAGGGTCTATGGTCATACGACTACGGCCATACACAAACTGAATCCCCCCCTCCGAGTTTTTGCCAAAAAAACAGCAGTAGAGTTGTTGGTGATAGCGGCAGTGTGTATCGGCCGAGCTGTTGTAGATCATCTGATTGGATAGTTTGAATATTGAATTTGTAGTAAGTTGATGCTGGATATTCTGGGAATATTCTTTGTGGTACTCCGGTATGTTGTACACAAGTACGAGCTATACAATGGACCGTAGGTGTGTGTGTGTCGGTACATTGGTATGTGATACATTGGACACTTATCCAGCAGGAAGGTTCAGGCATTGTTGCTGTAGGTCTGACTATCAGGCTATTGTCATGTTAGGGGTATTGTTTGTAGTACAGGCAACAACCCGAGGGTTTTGTGGCACGTCTGAAAGTACATTAGGCCGTGTTCTGTGTTATGCGTGATCGGATAGTTGCATAGTGTGATCCTGAGGGTGAGGTTGTGCGCGCCCACGAGCGCCCCCACCCTGCTCACTCCACCTTGCCTACCTGTCTCAGAAGGGCAATTGCTCAATAATACAACACCTTTTCCCCAGAAGCCACGAGTTTACCAACACGCTATAGCGTCAAAGGTGTCTACTGCTCCGTCGTCCCCTTGGACTACACTAGACTGCTGTACGAGAGAGGACTGATCAACCTGTCTCATCATGGCTGAACCGGGGACACCTGCGGGTGGCCGAGTTCAGAGTAATCCGCAGGATGTTGGTGAGAGGATGGTTTCCCTAGAGACGCAGTTGTCCCAACTTACGACTTTAGTCACGTCGCTTGTTGATCAACAGAAGGAGCAAGTGGAGTCCTCTGTGTCTGCTGTCGCGCCGGGAGGCGGCGGAACAGAGTATGCTGGTGGTACGCATTCTACCGATGATGCTACTGGCAGGACCGCGGGAGGTACGGGCGGCGATGCCCAAGGCCTTGGCGTGTCCAGCATGGGGGTTGGGAGTAGTAGCCTTGCTGGCTAAGGCTTGAACCCTAATGTATTCGTTGTTAATTGTTCCTCTGCTGGTGCTGCAAGCTTTGGTTCGATTGGGATTGGAAGTGGGGCTGTAGGTAGCCAGTCTTTCGTTCCCGGGACTGTAGGTAGGGCTCTCGGAAGCCAGTCCTCTGTTCCTCCCAAACCTACTCCGTCGAGCAGGTGGTGGGAAAGTGTCGCCAGTGGAAACAATCTGATTCCTGGGGCCGGCATACTGATACAGGAGAGAAGTTGGGTGGGGGTCCTTTCAAAGTTCCCAAGGCTCCTGTTTTCGATGGGACAGACGTGCCTTACCCCTCATGGTCGCAGAATTTTCTGCTAAGTGCCCGGCACAACAATCTGTATGAGGCGTTTGTTTCCGAGACTGAGATTCCGATTGCTGACATTGGTTTCGACTTGACCCCCTGGGTAGAGAAAGGATTCAGTGTGAGTGTGCTGCGTCAGGCTGAGATGGCATGGTGGTTTCTGTTCGACTGCTTGAAGAAGGATAGTTTGAAAACTACGGTTCGCCACGCTGGTTCTTCCGGCAAGGGTTTTCGAGTGCTGAAAGATCATTTTCTGCCGTTGAGCCAGAGTCAGATTCGTGTGCGGAGGAGAAACTCAAATCACTGCGCATGCGTTCGAATGACAATCCCTCGATCTTCTTTGCATCTGTGAGAGAGACGCTTGGTGTGCTTCAAATAAGTGCTGGAAGTCGAGAAAGATGACCGAGAGGTGTGCAACCTGATGCTCGAGGGGCTGTCGCATGAATATAAGACTTTGCGTGAAACTCTGATGGTGTTCTGCCCGAATGACCCGTCGTTCATAGAGAAAAAAGTGCGTGAACGGTACCTCGACTTGCAGACTCAAGGTGGTCCGAAGAAACACAGTGTTGCTCTGATGTCTAGGCCTGAGAAGAAGAGTGCGAAGGAGCAGAACTACAAGTCAAGGTCTAACTCCGAGTCTGATTCATCTAAGAAAACGGCGTTTCAAGGGAAGCGTTTCAAGTGTGGGGAGGTCGGTCACGTGAAGAAGGACTGTCTGGCTCGTGTGATCGCTCATTCCTCCCAGACCGGATCATCCAAGGATGCCAAGAATGAAAACGGTGAGATATCTGAGTTGTTAGTGCTTCTGTCCCAAACTGACTCGGACCTGAGGGATACCTGGAATGATACCATGGTGTTTCTGTCCCAAAATCTCTCAAACGATTGGAGTGATGACACGTATCTTGCATCGTGGTATGACTCTGTACTGGTAAATTGGGTGAATTCTTATGGTGCTGATATTCCAACGCTGTATAGTGAAGTGGCGGACAGGATAAGGAACTATGTCGGTAGTGATCGTGTTATTCGTGATTCTATTCGTGAATATGCCACTCTCACCAAGAAGAGGTGTTTCGAAGATTGGTATGCAGACACAGGTACCGCTTTCCACATGACAGATTCTCTCTCGTGTATGAAGGATGTGAAGCCTTGCCACAAGAATGTAAAGGGAATTGGTGGCGTGACTTGTGAGGTAGCTCTTTCAGGAACTCTGGAATTGGTGTTCGTGTCTGATGACAACGAGTTTTTGGTAGAGTTGAAGAATGTGCTGTACTGTCCCAAATTGGGGTACAACCTTTTTTCCCCCAGCGCAGAATTTGATGGCGAGTCATGGAATGGTCTTGGTGGTCCTCGTGGTGTGATGACTGCTTTCCACGGACATGTGACTTTTGAGAATTTCGATGGCATGCTTGTTGCGACTGCGTATCGTGTGGGTGATGACTCTATTGGATCCGTGTTGGCTGCCCTTACTCCTTCAAACCCCAAGCACGAAACGAGTATGGATGTGAATGACTTTCGTAACATTTATGCTCACTCACATGAAGGATTGCTTCGTACTACTGCAAAGCGACTGGGTATCAAGTTGACTGGTAGCCTAGATGCTTGTACGGGATGTTCGATGTCGAAGGCAATTAGAAAAGGGATTGCTCGTGAAACTAAATGTAGATCAGATAAAAAGTTGGGGAGAGTTTATGTTGACCTGGGAGGGAAGAAGGCCGTTGTGTCCATAGGGGGAAAGTATTACCCCATGATTGTGAAGGATGATTTCACAAGGCGTGCATGGATCTATTTCCTGAGAAGTAAATCAGACGCTGCGAGTGCTTTCCGGAGTTTTCTTGCTAGTGTGCGTGCTGATGGAATCCCATCATTGGTTGAGATTGTTAGATCTGACAATGGAGGGGAGTTTTTCGGTGGAGAATTTGCATCTGTGTGCAATGAGCTCTTGATTAAGCAAGAGTTCACCCCAGCTTACAGTCCTCAATACAACGGTGTTGCAGAGCGTGGCTTGGGATTGATAGAGGAGGCTGCAATGGCGGCTCGTGTTCAGGCGAAAGTTCTTTTTGGGCATGTACAGTTACCTAAGACTGACAGACTCTGGGCTGAGGCAATGCACTGGGCTTGCGAGGCACTTAATCACACGGCTTGCTCTGCTAACCCCGATTCCAAGTCGCCGTATGAAATGTGGTATGGGGAAGCTCGTCCTGCTAAACCTTATCAATTTTTGAAACCGGCGTACTGCAAGTGGCAGCGACCGTCGAAGCTGTTTCCGAAGGGTGAGAGTTGCTTTTATGTCGGTCCTTCGAGAGACCACCCGCGTGATTGTCGTAGAGTACTTACGAGGGCTGGGACTATTCAGGAAACGAGAGATGTAACGTGGGAGGCGTTGCCGTCACAACTCCCTCCACCGCAACCTCCGTTGCCGATAGAGATCGCGGAGGAGGGAGGGGAGGAAAGTGACAACGATGTAGAAGCCGAGGTATGACCGCTTGTAGGGAGGGGAGTTGCCCACACACTGTTGCGAAATAACACGGCAGTGGTTCCCTCTGGTGCAGCAACGAACGAGGTAGTGGTCCCCCCTGGTGAAGCAGTCGATGTGGTTGAAAGTGTTGACGCAGAGAGTGTAGGTCGACCGCCGTTTGCCCCCTCTGTGCCATCTTCGCCCGTTCCCTCTGTGTCGTCTCCAGCACCTGAGTTCACCGATGGTGAGGGGCAGGGAGGGCAAGATGTGGAGGAACTAGAGTCGGTGGGTCCTGAAGAGCAGGATACAGAGTCTGTAGGGCCGGGAGGGCAGGAGGCAGAGGCAGAGGCATCTCCTCCAGTTGCTCGTCGTCCGCGGCATGTAGCTGAGCTAGCTGATTTCAACAACCCTGCGCGTGAGAATGATGAAGTAAGAGAAGGTAGAACTCGCGCGCAAACCCGTGCAGTTAACCAGCAGAATGTATCTGGCCTTGTGGCCACTCTAGGGCCCGTCTGCGCAACAGAGATAATATATGCGCTGTTGGCGGAGCAGAGAGCAGGTGACGCAGTGGAATTGCCGAAAGAACTAGTGCAGGACGTAGAGTCTGAGCCTGATAGCTATCAAGAAGCCCGGCAATCGAAGTACGCAACGATTTGGGATGGAGCTATGTCTGCAGAAGTTGAAGGCTTGATAAGGGCAGGAACGTTCACGTTAGCGGTAAAGATCCCAATAGGCTGTAACGTGATAGATGCTAGATGGGTTTTCAAATGGAAAACAGACGAAACAGGGAAGATAGTAAAGGCCAAGGCTAGGCTTGTCGCGAAGGGCTTCAGGCAGAAGTATGGTGTAGACTATCTTGAGACTTTCTCGCCTACTGCAAATCCTGCATCAATTCGATTGTTGGTAGCATTGGCGTGCAAGTATGATTTGGAATTACTCCACTGGGACATTGAGCAGGCGTTTGTTCAGTCGAAGTTGGATCACGAGGTGTTCATAAAGTTGCCTCCTAGCTGTGGTTCGATGTCAGGAAAGGTTGTCCGTCTGAGCAAGAGTTTGTACGGATTGAAGCAGGCATCTAGAACATTTTAAGAGGCTAGTATCGGATCTAAAGAGGATTGGTTTCGAGCAGTCTCTGTGTGACCCCTGTGTACTGCGTTTCATGATGGGAGACGAGGTGATAGGGATGGTCGCGATTCACGTGGATGACATTCTGTATGCAGGAACTAAGAGTCTTGCCAAGGTGGTTGTAGAAGCTCTAGGCGATTCTCTTCCTACGAAGAATTTGGGTGAGGTCAAGTTCTTTCTTGGTTGCGCATTTATTCGCGACCGCGAGGCTGGCACGATTGAGACTTCTCAGGAGAGTTACATCAGGAGTGTGCTTGAGAGATTCAAAATTTGTCGCACCAGCCCGATCCCTACTTCCCCTGCTAACGATAACAGGTCCGTGATGGAGGATGAGGAGGCAGACGATGTGCCGTTCCGAGAGGTGGTGGGGTGCCTGATGTGGGTCGCCAATGGGACGAGGCCCGACATCTCGAATGCTGTGCGGGCGGTGGCGAGGCACTCTCATGAGCCAAAGAAGAGAGACTGGAAGGCAGCTCAGAAGATTCTGAACTATCTTCTGGAAACGGCACATCTAACTCTGAAGTACAAGAGAGACAGTACGGTTGATGACGTAGGCACGTTGGTGTGCGTAGATGCAGACTTTGCCAGAAAGGCCACTGATCGTAGATCAGTTTCGGGAGCACTAGTTATTGTAGCTACCTGTCTTGTAGCTTGGCTTTCTTGGACGACAGAAATGCGTTTCGAAGTCGACTTCTGAGGCAGAGTATCTTGCGATGGGCGATGGTGTGAAGGAGTCTCTGTTTGTGAACGGAATGCTTCAGTTCTTGAGGCCTAGTGTAGAGCCTCGTAAAATTGACGTCCTTGAGGACAACGAGGGAGCGATTGCGCTTGCAGAGAATCCGCTTAGCTCGAGCAGGAGTAAGCACATCGACGTGAGGCACCACTTTCTTAGAAATCTGACCGAGGAGGGTGTGATCGAGATCACGCATGTTCCCAGCGAAAAACAACATGCGGACATTCTCACGAAGGCTCTGCCGAGAAGTTTTTTTGAAGTTCACCGTGACTATGCATTGGGCTCTAGGAAGTAGGAGTCTGAATTATTTTTGTTTGTCATACTGCATGTTGTGGGTCTGGTAGATACAACAGCCCCTAGGGAGGGTGTTGGTGATAGCGGCAGTGTGTATCGGCCGAGCTGTAGATCATCTGATTGGATAGTTTGAATATTGAATTTGTAGTAAGTTGATGCTGGATATTCTGGGAATATTCTTTGTGGTACTTCGGTATGTTGTACACAAGTACGAGCTATACAATGGACCGTAGGTGTGTGTGTCGGTACATTGGTATGTGGTACATTAGACACTTATCCAGTAGGAAGGTTCAGGCATTGTTGCTGTAGGTCTGACTATCAGGCTATTGTCATGTTAGGGGCATTGTTTGTAGTACAGGCAACAACCCGAGGGTTTTGTGGCACGTCTGAAAGTACATCAGGCCGTGTTCTGTGTTATGCGTGATCGGATAGTTGCATAGTGTGATCCTGAGGGTGAGGTTGTGCGCGCCCACGAGCGCCCCCACCCTGCTCACTCCACCTTGCCTACCTGTCTCAAGAAGGGCAATTGCTCAATAATACAACACCTTTTCCCCAGAAGCCACGAGCTTACCAACAAGAGTAACGATCGAATCGCGAGGGGTGGCATCATTTGTTCCCGAGGCGAAAAGCTATTAGCACGCCCTTGTCGCCGCCGTGTGTAATCAAAAAGACGATTTTAGCGCCCCGTTGGACCCAATTCGCCTTTGGCGACAGTATGGCCTGGCGTAGGCCTGCCATGACGGCAACAGCGGATGTTGCCACGCATCACTAGTCCCTATTTGCGGAGCGCGAGGACCTCGCACTACCACCACAACTCGGGAACGACGTATGAACCAATCGGCATCAAGCAGCGAAGTGCACCCGACGTGCCTCCCCATAATAGAATACATGGGCTAAGCCGCGAACGGACGAATTTCGAGCCCACGGCTGAAAGTTTTCGACTAAGTGTGATACAAAAACAAAAAAAACAAAAGGAAACGCCCCTCCCACGCACCGCTAACCTTTAAGTCCTGACACAAACACCCGCACCGCGAAAAACTAACACATTACCAGGTCTTAGCTACTGTAGCTCTCAATGACTCCGACACAAGACAAGTCAAGGCAAAAACTGAGAGGGAACAAATAATCGCAGAACCCCACTCATACCATTCACTCGTCACTCGTGGAACAGATACATCATGCTCTGCCTGACCTAGACCGTGCACACCTTTCGTTCCTCATATATTTCGCGAAAAAAAGACAAACTGTCAGGAAGCCATTTACAATGGCAGACGTGGTCTGTGCAAAAAGCTATACATCAGCGATCACGAGCAAGCCGTGCGAGGGCGAAAGCCGTGGCTGGCGAAACAAAACCAAAACCTTGACTGGACACAAAACTTCCGCAAAACATTATGCGAGAACCACCTCCATGCCTCTATCCCGCCCCCGCCCCCCCGTCAACGGTGTGCGTAGAGTGTTCGTGCGCGCTTGGGGCAAACCTCGCGGAATCTCCGGAACGGGTGCGCCCAACTCCAACACGAGGGATTGAGAAATCGGAGGGACGCTTCGCTCTCGCCCCGTTGGGCAACAAGCACTGGACCGCACTTCATACCGTTTTACCGTGACGTGGGGTGTTGTACATTGCTGTATAATACTGTATCGTTCCGTGCCGTATCGTACCGTATCGTAACCATATTCAAGTAGAACCATGCCCTACCGTGTCATGCCGTTTCGTGCTGAACCGTGCGGCACTGTACCGCACCGTACCGCCCAGCACCGTGCTGTATCGTTTCGTACCATACCGGGCCGCACAGCACCGCTACGTATCGAACCATAACGTACTGTCCCACACCGTTCCATACCGTCGCGTTCCGTATTGTCCAGTCCGGTATCGCAAACCATGGCGCGATGGTGATGAGGCTCGACCCTGGTTGAACCGCACCAACGTTTTCGGGATATACTACTCGAAATGAAGGCGCACATTGTTCGCGGTGGCACCAGCAAAAAAGCGTACTATAGCCACTTGAAGAGGTTCGCGAGCCTTCCCGAAATTCGGACCATACCGTTTCGTGCCGTGCCGCACAGCTCCGCTACATACCGTACCATACCATACCATACCGTACCGTACAGCACCGCATCGCACACCACGCGCGCGGTGATGCTTTTCGACCCTATTCGAGCTGCACCAACGTTGCGATTAACAGAAACTTGAATTGGAGGTGTGACTTTTTAAAAGGGTGAGTAAGTTACTTGAAGAGATTCGCGAACTTTTCCGAAAAAATATCGGAAAACGTCGCGCCTCCTCCTCTAGAAGTGGAGGGTCGGAGCTCCTGTACGACGGTGGGGAGCCAGCGGTCGACGATCCCCTCTGCCCCGTACCAGTCTTCCGGTTTGTCGACAGAGTGAAAGACGCCGTCGAGCGTCACTTGCTCCGCCCCCTCTAGGTGCGCGTAAATCAACGGCACGCACGCGTCGCCTGGGGTCACACAAAATGAAAGGAAGGAAGGAAAAGGAAAAGGAAAAGGAAGAAGAAAACGAAAAGGAAAAGGAAAATAGAGGAGAGGAAAGCAAAATATAAAGAAAGGAGAGGGAACGAAAGGAGAGGAAACAGAAAGGAGCAAAGCGAAACACTGAAAAGAGAAGGGTCGAGCAACCGAGCAGAGACGCCGGGCAATAAGTAAAAAAAAGTAATCCTAAGAGGACGAACATCCCGTGGTCGCAGCTCCCCCCCCAAGAGGCAAACGCCGCCACCACCACCGCGTCTCTTGCAACTCGCAACACAACCCTGATGTAAACCGAAACATCGCGCAATCTTTTTTGTGAGTCTTTAGCATTTCCTTGCTTCCTTACTTCCCTCCTCTCACCCGTGGTGGCGCCCTCGCCGCACACGGTCTTGTAACTCCTAAAACGTGGGACATCGTACGAACGGACGAACGAACGAACGAGGGAGCGGTGGTTCATCAGCGAGAAGCTGTCGCGGACAATGTATTAGCACGGAGCGGGCTGAGCGTCGAGGTAGTAAACCCAAAAGTCTTCACTGCATGCGTATGCCTTCATAGTCCTTTCTGGGTGTGCACCAGTAGGTCCGTGCGAGAGTAAAATTTTCCTGGCTGCGGCGAGGAGTCACCTTCAACAGTGCTATGTATCGTATAGCTTCGTACATTATAGGGTACAGTTTAGGACACAGGTAATATTGCGTCGTTACCGTGCGGTTTTCAGTACGAAGACAAGGGTAACCAAAGACGACCATCAACAAGGCGTACCTGTCCCAGACCCTAGCGACAACTTTAGCCCTGGGATTGAGTTTGGAAAAAAAAAATCGCGTCAGCGAAACATAGGATTGAATGGCCTATGTGGCTACCTACAGGCCGTCCGGGACAATTTCGCCAGCAAGGCCAATATTTAGCCGGCCCATGTGCATTACTACATACCGCATCTCACCCGTACGCAAACCTAGCCCTGCTGTTGCGAGGCGCGTCCTTGTCGCCCTCCAGAGCGGCCCCTCCCACCGTCACGTAAAAAAGGCCTCTATCTTTCAGGTACGCCCCGGGGTACTCGTTGCTGGTGAAGGTCAGCGCCCCCCTCGTCTGTACGGTGGCCATCGTGGCGGCGACACACGGCGACGATGGCGGCACATGTTGCGGCGGGGCAAGGCAAGACGAGGTGGACGGGGCGGCGAGGAGGAGAGGTTGATTCGCGGCCGCGTACCGACCATCGAACATCGACCGAACCAAGAAAACGAACGCACAAAACAAAACCAAACAAAATGAAACAAAACAAACATACAAAAAAAAACTACCGGGAAAAACAAAGCAAACATAAGAATGTCACATGAGTTCGAACCACCGATCGTGGACAGGCAAGGCGGCGACACGGTTACAGAGAGGGGAATCGGACGAAACTTAGCCGTTTCGGACGAGGCAAGGAGTCGACGCGACGCAGGTGCCAGCTTCCAAGGTGAGTGGAGCGTCGCGCTGGAGCAGACTGCATCGCACACTTAAACGCCCAAAAAACACACAGTACCCGAACACGCATACCCATACACACAGACAACACACAAACGCATGCACGCGCACACGCGCACACGCACACGCATACGCACACATGCACACAATTACACATGAAAAATACTACTACCATTCCTTTGTTAACACAAGCAATTTGCTTGGCACTGAGAAGTACCTACACACGACAGCAGGACAGCAGTGCGTCAGCAGGCACTCACCATATCCATGGGGCCCGCGAAATGCGGAGTTCCTAACGTAACCAGCCCTGTTGCGCGATGGAAGGTTTGGTGTGCATGAACGGAATAGGGGAGGGGTAGGGCAGAGGGGGGGGGGGGTGAATATGATGGAACCGAGAGGCCCAAACGATGAGTTCTTTGTGGGTGCATGACGACATCGGAGCGGCCTAAGTAGATGCACATTCGAACAGTTTCAGTCTGGTCCGACAAGCTCACAGCTGAGAGCCGACGTCCGTTTTCCCGAACACTGTCAACCGCACGCAAAAAAAGGCAACTGCTGGTGCGATACACTGCTGCAGTATAACAACAACGCAACACATTATAGACCAACGAACGAGAACGCCAAACATGCAAAAAACAACACAAAACAGCAACAACACAAACACCAACACCAAAACCAACACCAACACCACCACCACCACCACCACCAACAACAACAAAAACACCACTAACACCAACACCAACACCAACAATAACAACATAACTGCAGGATGCCACCAAAGCGGCACCAGACACAAACTCGCCCGCAACAACGTCCTCGCTGGCAACGCCATCCTCCCACTGCCCGTCGGCCAGCGTCGCCCTCGCCAACCACCCTCCTGCCGAGTGACCCACCAGAACCACCTTGTCTGCGCCCGTCTCCGCCAAACACGAACTCACAGTCGCCTTTACCTGTAAATAGGGTGGGCACGGAAAAAAGAGCAAGCGGGGAGGGGAGTGGGACGGGTAACCATTCTTTGCTTACCCTAGTAATTTGACCGTTGACCACGCATCGCTTTCGAGATAGAAAGTGTGTGTGGGGTGATAGTAACACTAGGGTTATTGACCGTGCACCAAGCAAGATTCTTCTTCTGCTGCCGCGATTTGGGGCGGGGCGGGGCGAGGTGGGAAAACACGCCTCCTCTACAGCTGCCGGAGGTGTCAAATAAAGAAGAACGTACCTGTTTCTTTCTCCATCGTGTAATGCTACTAAATGTCTGGTAAAAAATGAACAAGAAACACACCAAAAACATTACCATAATGACACCATCAACAGAAATAAAATAACAACAGTCCCTCGTAAGGCATGATCACAAGGACGACAATACGCAGCTAGCACATCAGTGCTTGTCATGACCCGCATGAGGTCGAGGTTGACGTATACATATGTGAAGGCTTGCACTCTTTCCCTCCCGAGCGCCCTACGGAGCCGCCCCTTACGGTTGATCTCCCAATGGACACGCACCGTTACGGTTAGGGTACCCGACCACGTTCATTCCTTCCATTCGGTTGATGGTTCCCGCCAGATAGCCCCTTCTTCAGCCCCCTACAGGTCGGTGAGACCCGGCAGAATCTCCGGCAAACTCCACCTAACCTTGCTCCCGATGGGAGCAGCGGCCGACTCAAACCTGCTCCCGATGGAGGCACTGGACATGTTTCTCGCCCCCCGACGACAGCGACCCAAGCCCTCCTAGCATTTGTGCGAAGCAGGCGCGCCTGGGCATGCTGGTGACGCCTCAACAGCAGCCGGTCATCGGGACGCCCTCCCTCAAAAAGAACGATCGTGCCTCCGCCGCCTCCCCCAGTAGCTCGAGGATGGACGTGTCCGCACGCCCGCTGCGCCCGCCATGTTATACGCTCTCCTGCGTGCTTCGAGGGACGTACCCGTGTCCTCGACCCGCTCAAGGCAGCTGAACTTCTGTACGAGGAACTCGGCGGCAATTGAGGGCGGTAGGTTCCTTATCCGGCACGCCTTCCGCCGGGCAACGCTCCAGGAAACCACACCACGCCTCCGTTCTCACTACCCCCACCGTGCACTCCACTACTAAGCGCAATGGTTCGGTACCAATCGGAACGCTACCACCGCAGGTCCTCCTTGTTTACCACGATGCGAACGCCGACGCTTTTCAGAAACGAAATTCCGACTTTTCCAGGATTTCTCCAAGAATTTTCTACTTTTCTAGCAATATTGAAGGAGATTTCATATTGTTCCCGACGTCGGGACACGTCCTTCAGGGGGGTGGCGCCACGGTCTTGGGTAGGGGACTGACTCCTACGCCGATACCGTCAAGCTTGGGCCAAAGAAAGGGTATCGTTCTGACCGTGCTTGCCGCCACCCCCGTGAGGCCGAGGGTCATGTTGTCCATGTAGGTTAGGCCTTCCACTCCCCACGCCACGAGTTCCCCACAGAGGCGCAGCATTTCAGCGGAGGGCTCGACGAGGAAAGAGCGGAAGCCTTCGCATAAATGGATGACAATACCCTCGACCTCATGGGATCACGGCAAACGCAGTCAGAGTCATACCCCAACTTTTGCGCGAGCTTGGCATCATCGGTACTCGTCTCCTAACCAAGACAAGTTGCACTACTCCGAGAGGGCATGTCCCGACGGCGGAAGATAAATCGCTCGGCAACTGTCGACGTCGTTCGAATCGCAGAACAAGGAGAGGTAACGGTGGTGAGTGGGCATCCTAATCGGTACCGGTTAGCAGGCGGTAGAGCGGGCGGTGGGGGTAGTGAGGAACTGGGCTGCGGCTTGGTTGCCTGGTCGGCTGCTTGTCAAAAGCAATGCCGAACAAGAAAGCCACCACACTTATCACCACTGAGTTCGTCGGGCAGAGAACCAGCTACCGCGGGCCACGGTTACAGGCAAGTCCCTCTAAGCACGCAGAAGGGCCGCAACTATGTCGGGTGCAGTGAGCGTACGGGCACATCCATACTTGAGCTACTGGGTGGAGCGGCGGAGGCACATATCGTTCATCGAGGGAGGGTGCATCGGTGATCGGCTGGCGTTGAGGCCTCACTAGCATGTCCAGGTGCGCCTGTCTACGGGGGCGGGAGGGTGCGGTGTAGCCGTTGCCGTCGGCTGAAGCGAGGGGCATGCCCGCTGTTTCCTCTGACAATGCCAAGTTTCTACCTGCGGTGCAGGTGGATCTCGCCCGCCCGGTAGGGGATATAGTGCATCGACGGCTGTACGTACCTAAATCGGGAATTATCAGCCGGCTCGGAAGGGAGGGAGGAACCTGCTGGACGACCGCGACGCGTAGGGGGTTCCAGGTTCCAAGGGAAAATATGGCCCCGGTACTGTCCCTGAATCTTGGCTTGAGCGGGTACTCAGAACACGGGCGAGTCTGACCTCAGGCCCTCCGGAAGCATTGATAACGCTAGAAGCGCACGACTAATCGCCCCAACTACAACGAAATTGCAACAACCAGGCAAGCCGGTAAACCGTGGGCGTTACGCTTTGCGCACGCCGCGTCTCCGGACTAACCGCCTGAAACGGAATGTCCGCTGAGATCGGACAGCCCGCCAGGGGCGGGCAGGGGATAAGACACTCCGCCGGGGCCCGCCCACGACAGAGTTATTTCAAGCAGGGGCGGGAGCTATCGCGTCTGCCTTCAGGATCGGCGAGCGGATTTGCTTCGAGTCGCAACAGTCTCAGATTTCGCAGGCATCTGCTGCTGCAGGAGCTGCCTGCTACCTGATGCCTGCTGCCAGCTGCTGGCTAGCTGCCAGTTGCTGCTAGCTGCTGCTAGAAACCAGCAGGCCTGCCTGCTGCTGCCAG
This sequence comes from Undaria pinnatifida, assembly GCA_012845835.1. NCBI lineage: Eukaryota > Phaeophyceae > Laminariales > Alariaceae > Undaria > Undaria pinnatifida. Next base: position 16,722,212 of record JABAKD010000020.1, read on the forward strand.
GCCTGCTGCCTGCTGCCTTGCTGTCTGCTGCCTGCTGCCCTGCTACCCCACCCTGCGCCTGCTGCTGCTACTAACATCACCATTATTGCTACTGTAGTACTACTGGTACTGGACTTTGGCTGCTCCTCCTCCTACAACGAATCAGCAACAGCGCCAAGACGACCCCCCGCTCCCGGCGTACACCCGACGTGCTCCGTCCCGGCATTGAAGGGATGCGAGGGTCTATGCTCTTAAAAGTACTGCCAAGCACGATAATGAGTACAACCTTTCCTCTCCCCGTCTCCTCGCTCACCTTTTCCAGATACCACTTGTAGGCCGGGCCGTCAGGGCGACACGTGCCCTTCCAAAAGTCTAGCGTGACGATGGCGCTGGCCACCTTGATCCAGTCCGACCGCTCCACCGGCACTACGAACGCATCCACGCCCCGCCGTTTCAGAGCCGCGGAGAACGCCCCCTCCTCCCCCCCATCGAGAGGGTTGGTGTCTGAGAGGGCGGTAATGCCACAGCGATTGTGATTGTGACCCCGAAAGGTCGGCGAGAGGGAGAGGGCCGCACCATTCATTCAACCAAACGTGTTAATACATTTCGGACAGACGACACAAGTGAAATAACAAACAAGCTGAAAGCTGAAACAAAAAACGAAAACCTAGCCGGAGTTTTCTATACGGGGGTGGTTGGGGGGGGGGGGGGGGGGGGTGCTGAGAAACACGTGCTGCATCGATCACGGACCAACAACCCTTTGCCCTATTAGAGCTAGAACTGCACCTGCGTTTCGGAGAGTACTTTGGCATTAGAGTTGGGTCATGTTGGCAATAAGGTAGAAACGATGGTGTTCACAGAGCGATACTCGCCGTACATGAGCGGACGGGCCGACATAAGCTGAGCAACGGGGTGTACCTATGTAGTACAGAGGTTTCAATGTCCTCAGATATTGTCTCTCCCTTCCCCGGCATGACAGCCGAGCATTGATAGATGATTGGTGCATGTCCGGTTTACCTCCACTTTATATAGTTTGTTCGTCAAATTTGGTACAAGGAACCGCCCTTTGGGCAACATAGTCAGTGGCGGAGGGTTAGGGTTAGCGTTCGTTGGCCTTCTAACGAACGACAACCGTACTCGTGCCGCTTTGTGCTTGCTAAAATTACAATACCAGTACCAGGTGCCAGATACGTCGTAGGTTACAGACTACCAGGTAGGTTGCAGAGAGCTCTTTGAAAGGTGTGCACACGTGCATAAATTAACATAGTTACATCCGTCTCGGCAAGTAATTCGTATTTGGATCACTTGATTAAAAATAAAAGGCCCTGCTTTGCTCTCAGCACTCCCATCCGGAGCACGCCTGCCTAAACCCTCATCTCGGAGATCCTTCCCCGCTTTATTTGCGTTTCTTGATTTCTTCGTGTTCGGGATCGCCCATACCCTACCTTCAAGAATAAAATCCCAGCACTGACTTCAAGAGCAAGACATCCACACTAAATTCAGCATGAATAGCCCAAAACTAATTTAAAGACATTTTTATCCACACCAAAATCAAGGTATACATATAGTATATATATGAAGAACAAAATTATGTGTTTTTTCAGAGGACAAGGATTGGCAAGGAGCTTCTTTTTGTCTCGGTCAAATCGCTTCGTTCGAGCGCTGTCTTCGAGGGGCGGCTCCAACGCCCCTCGCTCTGCCTTATCCGTCCCGCGCCTGGCCGGGATCGCGTGTGGGGGATGAGGGAGAAAAGCGAGAAGCGGCTATTTTTTTTTATTTCGGGGCGTTGCTGTTGACCTTTTCTTCGGGTCTCGACGTCTACAGAGCTTGAACGAATAAAACATGGGAAAGCATTTCCAAATTGGCATAATTCCAAATTGGCATAATTCCAAATTGGCATCAATTCCATCTTGGCATTCGTCCCAACAACACTTTTTTCATGGCCGCCGGGATTGTGAGACAGACTAAACCAAACAACCACAACTAATCAAGGTAAAGCAAGTGAAATGCTGGCGTACCGGGTAACAGATCACATAAAAACAGGCTAGACCATAAAATTAAGATAAAAAGAAGAAAGGAAAACAAACGACAGGAGTTCTGAAGAATGTGATGCAAGAAGACCAGAAAGGCTGCAAGACGAACAACATACGCCCACAAGCGCGCGTATTGTGCCAGTATCCCTCAGCTATATAATATACCCCTCCCCTCCCCCCCCCCCCCAACGCCCCCTCCTTCCCCACTCCCCACCAGAGTAATAAACACTACCAGGCAACTGATATCACCTCATTATATGTTTAGCCATCAATGTCGTAGTGAACGGTCGCCTACGTACCCAATTTGGTTGAATTAGTTTTTGAAACTTGCCAGAACTCCGGGAAAAAACGATTTATCGCGGCGATCTTGGCCAACGTCGGCCTAAGAATTTCTCAAGCAGATCTTGGATTAGACGCGGCGTAATTTCGTGTTCTCCACACACCTATTGGACGAAATCAACGAGAGCGTCGTGAACTCTAAACGTGGCGAGCTCGTTAGGGGCTCCGACCCCCCCTTGGTGTAGAGCGCTCACTCTACGGCCGGTGATTTGTGGCGGGCGCAAATCAGGCTTCTGTTCAAAACACATTTGCGGCTGGTGTGTAGAATACTGAGACAAAAACTCTCTATCGTCTCCCAACGGGCGAAAGACAGAATTTTGAGAGGATGTGACGGAAGACCACAGGACAACACAAGCAACCTCTCACGCCCTAGGGCATGGATCGAGATAAACTCTTCAGCGCTGTCACCTACACTCATGTGGCCTTGTCTGGAACAAAGAGGAGTGACCATGGGCTTTCTATATCTCGAGATCGAAGGCCAATCGTGCTTGGTGGGCAGTGTTGATCAAGGCTAGATGAAAAATAAACAAGTTGACCTGTTGGACCGCATGACCCAAAAAAGAGCCAGAAAAAAAAACGTTTTATTAATAGTCATAATTTCCCCATAGCGACGTTACCCGGAATCTTTCAGCAAATAACCCCCAGAAAAAGTTTGCAAACTTTTAGGCCAAACTATCGGCTTTCCATTGTCATAGATCTAATAAACACTACCAGGTACCACGCAGTTGATATGACCTCATTATCTTTCTAGCCATCCATGCTGTAGCTCCAATTTGCCCCCCCCCCCCCCCCCCCAACGCCCCCTCCTTCCCCACTACCCGCACCATCGCCTAGACCTAGCACCATGCGTATAGCAAACCTCTACATCTACGCGACAAAAAGCTGTTGGAAATCCCCCCCCCCACCCCTTCGAACACTCCGCCTTCTCCTCACTGGTTGTACGACTTACAGGATATGCATGATGAACTGATGCATTCCTTCCACAACCGTTAGATTTGTCCCCTTAAGGGATTATTTTTAGTTTCCGCGCACAGATGGAGTTGCCCCGCCCGTCCCCTCTTGTTCAAACCCAGGCTCCCACGCCCTTAAAAGCTCCGCCCTCCCCTCACCGGTTATACGACTTACAGGATACACGTGATAAACTGGTGCATTTCCTTCCACAGCTGTCAGATTTTGTCCCCCTCAAAAACGGGGTTTATAGTTTCCGTGTACAGACTGACTAACATCACCCTGTTGACCCTGGTACAAGCTACACTGCTGTAGTTCCAAGGGGAATCGCCGACCTATATCCTAAATGAGGACACACACCCAGTAATACGCGCGATCGGAGTATCACACACAGCTTGCAAAAGGTGAGATTCGACAAAATCTTCGATCTCACAGCTGGAGTGCATTTTTATTTTTATAATACAGAAGGTAGGGTGAATACGTATTACGTACGCTGTTTACAAATTCCGCGCTGTCGACTACAAGGAAAATACCAGGGTTCTTTACGGTGCGGTTTTTCCTATCGGTTCGGTGCGGTTCGGTGTAGTTAACCGCACCGTGTAGTTGACCGCACCATAGGAGTTTTGCCCTCTTCAAAACCGCACCGCACCGCATCGTAGGATTCCTGATTTCTGAAAACCGTACCGAACCGCACCGTAGGATACATGAAAACATCGAACCGAATCGCACCGAAGCATTTACGATTTTTGACAACCGCACCGAACCGCACCGTAGGATTTACAATATCCGAAAACCGCACCGAACCGCACCGTAAGATTCCCGATTTCTTTAAACCGCACCGAGCCGCACCGTAGGAATGCCATCGAAACCGCACCGCACCGTGTGCATCGAGCCAAAAACCGTTAGACCGGTTATTTAACGGTGCGGTCAACTTGAAACCGCAGAAAACCCGCGGTTCTATCGGCCGCGGAACGGTGCTACAGTGTCACGGTTTCGCACGGTTCACGACGTTTTCTGCACGGTTTTGTGTCAAACGTCAAAAGTGTCCCCGCTAGCTTGGTTGATCTAATGGCATTTCACATTTTAACTAATACATTATTATTGATGCATGTAAAGATATGAAATTTGATATTTATTACTCGTATATAGTATAGTATACATTTATTTAGTTTATATTTATGAACTCAGAGTGACTATTATATTATTACTTACTATTTATCAGCTGAAAAATTATAGGTTATTACTTTATATTTATGGCTTACGTATTGAATCTTTGTGTGTTACTGCTGTTGTTGCTTTCGTGACTTTGCGTAGGAACTAAAGAAGATGTACGCATATACGTACCTGGTACGAATTACGCTGCCTACAACACACCGAGCATTCGTCCGACGCAGCTCCAATCACTAATCACCGCGCATCTTCCTTGCCAGGCACGCACCACCAGCTGCCTGCTGCGTGCTTAGTGCAGTGAGTGGTGCATCGACACAGCACAACAACCGCTGAGAGCACGGACTCGAGATTTTTCGAGAGGTGTAGCTAGAGTATGACGCGGCTGAGCGGTGTTGGGGTGTGCCAGCGGGCCGCTGCTACAATGGTGCTCTCTCGTCCGCTTAGTGTCGTGGAGAAAGCGTTGGCTACTCGTACTTGCGCTCGTGCGCTATGCTGGTATCATAGACCTTATAGACCGTGAGAACAGGACAGCTCGTGTGTCATTTCGGTTCCAGCACACCATGATAGCAGCAGCAGTAGCACCAGCAGCGCGGTGTGAGGCCGCCGCGGTCTACGTGTCGGGCGCCTGGCGTGCTCAGAGCGGAGCGTGCCTGCGCGGCGGCGACGTACGCTGAGCGCAGCAGCAGCAGCAGCAGCAGCATCACACGACGAGAAGAAATGCGACGCTGGTCTCAAACTTGAAAAAAGCAAAAACAGAAGCTGTTGCTATTACAAGTGCTGGTGCTGGTGCTGCTTTTGTTTTGTTGCTGAAGCGGATGCTGCCGCTGGCTGCCGCTTGCTGAAGCTAGCTGCGCTGCTGCTTGCAGTGGTGGGATAGCTGCGGCGGCACTACGGTGAACTCTGCCACCGCCGCCGTTGCTTGGCTACCATTGGCACTCGTACCTGGTACGCTGTGTTAAAAAAAGTGCCAGAAACCGTACGAAACCGCGGTTTGTACGGTTTATTCATACGATTCACCGTAGAGGGAACAGCGGTTTCGTTAATGCACCGAGAAAAGCTTGAGAATCGTACGAAACCGCAGGTTTGTACGGTTTATTCATGCGGTGCACCGTACGTAAAACACGGTTCCATACGGTTTTCCCTACGGCGATTGGCCCCGCACCGTAGCAAAAACCGTTTTCGGGGAACCGCACCGAACCGCACCGTAGGATTAATCACAGCACCGAACCGCACTGTAAGATTTGCTACGAAAACCGCACCGAACCGCACCGTAGGACACATTAAAAAACCGAACCGCACCGTAGCATTTACGATTTTTGAAAACCGCACCGAACCGCACCGTAGGATTTTCTACATTTCAAAACTGCATCGAACCGCATCGTACGATATGTCACAGCACCGAAACGCACCGTAGGATTTACAATATCTGAAAACTGCACCGAACCGCACCGTAAGATTTCCACTTCCTTAAAACCGCACCGAGCCGGACCGTAGGTTTTTGGATTTTAAAAAACCGCACCGTGCACAGACGGATAACCGTAAATAACCCTGAAAAATACGACAGAGCGGTACGGAGTGGTAGGGATACTATTTTGTCAGGCTTTTCTCAGTTGCAAGCTACAGCAGCAGCAGCAGCAACCCCGGCGTCAGTCCAATTTACGTGGCCAACGGGAAACCGTCGTGGACACTGTGTGTATGTGCTGTGCTTTACTGTGCTGTGTGTGCTGTGTCGCTGGCTACTGCTGTGTGTTGTCCTCACATAAAACCGTTATTTCTACCCAACGACATCATCAGCATACCCAGTGTCCGCGCTGATTCTTCGTCTTACGAGAGAGATACAACTTATGTGGTGTAATATCCCAACATATTGACATCCAATAGGCATATGCAATAGGCTATTGTCCAGGGCGTGGTCAGATATCCAGACATGTATGACCCGTGACTTTGCGACTGTGACGCGTGAGATATGTCACGGTCCAGTGGGCCCGATCCGCATGAAACCCGCACCTCACGGGTCACGCCGAATGTGGCGGGTCGGGTCGGGTTGGGTCAACAGGTTTTCAAATATCACGGGTCGGGTCGGGTCGGGTTTTCAAATCTCGCGGGTCGGGTCGGGTCGGGTCGGGTCAGGCGGTTTCAAAATCTCGCGGGTCGGGTCGGGTCGGTTCAAGACGTCTAAACAATTGCGCGGGTCGGGTCAACGACCCAACCCGACCCGTGAGGTTTGACCTGACCCGTGAGCAGCCCTGATATGTACAACGGCATGGTAAGGGTACTGTATACTGTACCTGGTACCTGGTACAAGATAACACCTGGTATATAAATAGGACGCACATCGACAACCCGTCCTTGCATTGCCGAGAGCCCTCTACCTCCAGTACAACAATAGCAAGTTCAACACGGAAAATCCAATATACACAGACAGGCTTCGAATCTGTTGAATTTGATAACCGCCCAAGGGCCGGGCAGGATGTAAATGGTGAGAAACATCAAAAGAGGAATCATAATGTAGCATGTAGAGAATACGACCCGATATATATCTATGGTATATGATATGCTCTGTGCTGCCTGTGGAACACACTGCCTGTGCAACGCAACGCCTGTGGAACGCAATGCGTACGAACCCCGTGGAACATGTTTGCACGTCCTTGATTACAGCGTACCCTCTGGTAGTACCGGTACCGTAAAGCAATCATTTACACTCACAGTCTCGTGCGTCGTTTCCAAATCCTGGACAAATGACAACCGGGGGACAGTTTGCCGGGAGCTTCAACGCCATCGCTGGCACCGAGAAGCCCTCGGCGGCATTGAAACCTATCGCCAGCAGCAGGCAGAGCAGCAAGAGCTGGGTCATATCTCGTGCTGTCTACAGCGCAGCAACTGGAGCAAGACGCACGCAGGCACGACGCCAGCGCCGGACAAGTTAGGCTGGTCCAACGTACTCCCTGCGTAATAAAGCCTCATTTGCGTAGAGAAACCCCAAAACCCAAAATCTGCATTATGTTGCAAAATCCAGTCACCAGATCTCTTACCTCGGCCTCACGCAGACAAGGGTAGATGCGGAGCAAGACACGCTGCATAAAAGGTAAATGTTGGTAGAAGGTGGTGATGGAGAGGTAGGTAGGCAGCAACGCGTTCAAGTGGGCCCACAGGCAAGGATTGCGGAAAATACATGTGTCGGCGTGATGATCGGATGATCGGATCCTCCTGTCGTATCCACTCGTATCCGGTAACTTTTGTAAGTTTATAATACCCGTTATACGTTGCTATCGGAACCCGCGCACTCTTCCATTCGACGGTTGGCCGGTGACGTGTGGCGACCTTGGCCCCGTGAAAATGCACAGCAGCTAGTTGCTCACGCCATGTATTTTTTTCGGCGGTCACGTCGTCCACTTCTACGAAGAGCCGGCCCATACATTAATAACCGTTTCCTTTCGTGGCAGGGATCGCGGGAAATATATGTGTCGGTGTGATCGCAAGATCGAATCCTCCTGTTGTATCCACTTGTATCCGGTAGTTTTGTCATTTTATAATACCCGTTACACGTTGCTGTAGGAACCCGTGCACTCTTCCATTCGACGGTTGGCTGGTGACGCGTGCGCGACCATGCCCCCGTGAAATGCACAGCAACAAGGTGCTCGCGCCATGGCTTGTTCGGCGGTCATGTCGTCCACTTCTACGAAGAGCCGGCCCATACATGAATAGCCGTTTCCTTTTGTTTAGTGAAACGACGGACAAGACCGAAGAACGCGCAAAAGGGCGGGTTTGCCTAATAATGGGACGTGCCGCGACGGCGATCGCTTCGCCTTCATGCCAGGCTATGGCGACCTCACCAGCAGTGGAAGAAATATGTGCGAGAAATATGTATGTGCGAGCAACTCCAGGATCCTGGACACGTGCACAGCGGGATTGAAGTGCAGTAGAGGCGGTCTCGGCGAATGTCGGAAGCTGATTCTTTGTAAGATTTCTGCGAAAAGAGTAGACTAATCAGTTGCCGACATCCATTCGCCAAGACGCCTTTAGATGTCTACACGGGACGCTGCGGCGGATCAACCCAACAGATCAGACCCCATCGCTGCCGTTCGGGTTTTGCTCCCGAAGACGCTCGATTTCTCGTTTGTTACCAGTTTTTGTTTCCTATCTATGTGTGACTGCTTGTCTGCTTGCATGTCTGTCTGTGTGTCCGTCTCTTCGTTTGTTGTTTGGTTGGTTTGTTCGCTCTGTTGTGTGCTTGTTTGCTCACATCCCCTATTCGCCATTCGCTCGAGTCCGTTACCTTCGTTTGTCGCGCCCGGTATCCAGATTTCAATGCGGGGCTTGTTCGTGGGGTATCTGTATGCGACATTGTGGTGGGCGTGCTAGTCTAGAGGCTTGCAATGGTTGCTATCTTGAAGGTTCAGCCGAAATAATAGCACTCGAGAAAAGGCTTCCCGGAAGACGACAGTGACATAGAGAAACATGCTACTGCGGTAAAGGGACACCTTTTTTTTTCTGGGGCTCCTGAATTGAGGAACTCTATACCTTACCCTATCGCCATACCCTAAACTTTGTTTTCGAGTAAAGAGCAAGGCTACGATAGGGAGTACCCCCCTATTTTCACTACCTGGTGTTCACTATGATATCATGCCATTCTATCATATTCGCACGAGTGACTCTGTACCTCTCTCGCCAAAACACGTCAGGTGGTTAGTTTGGCGCAACCTACGGTCGCTAGCCATCCCAGTAGGGATTCATATTGAAAATTGAAACAGCACGAAAGCCTATGACCGCAAAAGGATCAGGGGGGTGACCCCGAGCCACTGCAAAAAAAACTTGATAAAAACATAACCTTCCTACCGTAGCTTTGGCCTACACTGAAACTAAGTGCAATCCGATTACCAAACCCCTGGCCTAGGTACAAAAAATGTTCGTGTTGCAAAACAAGAATGATATTCCGACGATTTTGCCCCGTCAATCAGAAAGCATTGCCATAAAATGCTATCCCATACCTCTATTATCGTAGCACGCATCCAGACGACGTCTGAGCTCGACTAAGCTGGACGCCATATACGATCTACGATGATAGTAGATGCACCCTGCAGGTCATTGTGCTGACCGACCCACAACAATATCTCTTGATGCTTGCTCGTGGAGATGTCGCTTCGAGAGGTAGACATCGGCAAGGAATATACAATAGCCGATAGCTGACTGGGAGGCGTTGTTCCCAGAAACAAAAAACGTGTTTAACCGGATATAACTGGCTGGATAAAACCGGTTTAACCGATAACCGGTTTAACCGGTTCTTGCGCTGTGACGCCTTCTGTTAAGTTGTTGGGGGTGGGACACAGTACAAGGCCGTAACATAATACTCCTCTACAAAACTGAAACCACGAGGCATACCTGTATTGATTTGTCGTCGTTGCCGCGTGGCGAGCGTTAGGAGTAATTTGATGCTGCCTCTCAGTCTATGTGTCATTTTTAGGTATGGGTATGCTCCCTTCGCCGCGGCAATAGTACGTACACGCGACGCAATGCTGGGATTCGAATTACAACAGCAGTCGTGTGGTGGCACCGTGGTGCGCATGAATGAAACTGATGACAAAAATGAATGTACATGTAAACACGATGATTAATACGCGTGGGCCATACGACGATCCGTTGGTCACATGGGCGAGATTGTGCAAGAGGACGTTATTGTGCGCTTCTCTCGGGACACATAGCGAACGTCATCTCATGAATATTCTTCCTCGTATGGAATACAAGGTTTCAGCGCTGACGCACAACGCGAAGCCAACGCAATTCCAAGATCGTCGGACAATGGAAGGTTCGGTCGAAGCGTATTTGTTGCTTGGTCATGATGTTAGCCCTAAATATATACCCGGCTCCGACGCATGTACGTAGCAGCCGACCCACGTATGTAACAGGGCTGATAGTTGACACATAATGCGAAACTAAATATAAGTCGATGCCAACACTCATTCTACAGCTTAGCTGCTGTATGTAGCAGTATAAATATATATACGATCATTCTTTTTTTCGGGGATTCGGTCAGGAGTTTTTTTCGTCTCGGCCTCAGTATGCGATTATCGGAACTGGAATTCTCGGTCAAATAGCTTCGTTCGAGCGCCGTCTTCGGGGGGCGGCTCAAACGCCCCTCGCCCTGCCGTATCCGTTCCGCACCTGGCCAGGATCGAGTACGTGGACTGAGCAAGACGAGCGAGAAGTGCGCCATTTTTTGTAAATTGGGCGGTATACGCCCGAGTTATTTCTTCATCTTGGCACATGCAGAGCTTGAACGAAAAAGACATACCAGGTATTATTGGAAAACGTTTATTTCCAAGTTGGTATAATTTCCTAATTGGCTTCATATTTCGTCTCCACCACACTTTTTTCATGGTCACACCTCGAAGCGTTTGGCCTATTGTGCACATCGTACGACTGACTGCTGTGTCGTTGCTTTTCGATATCGGATTTCAACGTTAAATACCTTTGTTCGAGCGTTCATTGTCTTCGAGGGGGGCCGTTCCCTATCTAACAACATCATTACACCCAGTGTCCGTGCTGATTCTTCATCCTAGAGAGATACAACTTATTATTTCGTGGTCAAAGACTGTGAGACAGAGTAAACCAAACAATTGCAATGAATCAAGGTATAAAGCAAGTGAAATGCTAGCAGCGTACCGGGTACGAGAACACAAACAAACAGGCCAGACCATAAAACAAATAGAAAACAAACACAACGAACGGAGTCGCTCTTAAAAATCGCAGCACGAGAAACAATGTTTCTGTCTGTCTTTTTCATCGCCGCTCTATATTATCACCCGCACCATCGCCTAGACCTAGCACCACACGTATAACAAACCCCTCACCTAAAGCCCTTCCTTCCCCCCCCCCCCCCCCCCCCGCCCCCCCCCCGCCCCCCCCCCCCACCTTCCCCCCCCCCCCCCCCCCCCAACCCATCCCAACCCCACCCCCTCGAACACTCCACCCTCTCTTTGCTCCCTGATTGTACGACTTATCACATATTGAGCTGCCCCCCCCCCCCCCCCCTCCGCCCCCCCCCAATAATAAACTGGTGCCAAAACCGTCAGATTTATCCCCTTGAAAGGATTTATAGCTTACATGCACAAATTGCCCCCCCTTTCCTCCCCCCCCCTCCAAACCCGCTCGCTTTTGATCAAAACCAGGCCCCCACGTCCTTAAAAACTCCGCCCCCCCCCCTCACCGGTTATTCGACTTACAAGATTCACTTGATAAAAGGATACATTTCCCTTCACAGCTGTCCGATTTTGTCCCCCTCAGAAACGGGTTTTATAGTTTCCGCGCACAGACTGACTAACATCACCCTGTTGACCCTGATAGCTACACTGTAGTTGTAAGGGGAGTCGCCGACCTATATCCTTAATGAGGACACACAACTCGTAATGCGCGCGATCGGAGTATCACACACAGCTTGCAAAGATGAGTTTCGACGAAATTTTCGATCTCACAGCTGGAATGTATTTTCATTTTTTATAATATTGTTCCACGGTCCACCATCCATCTTTCAGGACCGCATAATAAATATTCCACACTAATTCCATGTATATTTATCCCCACAAACGAAACGTGGATGCACTTCTAAAGGTAAGTGTGATTATCAAGGCAATAATAGTGTTTCGAACGCGTTGTTGTGCGGTTTCAAGAATTGCGCTGGGTACTGACTGTTGTTGTTGCTGGTCAATAGATCGTGTGCGCCAGCGATTTAATTGATGACAGTATAATGAAATATAGGGATCTTCTTGAAAATGTGATCTCGCTCGCCAGGAATTAACCGATGATACAGAGTAATAGGGATCTTCTTGGCAATATCTCCTGTGCGCCACAGCAATCGACGATATAGCAGGTATCATAAAAAATAGGGATCTTCTGCACAAATATCTCGTGGTACCTATCACTACGCATACGCACGTCAGACGCAAGTCAATTGGAAAAAAGAAAAGAATAGAAAGGACAGAGAAGAAAGGAAAGGGGCATTATGTTCCGATTCAAGATCACCCTGTGTCAAGCCGAAGCAGGCGCTCATTACTCTTATCTGCTGTGGGCAATATACCACCTAAATAAAGTATAAATACCAATACTTACCATTATAGTGGACAAAAAATAAGACACCTCCCAATAAAAACTCACTCATATAGTATACTACGAGTACCAACAACGCAGCTTGCAGAGATGAGTATTGACCTGAAATTCGTCAAACTCACGGCTGACGTCCTTGAAAATTAGTTATAAAATATATATATGGCTGTTCGTATGCCGGGACATGGCGATTTGAACGCTCTTCTTATGATCTCGAATGGCTTTATCGTGACGCTCTGGGTACCAACTGCATAGATTCATCCCGAGGTCGAGCGTTTGGTACGAATTGCGGCAGCTTGGCAATTTTGTGACCTGCCTTCGGAGTAGTATGCAAGAAAACCCGTGAAAATATTAGCGAGCATAGTTAGGTTTCTGACCCGACAAGCGTATTCCATGATTATTCGACCATTATGCCAGTGAGTCAAATACGCACTGTTTTGACCTAATTTCAGACTTTTTTCCACGGCTGGTTGGTTATTATGCTCGAGTCGTGCCAAAGTCTTAGTTCCACACATTTTATTATGTCGTTTTTCTTTGAACACGCCGTTTTTGTTTGAAATTGATTGTGCTTATAACCGGGGGGGGCTGAATCCTGCATAAAAATGGCTCTAATTCGTCCATTTATATTGCGTTTGGTGCTGTTGTTGCTGTTCAAGTGTTTCTCATCCTCAATTTGAGCGTGCTTGCTCGGCACGCCAACCTGATATAGGCTCAAAATCGCTTTTTTGTGCGACCTATCATACAAATAACTCATTGAACTGCGCTCGCATTGCAAATGTTTGTCGTATGCGAGATTTATGCGAGAAAACCCGACTCGGTCGAAATAATTGCGAAGTTATTGGATCAAAGCCTACCAGCCAATCACGAGAAATAAGCCAATGGAGTCGAGGTTGACACGCCGTGCGGGGAGATATATCGACCCGGGAGATCATCGTTATCGTTCCCGCGTTGCTGGGGCTGTAGAGATTCGGAGGATTTCTGAACCGGGGATGGGGCCCTATCGCCCCCGTGTGCGACGGAACTGCCCCCATCGGTTGATGAGCCTCTATCATCCTCCTACTAGGGTGGGGAGGCGCTGTGGAGCTCGAACCAATCAGCGATTCTAGCCAATGGAACTGGGGTTTCCACACCTTCGGGGGCGGTGTCGACCCGAGAGAACTCGGTTTTCTTCCCCCGTTTGTCCAATTTTTAGATATATGGAATGACCACTGGACCGGGGATGGGACCCTATCATCTCATGGTGGAGCTGGCTCTATAATATACGAACCCCAGCCAATTAAAGATCGGCCGGTCGGTGGCATTGGGGATTTCCACAATGTGCGGGGAGGTATCAATCCCGGGGATATATCCGTGTCCGTTCGCGGGTTGTCGGAGTTGTATATATATGTGAACGGATTATGATTCTGGGAATGGACTCTATCGTCTCCACATGACGGTTACTTTATGTAGATCTCCGGCCAATGAGCGACCAGCAGTTAGACCAAACGGCCATACATACCAGGAATTTTATGTTTTTATTTTGGTCTAAAACTCGATCGAGCCTGAAATTCTTAACTATCAAATTCTTTGCTCAGTGCTATCGCGTACGACTAATATTCCATCGACCAAGTACGAGAGTTGTCTACAGCAACAAGTAGCAACAATATTATAACAGCATTCGAGGAATTGAATGACGAAGGCAGCGACACCGTGTTTTACGCCTAGAATACAGTCAACGAGTCTCTCCACGATCACTCGATATACACACAGAGACACAGTCGGTTTGCGAGCCTCGGATCTAGATATTGGAAAATATACACTCCAGCTGCTGTGAGATCGAACTTTGTCGAAACTCATCTTTGCGAGCTGTGTGTGATACTCCGATCGCGCGTATTATAATATGGTATTATGCATGTAGTAGCAGAAGCTGGCTCAGTGCGCGCCTGTCAGTTGCTACGTAGAGAACATGCAGCAAACCTTTGGCCATCCCTCTGCTGGCCCTGGATGCTTGGTTGAGTCGAAACGTCAAGAAACGCAGTCGAAACGTCTCTTCGTGGCCAGACTAGAGGGTCAGTCTGCGTGGGCCCGGATTTATCCGATCAAAATATATATGATGAAGCTCGGAATCGGACTCACGCAAGAAACGGAGAAACGGAGGAAACGACAGAAGTAGTAAATAGTCCACTGTTAGCCTATATCAACCTCTTGGTATTACTTCACGTTCTACACGCGTAGACTACTGGTAACGGTTTTTACTTTCTATCGAATATTGAATTGAACAAGTCGAAGTGCTGCCCTGCCCTACCCGGAGCGTGGGTGCTGGCGATGTCGGCATCCATGCGGAGCCCTTGTATTTACTGTATTTTCTATCCGACAATGCTATGATTAGCGTGAGTCACAAAAACATGTCAAAGAGACAGAAAACTAAGACCTCTCCGAGGACAAAAAAAGAAATGTACGACAGCAAATAGGTGGCCACTCTAAAAAGCAAGCCGTAAATGTACGACAACAAATACGTGGTTACTCTAAAAGTAAGCCTTAAAACCAAGCTCAATCTTCTATACCAGGTATTTCTTTTTGTTGCATATGCGTCAAACTGCAGACTGGCGAAGACATCAGTTTAATGTTGTTAATCTGCGGAAAGTGATAGCTCTCGCCTCTGTCGATCCCGCCATTACCACGGGGGCTCTCTGTAGTTCGTTTCCCGTCTTCCATTATCAGTTTGTGGTTTTCTGCCTAAGATTTTTTCCTGAGGCTTCAAACCCTCGCAGGGTAGAGGTGTGGGAGTAGATTTTAAAGAGTTGCGTCTTCGAGTCATGTGCTAGACCGTGGAACCGATGCTTCCCCGAATCTTCCATATTTCTGCATATATACTCGGCTCATCAGGGTGGGCTAGTGTTATAGTAGTCCCTGGGAGCCTAGCAAGACGTAATATGTAGGATATTTAAATGATATAAAAGGGTTTCACATGCCTTTGAAGAAATGTGCGTGTAGGAAAAGGGGATGATGCATTTGCTCCTTGGACGCACAACGCGTTGAGCGTTTAGTTCTATCCGTGGCTTGTGGGACTAATACAAGGGCTTACGCAATACAGTACAAGCCAGTGACATTACAATCCAGTGACCAACGTGAAACTGGCCTAGTGGAGAGACCTGTAAGAGGATGGCCTGTGTCCGTAATCAGCCCCTATCTTGTCATATTAAGGTGAAGAACACGCACGTGGTCATCCTCTGCCCCCAAGCTCGTCCGAAAAAGAGACATCAGCTACCCGCTATCCATAGGAAGGACTGCTACGATGGATTGCAACCACTACTACTGTACGACTAATATTATTTTTTGATACTGCCATCCGACAATACCGAGATATGAACCCAAGCAGCAGTCTCGCTCCATTCACTGTAGTGGCGCTACATACGTGTGCAATACCTTGTCCCAATACAGTACCTCAAAGCAATAGTGTAGCCGTAGTCGTGTAGTGATCCCTCTACTAGGTATCTGGCAAATAAGAAGGTACGCAGTCCCGCCGGCAGGGGAGATGTAGCGAGGTGAAGGCAAGCCACACAGCGCTGCGAAAAGGAAAAAAAGTACGCCTCCGTTGTAGGTAAATACTCTAAGATCAACCCAGCTGGGCAACAACGTAGAATACCACGACTTTTTTTCATTTTTTCGAGCAAATAGAGTGGTGTTGTTATGGTACGGCCTTGAAATGGCCGTAATTACCCACTTCCAATGGCAAATTGAACTTTGTAGTATTGATAGGATGACGTTTTGTCTTCTGGATAGCCAAGAGATAAAGAGGCACGCGCCTCTTAGCTCAGTTCGCCATCCCGATCCTGAGGAATTAATACAAGCTGCTTGTTTTCCGCTTCTGAACTACAAACTGAGTAACACCAATGACATTCTTACTTGGTCGCCGGGATACTCTGTGTCTCACCCCAGCTACTTAACAAATGGCGTCGTCGGCAGAACGAACAAGGGTTCACGCGCAGGCTGGGGTCTTCTGCGCGCTCCCGCCGAGGTGGCCACGACTCGTCACGCTCGGGCTCCCCCGACCGACCAGCAAGGCTCTTCCGAGAAGGATGTTGCAGAAGGTGAACCTCAGGAGAGTCCGCCCAAGCGTCCATTTTTCTGCACTCCGGACCCGGACCATGAAAACCCCAACGCAACGGCTGCAGGTGGTGGGCCTTCGAGGGGCTCCCTTGAACCTCCATCCTCTAACCTGCTGTAGGAGGAGACACAAAAGAGGTCAGCTTGACGGAAGCGGCGCTGCCCCGTCTTAGCTCGGAGGAACACCTGAGGGAGCTCTCCCCAGGCTCGGCGACGCGCCCGCGCTGGGTCTCGTCGAGCTCGGCTTCGCGCCTGCCGTGGGACTCATCCCACGGCCGGGACACCCGCGGCGGCTCGCCGAGGTCGGCAGCAGATGGGGAGAGGACCCAGCGAGCGCTGGATGCTGCGACTGCGACGACGGTCCAGCGAAAGCTGCGCCTGCAGCAGGTTCAGCAAGACATTGCGGAGGCCGAGAGTGCGGAAAAGAAGCCAGTTGCGGCGGCAGCGACGGCACGGGAAGCTATATTCCGAAGCACTCAAGCAGCTGCGATAAAAGCTTCCGCGACCCCCTCCACTCCGACACGCCAACAGGGCGGCATCTCGCTGTCGGAACAATCTGGGGACTCTGCTTTCTTTGAGGGCAGTGTCTTGGATATGGCCGCTGAGCAGAGAGAAGAGTTGGCCGCTGACTTGGGGAAAGCGGTCGTGACCACCGCATCTGCCCTCCTTAAGTTAGTCCGACAGAAATCCATGCGTCAAGCGGAATCCCTGTCGGTGGGAATAGCGTGGTCCGGCATGGACCACAGTACGTGGCAGGGCCAGAAAACGGCCATTCCGACTTTGACCCTCGTGAAAGCTCTTCCCAGGGCCCATGACGACGCCCAAGGCACCAACGTACTATGGTCGTCGCCGGAGGATGCTCAGCTGGAGCTCCGCCGTCAAAAGAACGAGAGACGGGACCGTGGGAAAATCTACCGCCGCGGCGGTGGGGGTTCTGGCGGAGGAAGTGGAGGAGGCAACGGAAAGGGTGGCGGTGACGGCAGCCACGGTGGGGGTAGCAACTCCCACCATCGCTGTGGTGGAGACGGTGGGAAGGATGGTGGTGGCGGCAGCCATGGTGAGGGTAGCAGCTCCCAACACCGCCGTAGAGGAGGCAGCGGAAACGGAGGCGGCGGCGACACGTCAAGGTCTGGGGCAGGTGGTGGAGCACCCGGACGCCGTTCAGGCGGTGGTTGTGGTAGACCTAACCGAGGGAATGGCGGCCGCAGTTCGGGGGGCGGTCAAGGTGGACGCAGGGATGGCGCAAGAGGCTGTCCCCAAGAGAGCTCATCAAGCTCCTCCAGCTCGAACGTGGGTTCGAGCGCCGACCAGGGCGAGGTCAAGGTGTTGGCGGGGGAAAGGCAAACGACTCCTTCCCTGATGGATATTGCTTTCTCCGCCGAGCGCCTGAGCAAAGTGACTGTGACGGATGATCGCGCTAAACCTTATTCTTCTGATTTGGCCCATGCTCGTACTTCCACGATTTCCACTGCGGCAGCCTCTGCCACAGCCAAAGCCGCGCTTGATGATTCGGTCAAGTGTGTCTTTTTTTCTTCTCTTCTTTTTTCACACACATCTACTTTCCAGCATCTGGACAAGCCGTGGTCTCAGGTGTCGTCCCTTCTTCCCCCCGGTTCTTGCCTTCAATTTTTATCGCGCATAGGGTTCAGCAATCCCACTGCTCGTCGATTTTTCGTCGAGTGTTGCTAAGTCGCGCTTTCCGCAAGTCAATTTGTGCACAAGAAAAAGTCCCCACGAATTTACACGAGTATGCACGCGGGGGGATTCAAACTCACGAAACTGACCGATACCAGGCTCGAGGACAACCTGATACGCCACCGGGGCGACCGGCTTGTCTATGTCATGCTTGCCCTCAAGGACGTAGCTCGCATTTCTGTGTTGCCGTTCCCCGCATATTTAAACAAGTCCAACGGCGCGCAACAACTCACGCGCTCGGTTAAAGCTGCAATGTCCGACATTTTCATGCGTTGCGACGACCGTTGCACAGAGGGTGTACGATCACCACTTGGGTACCCGGTTGAGATCACCCAATCAAGACGTCCACACGTGCTATAACGCCTGACAAGCCCACGACCGCCCACATGACGACCTTGATCGACAATTGTTTTGGACAGGTGTCACGGGCCATGGAGAGGGTTTAGCTGGACCTGATTCCTTCACCGTCCTGTTGCATCTGCTGTTGACGCATTTTGACCGGGTAGACACGATGGAGGGGTACACTAAGTTGCATACATTGAAGTGTGTAATGGCACGCCCTTTGGCGATTTCAGTGGAGAACTCTTATGCCTACGATGTACAATTGTTCAAAGGCAACGGACCCGAGGCCATACGTCTCGCTGGATGCGATGTGGACGACTTTTAGCGACTTGGCTCATAATAAGACACCTGTTGTCAATGGCGAAAACTTTTTTTTGTGTATTTCTTCGACCGGTGCGCGGTCTTTCGCCCCGTCGGGGCCCCAGGCCCGCCGGTCATGGGCGCGGCCTGGGTCGAGTGCCGTCCCAGTTGCTTCTGTGGCAGTCGGGATCGACTCATACTCCCATTGTCAGGCCCATCAATGATCCCACCGACCATTGGCTCGACCAGACGCCCAACTGCTTGCCACTAGAAGATCTTCATTATGCAGAGGTTTTCGCCGTTAGTTATTCGTTTAATACCGACGACCCTCCCCTCTGGAGCGGCCTTCTTTCACGTTCCACTCGCGCTGCTGCCCTCCGAGAACCCGGGGGCTTTACCTCATCTATCACGGAGACAACCACTCCTTTAAACATTGTAGGCATTCACTCATTAATGCGAGCGGCTGTTTGAACCCTGAATTTGGCCAAAACTCGGCAACGATGACGCAAATCGACGTTGGCAAGCACACATGACCAACTACCACCGCGACGGCCAATATTCTCGCCCGCACAACCGAAATAAAAGTCATCGCCATCATTCAGGTCGATCGCGAGGGTATCACCAGGATCGGGGCCAAGTAAACTGTCACAACGGAGGCACATACACGTCGAACCACCACGGTGGTATCCCGCCCTCACCCGCCTCTTCTTCCCCCGCTCCTGCTCCTGGAATGCGCAGCTCAAATTGCCTCTGTCAAGAGCCCACGGGCTCCTACGCAGTGTGCTAAAGATTATCACAGCGTGGTGCCGGCGGCGGGAACCAGCGCTTCAGGCGTGGTTCCCCTCAGCCAGGCTACTCTTTCCACGATGGGAACATGCGCTTCCAGCGACGTTCCCCTCGGCCATGGTCCGAGTTCGGCGAAGGGAATCCGCGCTTCCAGCGCCGTTCCCCTCAGCCCCGGAGTAAATTCGGCAATGGGGGTACACGCACCAGACGCCGCCCCCATCAACCATAGCACGGGAGCCTGCGTTTCTCGCGCTCCCCCCAGGCACACGTCGCGCAGCAATATGGCTGCAGTGACGGCGCGTTGCCTTCTTGAGCGAACGTATTCACCCCCTTCTCTCCCTGACCATGTGGTGGTGGTCGGTTTGAGGTGTGGGCAGGCCGACCCTAAAACACTTCTTCTTGACCACGAGGAGGCGGTCGGTTTGAGGTGTGGGAAGGCCAACACTAAAACACCAAGATCTTTTTCGAGGCTCGATCCGGTGTTTCCTCGCGATAGCAGCTGGTGCTCTATCATTTTTTCCATCTAGGAGCGGTCGCCAAGATTAGCTACCTCGTCTCCCTTCTCCAAGAGATCAAACAGAAAAGAGCCTTCTCGGGTAGAAGTTTTGTTGTCACCTGCCCGAGCCCCGCTCCTGAAGACGCCCACAGGGTCTGCGGGCCCTGATTCGTCTTCAAACACGCTAACCGACGTGCATCAGGCTACGTCTGCCCCAGTGGTACAGAACGAAGATCCGACACTACGCGACGGGCCAGTGGTAACGACACGGCTTCTAGTCCGATCAGCTGGACGCTACTCCCGTAAATTTTCGGAAGGATCATGTCTCTCGTCAAGCAGAAGCAACTCAGAGCTCTCTGCTCCTTGGGGCGCAGTTCGAGAAGTTTCTTGCAATTTTACGCCAAAGATCGAAGATGCCACGAGGCGACAAACCGTGGGTTCGGATTCGCATCGTGCTACCGAGGCCTGGCGTTCCCAGAGGGGGACGCTACAGGCCCAAAGTGCCGAGGACTGGTGTTCCCAGATGGGGACATTGCAGGTCCAAATGCCCAACGCGGCTTTCGAAGGGTTGGCACCGTCGGTTTTGATCTTTTTCGGTAGCAGTTAGAACGGCTTCTTGCGATTTTACGCCAGCAAGCGACTAGGATCCGAGGGGAGAA
This sequence comes from Undaria pinnatifida, assembly GCA_012845835.1. Lineage (NCBI taxonomy): Eukaryota > Phaeophyceae > Laminariales > Alariaceae > Undaria > Undaria pinnatifida. Next base: position 16,743,142 of record JABAKD010000020.1, read on the forward strand.
ACCGCGGGTTCGGGCTCGCATCATGCTCCCGAGGCCTGGTGTTCCCGCAAGGAGATATTAGAGGCCCAAAGTGCCGAGGACTGGTGTTCCCAGACGGGGACATTGCAGACCCAAATGCCCAACACGGCTTCCGACGGGTTCGCGCTGTCGGTTTTTGACCCTTTTTTTCGGGCGCTGTTAGAGCGGCTTCTTGAGATTTCCCGCCAAGGAGCGAAGAAGACCCGATGGGAAAAAACGTGGGTTCAAATTCGCATCGTGCTCCCGAGGCCTGGTGTTCCCGCAGGGGGACACTACAGATCCATAGTGCCAAGGCTTGGCGTGCCCGGACGAGGACCTTGCAGAGCCAAATTCCCAACACGGCCTCCGACGGATTGGCACCGTCGGCTTTTGACCCGTCTCTAGAAATACTTCACAGACTACAAAGTGGTGTTGTTCTGGCAGCCGCCATCCTATTTTTTGCAGTGGTCTCCTTCGTCGTTTGTCATGTACGACGGGTCATATTCTTGCGCGGAGCAATATATAATGGGCGAAAGGGTCAGGCATTTTAAAGACTATCGAGCAGTGGAGCTCACCATGTCGTCGCCTGACCAAAGCACACATAAACGTATCGGTCGAGGCGTGCGCAACTTTGACCCCGCTGTTTGGTACAGGGAGAAGCAGAATGCCGTGTTATCTGGCACCTACGCCAAACAATTCACGCAGAATTCAGCCATGAAAAAGCACCGTTTGAGCACCGGCAACAAGCTTTAGGCTGAAGCCAGCCCCTTGGATCCAGTGTGGGCATTGGTCTCCGGGCGGGTGATTCCAGGGCCAACGATCCACGCCAGTGGAGAGGGAAAAAATTGCTCGGTGAGGCACTTTCTGCCGTTCGCGAAGCAATTCGCGAAAGTGAGACCGGGTTGGCATACCCGGCCTCCTCTAGTCGGTTTCGCATTCGCACGGCGAATGCAGGAACCCAAGGAATTTTGTCAGCGCCACGGCCGGGCCGTTAACAGCGGCCAGCGCTGACAAAGGTCTTCCTTCGGAGTTTTCGACCTATTTTTCGGACGCGCCGGCCGACAAAAAGCCATGAAGGTTTAGAGATAGCTTCTGGCGTCGGCCCTGGCATTGCGTCATCAGAACACGGCTCCTGTCTCGTCGGGGGTACTGTGACGGTGGACGATATTTCCTTCACTAAAGAAATCGCAAGACACAGCGGAGGGAACACCGTTGCCGACGGTTCACGTCCGTTCCACGTTCCACGTGTACTGCAACGCTTGTATCGACGTGTTTGGCGCCGCCCTCGAGCAGCAGCAGGTAGCGACTCCACTCCATGAAACCCATCGCGTAAAGCAGCCGTGCAACGCTCGACTGGGAGAAGCATTGGGATCCTCTTGATTAAGAGACTGGCGGCATTGTGTGGGCTCTCAAACGTCTCCGAGGGTACCTTCGGGGAACAAATTCCGCATATTCTCTGACCACAAGTCATTGGAGAGCATCGGCAAGTTGGGGACCCACAATGCACGAGTTCAAACAAACTCGTGCTACGGTAGAGGTGGTAGAACTTTTCTTCTGAAATGGTTTCTGAATGACGGGGTTCCTTAACCCAAAATCGTCCGAAATAGGTTATTTTTTTGCATGATTCTCGCGTTGTACACCTAGGCCATGGGATATTTCATCCTGTAGCAGTTTTATTCTCTCCAAACCAGTTTTTGGGAGAGGTCTTGAGCTCCGAAAGTGAGGGGTAGTATTTTTTAAAAAGTGGTGCACCTTTATCGTGGCACATGTCTTCAGCGGTGGCTTGAGTTCCTCACCGCGTTCGATTATACACTCGAAACTGCAAAGGCAGCGCCAACGGCAACGCCGATTTCCTGTCCCGTTTGCCAGAGCCTGCCACGGAGCATGGCCGCAGTGGGTCGACCAGCCTCAAACCCGTTGAGGATAGCGGTATCTACCTCATACGGGCCTGCCGGCTACGCACTCCCTCCTCGCCGATCCCAGGGGTCGGCTTGGGTGGACTCGTGTCCCTAACCGGAATCACAGCCTTGGGCGGGCTCGTGCCCCGCACCGAAGACACTACCTTGGGTGGGCTCGCGCCCAGCACCGAAAGCACTGCCTTGGGTGGGTTCGTGCCCCGCACGGAAAGTACTGCGCCTTGGGTGGGTTCGTGCCCCGCACTGACAGTGCTTCTTTGGGTGGGCTCCCCCTCACCTCTACCCATTTTCACGGTTTTCGCACACACGGGCCACGTACAAGGATTGACGGCCTTTCTGCTTCCCTGGGGAGATTCATCGGCCGTGCTTCTGCCTCTATCGCCACCGCCGAAGGCTGTACCGGCCGCGGATCAATTTCGCCTGCCGCTGACACCGTTTTCGCTTCTTTTTTTTTGCCGTACCCAACGAGGGCGGCACGGGCCCTGCAGAAGCCCTGGCTGCAGCGACGACCGTCACCCAGCCGATTTCTCTATCAAGGAGTTCTACACAGGAGGCGGACTCCGCCGCGACCACCGGTCCGACTGTGTACGCCTCTGCCTCGCTTGGCAATCCAGCACCTACGTCGGCGACGTCGCCTTCGGACCGCATCTCACCTCGGACGCACCGACAAACAGTAACAGTAACCGGTTATGCACCCCACGCTGAAGATTATGGCTTCGGGCCCGGCGAGGCCCCTTGACCATCTGCCCGGCGTGTTAACACCTCCCACGGGCGCGGCCAAACCAGTCGACTGCCGCGATTCCTGCTCCTGCCGCCTCTCCTGTCCCCACGGTACCGATTCCGTCCGACCGTGACCGCGCGGAGCCTATTGGGACTCCTCTATTACGACTCCCGTCCACTCCTAGCGACACGCCAACCGCACCTACAAAATTAGACGCCCTTGTCGACGTTGATTAACTGCAGTTCGCTGATTCCGTCGCTCGATTTTCGCGTGTCGACTGGGAGAGAGAACGCCAAGCTGAGCCGACGTGCCATGCCGCTATGCGGTACATCACTATCGGTCGGCTGCCGGCCCTGCCACCCGACTTCTTGTCGTGTTACCCCTCGCACAAGCGTCCCTCTCTTTCAGATACCGAGGGGCTGGCAAATAAAGGTCACCTACATACCGACGACGACATTGTATTACTCGTCCGTAACCCGAGGTGGCGTCATCGTGGTGCTATACAAGACGCATTAGACTGGACTCTCTGAACCATCCTGGGAGCGGAAAAAGGATCTCCATCACTCTCGAACCCACATTTTACGTTATTGGGCCGGTACCGCGGACCAACACCGCCAAACCAACCGCCTTTACCGCGAATGAGCATTGGTGCGGCACAGCGTTAGCTTTCTCGGAGCAAAGGCGAACGTTTTTTAGCGCCCGGCAACGCTCGCGTCACGTGCATGGAGCGGATTTGTCACTTCCGTTACACAGTACTCTCGAATGTAGCCCACGTTTGGTACAACGGCGACGATGGATTATGGAGGCTTGGGAAAATCAATGCGAGTACGACTGAGGACGGGGTATATCTGGTTCGATGTCCATAATCCAATTAATGTAATACAAATTCGACTAAACGAACGAACAAATATATCTGGTTCGATATCCATAATCCAATTAATGTAATACAAATTCGACTAAACGAATGAACAAATAAACAATAAAGTCGAAACTCGGATTTTTAAACGATGACCGAAACTAGGATACGACGAATTAATGAATGACGCAACCACCATTGAATGAATGAGAGCGACAACATCGGCTTACCTGTTTGTTTGCATTTGTAGCGGCCACGGCTTCTTGGCGCGACGATAGCGAAGACCCCGCAAATCGGACTTGATCTTCAGCCCACCATTACAAAAGAACACGGGCGTGTCTCGTGGTCTCGGAACCAAGCCTGTTTTTGCTTGCGGAAGTTTAATTTCTTCACCGTCAAGACCTCACCGCAGCAACAATTTCCAACGGCCTCCCGCCGAAAGAACGCTGGGACGCTGGAGAGGGGGCATCCGTGTAGCAAGATGACAGGTAAGCCGCCACAGGTGCGACGTATGGATGCGGTGTTTTTCGTTGTTTTATTGCCGGATGATCCAATGATTCAGACGTGCCTCGACCTTTGCACATCCGTCCCGTTCAGTTGGAAGAAAGTTGCAGCCACATTTCATTCGTCGACAACCGAGACCGCTGGAGCAGAGCAAGCGCCGTATGGTCTTGTCAGCGTTGTTTCCAGCATTCCAACACGGGTTTTGATTAGGTCCAAGGCACGCCGTCGATTCGCCAGAGTCCATCGAGAGTTTACTAGGACTAAGACAAGGCTAGAGATGGGACTACAGCTGACACTGGGGGGGTCGCCGAAGCTGGGGCTGGGACTTGGGCTGGGGCTGGGGCTGGGACTGTGCTGGGGTGAGGCTGGGGCTGGGGCTCGGCAAGGGGTGAGCGTGGACTTAGAATGGGGCTGAGGCTAAAGCTGTGGTCGTCGTAGGTGCTGGGAGTAGGGTGGGATGGGGGCTAACCCAGCCTAGAGCCGACTTTGTGGATGAGTTCCGGGTTGTGGCTGGAGCGTAAGCTAAGGTTAGCGGCAGCAACAGGGACTGCAATGGCTGTTTCTGTAGTTGCGATTATTGCGGCGGCTATGTCAGGGACTGGCACTATACCCAAACCTCGGGAACTGGGGCTTGGGCTAATGTAAGGCTGAGGTTGGTGGTTTGGGTAGAATAGGGGCTGGACCGGAGCCGGAGCTACTGTTAATGTTAGGCTTGGTTCTTTTGACAGGGCTGGAACTGGGCTAGGACTGGGGGCGGAATTTGAGAGCGGCGGTGGGTTTCAAGTTGCATCTGCAGTAGATGGTGGGTCTGAGATTAGAGCTGAGGTTGGACCTATGCCATGAGCTGGATCTGCAGCTGCGGAGAGGATTGAAGCTGGCCCTTCGATCGTGGGCGAGATTGGATCTAGGTAAAATGTTGCTTAGGCTGGGACGTGGGCTGAGAAGGAACCTTGAGTCATGGCTGGGGCTTGGACGTTCGTATGGGCTGGGGCTGAGGTTGGGATAAGGTTGGGGCAAGTGCTACAAAGGGTATATGATTCTAGCTGGGACCGACCCTTGGGCCGGAGCTAGAAAATAGTTTGTAACCGAGGCTTTGTCTGGGGCCAGGGTCGGGACTCCAACTTTGACTAGGGTGGAGGCTAGCGCTGGGGATGTAACTGCGACTTAGGCGTGGGCTGGGGCTGGACCGGGGTGCGGACGGAGTCTGGAACTGGGCGTCGAGCTCCAGCTACGGTTGGGCCTGGGTTTGGGGCTTGGGTTAGGGGGGAGGCTTCAATTGTGCCAGGGGTACAGTCGTGATTGGCGACGGGAATGGGGCTAGGACTGTGGATTGGACTGGGCCTAGATCAGGTAAAGAAATTGAGCTTGGGTTGATGCCGGTTTGGGGCTAATTCTTCAGCTGGGTCTGGGGCTACATTTTGGGCCGGGCTTGAGGCTGTAGGAAGAGCTAGAACAAGAGCCGGACTGGACATTAGGCTGGACTGAGGCTGCGTTAAAGGGTTAGGGAATGGCCAGGGGCTAATGTTAGGACTGTGGCTGTGACTGAGGCTGGGGTTGGGGCTGCAGCTGGAGTCGGGCTGAGGCTGAGGCTTGAACTGGATCTGCAATTGTGCTGGGCTGGAGCTGGGGCTAGGGCTGGGGCTAGGACTGAGGCTGAGTTTGAGTCCGAGGCAAGTACTTGGGCTGAGGTTGGGGATACGGTTACAGCTGGGGCTGGGCTGATGCTCGGAAAGTAATTGGAGCTGGATCTAGGCTTATGGTTGGGGCTCGGGCTGGGGCTTAGGTTGGGGCTAGGTCTGAGAGTAGGTTGAAGACTGGGACGGGGACCGCGGCTAGGGCTGGGGTTTCAGCCTTGGCTTGGAGTTGAGGTTGGGGGAAAGGTCAGGGCTCGGGCTAGGGACGGGGCTGGGGCTGAAGCTAGGGTTGGACCTGGGGCGAGGTTTGCAGCTGGGACTAGGGCTTCAGGGCTAGGGCTAGAGGTGAGGCTGAAACTGGGACCGGGACCATAGCTGCGGCGGATAAGGCGGCTGCAAGCGGGGCTATAACTGTGGAAACAACGACGGCTGGCATTTGGTTGCAGACATAAGCTAAGGTTGGGACGATGACTGAGGTTTGGGCTAGGGCTACGGTGGCGACTGGGACTACAACTGAGACAAGTACAACTTGGGCTGAACCTGGGGCTAGGTCTGAGACTGGGAGCTGCTGCAGCTGAAGTTGAGATGGGCTCTTTAAAAAAGGCCTCAGGCCACAGCTGGGGATGGATCTGGGTACGTTGGCACAGCTGGAGCTCGAGATCATACGGTGGCCTGGACGAAGACCATGGAGGGGCAGAAGCTGGGACTGGGACTGAGACTGGTTCAACAACCGTGATGAGGCGTTACCATATATGTCAGTGGTAGAATACGCCTGTTACAACAAGAACGGCACGCATGGTCGTGTCCACTACAAAGTTGTTCCCGCTTCAATCCGCTCCAAACTGTCTGCTTGAGTCAACCTCTGCCGCGCATGCAACTGCACGTCTGCTGGCCACCGCTCATTCGTGTGCTGAGTCCAAGGTGCCATCGACCTGTGCAAGAAAAAACGGCAGGCACTGGTGTCTAATTGCCATTAGTTTCTCCATCAGTGCGACCGGTACATATATCGCCGGCGCAGACACACACATAGCAACCCCTCCTCATCCAGGGATACGAGGTGATGTTTGTCTGATGTTCTCGAACTGTCGCCGATTAGTGACAACCTCCTGCTCAATCGAGACGAGCTCAGCAGCAATAGCAGAACCGACGCAAGCTGATAGATCCATGAAGTTGATATAACCCAGGGAGCCGCATGGACACTTGAGACCGCCGCTTCACTTACACCCACAACAGTTCACGCCGTCGCGCCCGTTGGGAACCTTGTTTATTGTCAATGTCGCACAAACTCGCCACATTTCCAGGAAGAGGCCAAGGCAGCTGACAGTAGTAGTCTTGAGGGTTTTTTCGACGTCTTTAAACATGACATTAGACACAGTTTGCCGCAGCTGATGCTAGGTTATCTTTAGGCTGTAATTGACAAAGCCATCAACAATAAGTGCGTTTTCGACCCTCTCCGCGCTCGGTACTGCGCGCGGGAGTGTCTTTGTTCGCACTTCCTTGATTGTGGAAAGGTTTCGATGATTCAGTTGTGTATTGAGTGGTAATGGCACCTGAGGAGTGGTGATGTCAGCCGAAGACATGCACATCGAAGCCTTGGTACGGAAAATTTGGTGCGGAATCATGCCCGCCCACCGTTGTGTGGCAGCACGGCGACTGCTCCCTCTAGGTATAATATCCGCGGCGCCTAAGGTCTGATGTATCAAGGCGCATGGATCTCGGGTTGAAACTCCACCGTAACCTTCCCTCTAGCGACCGTCCACACATACCAGGCACGTTCGTCTTCTGACAAGAATGTTGGTTGTCACATAGTCAGACAAGTTGACTGATATATAGACTATATATTACTGTGACGAAATACGCAAAATTTATGTAATAGATGGTACACCACCATCCACGCAAGCGTAGTGTACCAAAACCCGGCCTATCAATATATCTAAGGCAATTTTGGACATATTGGCATGGTGCACATCGGAGCCTTTGTACGGGAAATCGGCATTGAAGCATGCCCGCCAGCCGTTGTCTGGGAGCACGGGCAACTGCTACCCTCTGCGTGTGATATCCGAAATGTCTGAGGTCTGATGCATTAAAGCGTGAGGGTCCCGCGTTGAAACTCCACTGAAACATTCCTACAGTTTTCCCGTCACTATCCACACATACCAGGCACATTCGTTTTCCGGCAAGAACTTGGTTGTCACATAGTCACACAAGTTGACCCATAACGCCTTGAACTATTGCTCAAAAAGTGTGACGAGGTACGCCTAATTTGTTTAGAAGATAGTATACCACCATCCAGGCAAACGTGGCGTGCCAAACCACAGCTTCGCGATTTACCTACGGTAATTCTCTGTTGGCATGATTCAATGGACCTTATTCGTATTGCTAGAGTTTCCCACTCACGCGAGTTTATGGTACTGGCTTAGGGCTGCTGCATTTATGCCTCTTCACTCGTCAAGGTATGTAATCTCCCTTCCTTCGGCCCTTCCTATGGCCTTTCCTTTAGAGTTGCGTTCATTAGTTTGGAGACAATCTACTTCAAGTTGGTGCGGGATACTCTTGGTAGTTTAAAAAATGTTACCGCAACCTTCCAAATAAGCGCAAGAAATACACGCAACATCCGATACATGAAAAAAATGGACATTAGCAATAATTGTTATCGTGATAATCCGTAGAACATGTTGAAAACGCGGCGCTGCTCAGTCCACTCCCCACTCTCATGATTCGAAATTGCAAAGTGAGGGGACCGCATATCCCCGTGCACAAGGAAAAGTTTCAGCGGACAAAACAAAAGTGCTCATTAATGAAAATGAAAAGGGTTCCCGACGGCAAACAAAGAAGGCCTCAAACTGTTTGCGGGATGACCGAAGCGTCGAAAACTGCAGTCATGCAGAACCGAAAAGCCCCAGCAGAAACGACAAAAACCATTTACGATCCTACCTGAAAACATACCATGGTACCTGTTATAAAAAGTGCTATTAATACGACTACAGGTAAAGAAGGCTAGAAGTAAACCATCAAAAGGGGGGCATCAACCTAGAGTATACATCAGTTGAAACATCATCTTCGTCCATCGATAGCAAAAGAACGGAAGATAACATCGACACCAAGTCCTCGTAGCAACGACACCCATCTATCATCTGGCTCGCTTGGTGGCATACTAATCGGCCAACCCAGAGAACAAAAAAAAACAGAAAACAGAAAATATCCTGTAAGATTTGTCGACTCAGGCGTAAATCGCCCCGAAGACACAAAGCAGGGGACAGAGCACAGAACTACACAAGGAGTGTTGACTGAGATCCGTCTTCAAACTCCAAAAAATAGGAATGCTTGGCGTCGACATCTCCTCAAAGAGTACCAGGTATATGACAACTTTAAGCCCGCTCTTCCGATGTCTCTTAGTTTCATCCTCTCCATCCACTCATGGAAGTGAAACGTTTCTTGGCTATAGGGCACGCATTTTCCGAGATAAACAATCTTCTCGAAAAACTTGCTGATTGCGCCTGAAAAAAGGCCATTTCAAGCTAAATGATACAGCAGAGCTGGTCTCAAGTTTGAAGCAGCACAGTCGCACGGCGGAACACGCTGCTCATCACCCCCACGGCCATGGCGGTGAACGTCCAACCAAAAGGAACATTGGTGGCCCCGCTTGACGCTGATTCTAGGTCGAGTGCCGAGGATGAAGACGCACCACCACTACCACCGTCAGAGCCGTCAGAAGATGAGGGGGCACCGACACCACCACCGTCGGACCCATCGGAACTCGTCGGGGAAGGTGAATCATCGCCTACACCCCCGAAAGCAGTGGAGCTATCATCATCACTCACGGCACGAGGGGTAGTGGTCGATGATGCGCCACCCAGGCCGTCGTCACTATCCGCTATACCGACAGTCGTAGAGGTATCCTCGTCTGTGTCTGAGGACGCAAAAAAAGGTGCCGGTGTAGGCGACGAGTCGGGGACTTCGAAGTATATTTCCACCTGTTTACGTTGCACGTTGGGTGAACGGAGTCGAGGGTCAATGGTTATGGTTTACGGGTGGTTGCTGTCGGTGATGGCAGGACGGTGTTTCGCCGTCAATGAGCCGTCAATAACAGCAAGGCATCCGACGGACATACGGTTGTGCAGGAGATAGTGAGTCTGACCGCTACAGCACCATGTCATGCTCCGTGACATCGTGGTGGTCCTTGTCCATGTATGGTACGGTGCTCGTGGCCCCTGCTCCGCACAGCCCAATCACGGCTTCAGGATGCTGTCCCTTCATCCGATGCCATTTCTTGGCGAAGTACTCAACCCCCCCGGGCACTTCCGTTCCCTACTTGCACGCCTTTGACAAGCCTGTTACGAGCCTGAGGCAAGCAAGGTTATATTTTCCAGACCCATCTTAGCGGTACCGTCAAACGTCGGCAAACGAACCTCGCTAATTTCAGCAGTTGACCCCTCGGGCCCGAAGAAGAAGATGCCGAGGGACGAAGCAGCAGGTCGAACAATGTTGACTCTCTCGCCCTCTCCCAGCGGCGTGCCGGGCTTTGTGTCGTAGACACCGACAGAAGGCTAGACACAGCAGCACGGTTACAGCACAAGCAAGGGACAGTTTAAGTTGCAATCATGGATCCCGTTGGGTATGATTGGAAATAATTGTCTATTCAATAGAAGCTTGGGTGAACAGTGTCACTTGAAGCAAGCTGCATCACCTCGGTAGTAGGGCGAAGTAACGGGCAACTCAACACGAGCGAGTTTGCACCAGCCTGAAACGCTTCAATGTTTGGTGGTGCTGCCACTGTCAGCCACTTGGGGTGCGCGTTCTGCTCATCGTTGGAGGAGTATACGCCACTGATCTCATTGCCACCCCCAGCAAGGGCCGGCCGGAACACGTTGTACTTTTTTGACGTGTCGGTTTCAAACCCCAAAATCTGTTCTCCTTACTGAAGTGAATAGGCGTTCTCGTTGCTCGAGTAAGCACGACTTCTCGATAACCAAGAGACCAAACGTCCTCGGTGCTGAAGAGAATGACGCGTGCTATTAACCCATTCGGAGCCCACGCATAGCGATAAAGCAAGTAAAGAAAGCAGGCATTGTCATAGCGTGAGTGTGCAGCACACAATGTTTCATGCTACGCGCGCATCGCGCAGCTCCTTGCGTTGGAGTCGAACATTAAAATCCCCACCCCTTAAGTTAGCAGCCCGTGTAACGTCGTGTAGCTGACCCTGCAATTTCCAGTTATATTCGTCAACGTTGCCCTCTGAAGCCCCAAAGGGGTTAATACGAGGAACAAATCATTTTTTTCTGGTACAAAATGTTTCGTGAATGACGCGGCCCCTTACCCCAAAAGCGCCGGAATGTTACGGTCAGTCGTAGCTTTCGCATGCAACACTATTCGTGGCGTCGTTCTACGGTAGCCCCCCCAACTTTTCTTAAACGAGATCGCGGGTTTCACAACCAGATCTTGGCGGTATCTCCTGAAATACGGTGTCCCTCGACACCCCGACGTCGTCGATCGTTAGACCTTTGCACACCAGAAAATATATGGATATGTTTTTCTCAATGGTATCCTTCCTTGTGTCGACCAGCCACGAAACGTTCGTTAAAGAAAAACGCTGTTTTTTTGGGGGGCTATCGTAGAATCAGTGGGTGCATCTAGGCCTTGGGATTGTTCATACGGTTGGGCCGTGATTTTTGTCAGAATGATGCTTCGTGTGAGTGTTATGGTGTTGTGGAATTGTTGTAATATGTTACATGCCATAGATCTCCTCTGGTGAGGAGAGGCTCAGAAAAGAAGAAAAAAATGGTACACCTCTACCCTATAGCATGCGCCGAATGTCCGGTCTCTTTGCTCGAGTGAAAAATACGCGTTATCCCGTTATGCGTTCTCGAAGTTATGTGGGTTCAGAATATAGAACAAAATATAGACTAGACTCTTGCGAGTGTCCTCGTAGCACACCTCATAGCATCGGCGGAACTCTAGACTGGCCAATCGACGGTAAGCAAGCCTGCTTGGGCTAGTCGGACCGAAAAGTCCGTGAAAGCGAGCCCGTGTTTTGTCCTCCGTGTGGTCGATACGGTAAAGTTGATTATTTTCGATGTATGTTGAGAGGAGGACGATATCTGGTATGAAAAGTCCACATTCGAATATTTAGTCCTGGCGTGTTGGATCGCCTGGCGTGCTCAATAAAGCCAGGAATGCAGTAGCCGCCAGCGTTCCGGTACGTAGGAGCCAGTCAGGCATTCCTACTACTTATGCTCGATCCACACGTTTTGCAATAGTAGCAACACGTGCAGAACTAGTACGCAGTGCTGCTGCTGTCGCACGCGCTATTTTTCAGGGGTATGTACGTTTTGGCTACGGGAAAGCCGCGGCTGGAAGAACACCGTCGTCATAGATAGTACTGGTATCGATACGCTACTTAAGCAAAAATGCCGAAGGGAACCCGCACTGTGTAAAATTCGAATCCAGCAAAAGGAAACGAAACAAATTATGTCCTCGACAATCTCAGCCGCCAACTGACTCACATGATAGCAGTACTCGACGCGGTAGGATATGGCGTCGGGGTCGCAGACTCTCATGTCGAGAGTGAGCGGCGCTTTGGTTGCGTTGTCACTGTCCGGGACATCTGGTGTCAAAAGTAACATACGAACACGGCACAGAAGTAACATCACGAAGATGTACAGCTCACGTGTGGGTGTCATGAATATATGCCAATCATGCAGCGACTTCGAAGTTTCCCGAAGTTACCGAACAAGATTGTCGCATCGCTGGTAATGTCTGCGCCCCCCGCGATAGACGCCGTCGTTGCGATTGTGGAGGACCCGCAGAGGCGTTCAAGTGGTATTTCACCGAATACACGAGGGCGTTAAAGATATATTTCTAAACGGGATAGAATAGCGCCATTTATTTTATTTTATTTTTTTATCCTCCGGCCGATGGGGAAAAATAAAGGTTTAGCTCACCACACTTCCACGTATTTTCATACGCGTCGTGTGTCGATTTAACTCAGTTGCTTTCGCAGCCCAACGCTAGCTGGCGCACCCTTCGGGTCCCATCGTAGGTATAGTGTAAGCTGCCAAAATATATAATTTTCCCATGCATTGCGGACGTAAACAAACCACCGGGAACAGTTTTGGGCAACCTGCTTTGGGATCTGAGAAGGGAAAAGTGACGCTTGTAATGTTGGCAATATTGGCTATATACACTACAGCAACCCGGCCTACTGAAGGTGAAAGGCACCAACTATAGTCTATGGGCCCAATTGCAACGCTTGGAGATTTTCGAATGCGCGCAGCATGCTACTGTTGGTGCTGAGCGCACACCATTGCTAGAGAGTTGACAAGACAATATTTAAAAAATGATATTTATTTATCAATTTGTTTGGCCGCTTTGACTGGGTCCCAAAGGGGTGACGGTGTTTGTATTTTCAAAGGTGACCGCCCGGACGTTTCGAGCTCTTCGGCAGAGCTTTAGTCTATATATGAAGGATATCGTGCCTCAGTTATAAGCAAACGTAAAGTTCTCCACTCGCGGTCAAGCTGCTCACATATCATCAGGTGGGAGACGGTGTACTCGTCGTTAAAGTCGAAGTACAGCCCGCAGTAGTAGTCGTTTTCAGTGTAGTTGCAAGACCAATGCGAACCAACGACGGTGTTGTCCTCGCCATCCTGTGGATGCACAAGGAAGCGGATTTTGTGAGTTGCGCAAAGTTGAAACTACCGTAAGCTTTGCTGATACTAATCCCTCGTATTTGCACCACATTTTTCTGCTCCGTCTCTGGTACTTCCCGTGTAGGCACGATTCGGGGAGGTATGAGGCGTAAAAAAATGTACAACCTTGCATTGTCGAGCAGGACGCGCAGTCCGCATACCTTGGAATCGGTTACAGGAAGACCAAGTGAGCGTGCCGACTTTGGCAGGAGCTCAACCAAGACACAATAATAGTAGTAGTACGCTGTAAGAACACGGCGCACAGAAACGTGCAGTGTGCACCGTGTCAAGTACCCAAATATATCAACCGGTTTTCTCTCACCCTTGTCAGTGCAGCGCCAAAGCCAGGTACAGACTCGCTGGCGCGAACAGACACCGGGCTGAGTGTTTCAGCAGTCACTACGGTAGAGGGGTGGAGTGGCAAGAATGCAGGAGGGCGGTGGAGTTGGAAGGGAGAGCCACGAGTCAGAAGTATATCGTACTTCGCGTTTGGCGCGTGAGTGAGAAAAACAGAATCCAAATGCCAAGCTGATGAAGCCAACCACAAGACAACGGCGGGCTTTCGATGTGGACGCTGTTTGGTATCGAGGTTTCGACCTGAGGACGCATTATGAATTACGATTAAGCACCGTTTTGCATACATACACCAACTTCCGTCGGGATCCGGAATCCAGGGAGAGCGTGGCAAATGCGGAGCGGTATAGACGAAACAAGAGTGTTCTGCTAGCCCAAGTCCAGAATCAAAAGCATGCAGAACATAGAACACGCTTGAGCCGCCCCGACTCTCGTTGTTCGGCACCATAACTTGCGCGCCGTCTTCTCTGTAGGGCTTGATCCTGATGATGACTTCACTACATGTTGCAGAATTTTGGGGCATGCAGAATCTTCAAACGTTCCAGCTGTGCCCCCCGTCAACGATAGATTAGTGGCCAGTTAGCAGGGAAGATGTTGCGTTTCTCGATGAACGTCAAAAAGACTGTGGCTGGCACCGTCATTGCCAGCTCGATCACTCTCAGAGAGGCGTGGACTGCAGGGGCGTGATTCTTTCGCTCTTGAACGAAGACGTGGCAAAATCACGACGGTGATTGCGGCGACAGGTGCTAAACGCACGCCAAGAATAGATGCACTACGCTCTAATGGTTTCGCGATCTAGACTGCGCACCCAACCTTCACCAGCCTCCCGCACGTAACAATGCCCTACCGCCATACAGCACGTCTCACCGTCGGTCCAAGCCTCCGCTGCGGCGACCTGAACATTTGTTTCAGTCACCTCCACAAAGATTTCCACCTGTATCCCGCGGATGGGAGAGCAGCAGGGAGGTAGGTCGGCATTCAAACTAGTAACCTGGTGCGTCATCTTCATGGGCATCTCGACATAACCCGCGTGCGAGAAGTTCACCCAACGTTTGGCGCACCATGTTTTTTATCGGGTAGGTGCGTCTTATTTGCGGCGGGGCACTTATTATATCCTGACTCCCAAAATAATCAGCCCTCGGCTAGGGTATCACAACATGGACTAGGAACCTAGTCCCCTACACCGTATAGTGTATGCAGCAACCGTGACGGACAATGCCAGAAACCAACCGCGTTGATGCCCCTGTTGTACGGCATTCTCGACCAGAGCCACATGGAGGGCTTCGATTCTTGTTGTTACTAAAAACAATAGAAATCAAACAGTTAAGATGTCAGATGGTAGGAGAGCTTGAGAATTGTATCGATGTGTAGACTCACCTCACTGATGTCAATCCATTGGTTGACCGTGAGGTTGGGATGAATACCGATGTCTTGCGCTTCGGGCCTCGGCAGGTTGAGCCTCTGGCTCTCACCCAGAGCCAACCCGGGCGTGGTCACAAATGAGCCGTCGGGGTCATTGTACCGGTATTGGGCTTCACATTCGTCGCCGGTACACGTGTAAACGTCTAAGACGACAGGGTCCTTCGTGTCGTCATCGCTCTCGTGGACATCTGGAAGAGAGCCAAACCCGAATCAGAATAAAACAGCTCGAGAAACAGCGCATATTCTGCGGGTGGACGCGAAGCACACACGCGCTATTATTGGCGATGGGCACCAGGGAGGAGGCTTGGATCCGGTTGCATTCTGGCGCCGTCGGGGAACACAGGGTGGAAAGGTCTAAAGTCTAGCGGCCTAACGTTCGCCTCCCACGGGAGCGACAGTTGGCCTGAGTGAAATGGACAAAACTAGCGTGAAGCAACCAGGAAAGGGCAAAATTTCGGCAAGTGGCTAGACTAGGTTGTTACCTGGAATTTTTTAATTTTCTCTAGCTGTTCGTTGGAACCCAGAAAATGTACCCGGGGAGAACGCGTACGTGCGCGTGCTCAAAGTGTAGAAAGCCGCCATTCTAAATAACGAAAAAATACTATAGAAAAGCACGTTGGTTCGAAACCAAGTCCTCCTGTTGAAGGCTTGTGCGGTGATGATAGAGCTAGCATTGGATACGCAGTCCTATCTTCTTGCGGTGTAGCAGCCCAAACGACACGCCTGCCGTGCGAGCCCATACCGTGTACACCCGAAAAGAACAGAACTGTATGAAAGCCGTTCGGCCTGTCGCTCGTGGGGGGAACCCACTTTTTTGTGCAAATAGTACGCGTGTCGGTGTATCTATGCCTTGGGGCTTGCTGCTTCGTCGTTTGCGTGCAAGCGACCTCCTGCCACCGATGCCGGTCTTTGTCTTCGATTCACCCCGATTGACAACAAATACGTATGTGTTCGGTATTTTCAGCAGTGGGGCCGGCGGGTTGGCTTGCGGTTACGGCTAGATGCATTGCCCAGACACTTACATATGTTCATGTAGGAGATGGTGTAAATGTCGTCCAAATGGAATGTTATGAAGCAGTGATGGAAGTTGTAGGTTTCGCTCCATACGTGATCATCTTCCGGCGTGCACGACCAACGCGAAGCGGCTACAGTGTTGTCGTCGCCATCCTGCGAGTTTCAGCACAGTCCAGAAGACACCAAAGCCGGCAATGCACCGCGAGAATCAGTGTGTCAGCCTTTCGCGCCACGACCTTGTCTCTGAGCACACGCTTGGCAAAAAAACATATTGGCCCTTTGTTGGAGAGCCTATACTACACTTGCTTGCTATGCTCTACTATTCCTTGGTTTACTCCCTTGACAAATATGCTGTGAGAAAAGAGCCGAGGAACCAGCATCATCCGATAATCGAAGAAGAGGCATTTGTTCTGCAGCTCTTTGTCTAGTCTATAGCAGCTTGTCAAAGACAGCCACTACATCCACTGACCGTTGCGAGGCGCGGGTCACAGCCAGCCAATCCGCAGCCTGCGTCGGATCGTAAGTCCCAGTATTCGGCAGATGCCGCCACGTTGGTGACGGTTTTGGCGCTGACTGGTAAACAAACGGGGAAAAGCGGGCATAAAGAAAGATGCACCACAAAACTTTATAGCAGGCAAGTTACAACCATAATGACTGGTCTATATTTATGTGTTTCTACAAAAATATATCGAGCCAGAAATTTTGTTTGGCTCTGCAAGAGCAAGGTGGGAGACGACTGCCGGACAGGTATGATACGTCTGAAAAAAGTAGAGAATGGTCCGAACACGTCGAACGTTGCCGAACATTAGGGGAAATTACATACTAATACATAGTCTAGCGTACTTACCACATAGAACGCGGCGCATTTGAAGATGATGCGTGCTTTGTTCGGTACTATACGTACGGGGGGTGGTACTATAATAGTGGTGGTGCAAGCGGAGTTGGATATAGTGGAGTATATATATTCACCCCCGCGGAATGGGAAGGATGCACATTATTATTAGTATTTTGGGCGGAGCACCAAGGTCCACGGCAATCTCCACCGCAATCTCCACGGAAGCAACCACGGTAAAAGTCGCGGTCGCCCACGGAAACGTCCACGGAATCACCCACGGCAACGCCCACGGACACGCCGACGGAAACACCCACGGATTTGTCCACGGAAATGTCCGCGGACATCCACGGATAGGTGGACCCACGGAAACACCCACAGCAAGATCCACTGCCACGCCCGCGGACACCGAGTGTCTCACATTATTGTTTATTTCAAAACCATGGAACTAACCCTAACCCTAACCCTAACCCATACTGTATACTATCGGTCGAAGTGCACCCTAATGGCATCACTGGGGTAAAATGGTTGAAAATGTCAAATAATGTCACTATCGGAGGGTTGCCGTGGCAATGGCCGCGGACGGCCGCGGATGGCGGTGGAAATTGCTGTGGCTGGACGTCCGCAAAAACCGCCATAACAATTGCCGCGGAGTTACGTGGGTTGCCATGGTTGGTACGACGGAGTTTTCCGCGGACAGAACCGCGGCACGTGCCGTGGCCACAACCGTGGCATTTGCCGTGGAAGTGCCGTAAGCCGTGGCACTTGCCGTGGAAACCTGCGGATTTCCACTGCAGCCCGTGGCAACACCCTCGGAAGTCCACGGAATTTCCGCGTTCATTGCCGCGGGCTTCCGCCGAAAGTAAAAAAATATGTGCATCCATGCGGAGTAGGGGCCGCTCAGTTTGATCGCTGCATGCAACAATTACAGCTTAGTCGACCAAGGGGGTCAATGACATTTAGTTTTGCACTAAATTTCAAGCACGGAGTAGACACTAGATACGCAACATTACTTTGCACGAACAGCATCTCGGGGTAAAAGTAATGGGGGCCAGAAAAGTTACCCAGACCCCAACAAGGGTAACAAACTATTTACGGCACACTGCTGAAAACTGGTACAAGCCTGATCGCGACAGACGTCCTCTCAAGATAGGGTTCTTACCGACGGACAGTGTCTCGACCTCGGGAATGATTATATCGTCGGTGTCAGTATCGTCCAGATAGATTTCCACCTGTGGTTCCGTTGGGTGCAAATATAGGTGGGCGGGTGGGTGCGGATAGGTGAGATGATGATGCACATTTGTCGGGTTATTTTGTGAGGTATCACCGAAAGTAAGCTCGATGTACCTCCTGTGCTACTGTAGTGCTCAGAGAGTTGCCTGAACACTCGTCGTTGTCATGCCGGATCGAGCGGCTCTTGAGAGTACAAAATATTTGTCATATCAGCTGCATGAAATGAGCGAAAAATACGCTAATAATGTGTACGTACGTACAATGGGGCAATTACAATTACATGTGGAATGTCAGTTAATGGGTAAATACCGCTTGGAGCTGATCTCTCCGGGAAAGACACTGCCGCACTCTCAAATTCTAGCGAAGTTAGGAATGAGCGCACGATAGTTAGTGTGGGTACCATCTTCGCGGCCAGGGAATCAATCCGAAGTGAAGGGAGCCCGTAAAACCACCACAGCACGACACCCGCAATCGTGCAGCGCAACGGGCTGATTGGTCGGGGCTGGCGTTCGGTCGGCCAATTATTTTTTTGAACGCCATCAAAACACGCGGCGGATCCCGCGGCCGCCCCTGCTAACCTTGAGTCCCCCGAAAGGTTGAGATCAGGGTTAGGGTCAGGGTCAGGGTCAGGGTTAATAGGTGGGGTCGGTTTAGATCTAGGCTGACGAGACATATTGAAATGACCTGGACGATTGGGGGTGCAGGGCCGCGCTTGATACGAGGGTTCCCCGTAGTGAATGGATTTTCCTAGGAACGTTCTCAGCGTTCTTATTTGTTGCTGTTCTCAAATTAACTCGCATTATTATCAAGTCCGTGGTCACAGGACAGGCTCCAGTCACTCTGGAGTGGAAGAATACCCCAGAAAAAAAAGTACAATAGGAAGGGACAATTCGTACCTCGCTGACGCCAATCCACTGATCGTTTGTTACATCGAAGACGATGTAGATGGTGTCGTCCCATGTGTCCGCGGGAAAGTTGATCTTCTGCCCTGTACCCAATGCGGTTCCCGGTGACGTTACGCTCGAGACGTCTTCGTAGGAAGCAGTCACCGTGAAAGGGATAGCAACCTGTGTGGAGTCGTCGCTCTCATGGAAGTCTAACGCGTAGAACGGACGGGGGAGCGTGGCGTATGGATACAGATGGTCCCCCAATGAAGCGGACTAAGTAAGGCGTTATCCTAATGTAAGGCAAAAAAGGGGGGAGCGGGGAGTTATGTACCTGGAAAACAGTAAGTCGCCCAGTATCCCTATGTAAGGCGATATCCCGATGAATGGCGGTCTAAATCGCTCGGTGAAACTGTGGAATTGCACTCATATCCTGGAACGAATAAGGCCGCTTCCCCGAATAACAGTCGGCCATGTTGGCTCTGGCACACCACCGCCTTACTCCATGACCCCTACTGCAGCTATATACACATGAAAATGTGTAAGGACGTATGCTACGATAGAGATGACAGCAGTTTTTCCGTCTGAAAACTTTTCTGAAGGACGGGCCAAAATCGTCGGGGAAAAAAAAAAAAGAATAGGCCATTTTTTTTTGCATGATTAGACTGTCGTTGTGTGCCTAGGCCATCATAGGATTTTTCATCCGGTGGCAGTTTATTTTTCTCCAAATCATTTTTCTGGGAGAGAGGTCTTAAGCGCCCCAAGTTGAGGAAAAAATGGTGCATCTCTATCGTAGCACGCGACTCTCACGGGAGGAAAGTGGGAAATGGTTGGCGAAGAGTCTACAGCACAGACAAGATATACCACTGCTTTACGGAAGGATGTTCGATTTCTATGAGAAACGACGTAGACTACATATATATAACCCCCCCTCTCCAAACCCGCTCGCTTTTGATCAAAACCAGGCCCCCTTTCCCTTCACAGCTGTCAGATTTTGTCCCCCTCAGAAACGGGTTTTATAGTTTCCGCGCACAGACTGACTAAAATCATCCTGTTGACCCTGATAGCTACACTCACTGTAGTTGTAAGGGGAGTCGCCGACCTATATCCTTAATGAGGACACACAACTCGTAATGCGCGCGATCGGAGTATCACACACAGCTTGCAAAGAAAGATGAGTTTCGACGAAATCTTCGATCTCACAGCTGGAGTGTATTTTTATTTTTTATAATATACATATAATCATTATTTTGATTTCAGGGATTCGGCCAGGACTTTTTTTTCGTCTCGGCCTAAGCACATGCGATTTGCGGAACTGGAATTAGCTTCGTTCGAGCGCCGGCTTCGGGGGGCGGCTCAATTCGCCCTGCCGTGTCCGTTCCGCACATCGACGTGAACGCGGACGGATGCCGAGCGAGGCAAGGGAGAATATACCAGGTAATTTATTACTCGATATTGTAGGAGGGAGGGAAAAAAAAAGTCATGTTATTAGGCGGAGGGACGACGAACGCACGGCAGGAGGAGTTGGTCGGAGAATCGTAGCGCAATGTCAAAGAATGTGTACAACACGACGGCCAGTTCCGTGCCCTATCAATGGCCGGTAGCATGGACCGCTGCTGCTGTGGCTGTAGTGCAGCGTATGCATATCAATTCACACGTGTGGTAAACCTTACGTATAGCACGCAGTTTATCAGTGGAGCCCCTCCCCGACGCCGCGGAGAAAATTACTGGGAACGCATTTCGCAACGTATACAAAGAGCATTAGTCTTCTCGGTGCGCGTTGTGTCACGGTGAGCGCGGCAGCCTAATCGCTCTTAATACCAGCCCCAGCCTTGGCAGCGACTACGGATGCACGGTACGGTCTACCTAGTAGGGGTGCTTGTGTTGCTTGTGATTGAGCTTGTGATTAAGGATCCTCGCTTGGACCTCTCTATCTTGTACCCCGCACATGTCTAGCCCAAAAACTGAGTTTGAGACCAAATAAAAGCGCGACGTGGTTTAACATGCCCGTAGCGGCCTAGGGGCAGGAGATGACCCCTCGATATATAGCATCGACGCAAAAGTAGCCACGGCACCACCTATGTTATTATGTACTCTAATAAGATGTAGACGGGAGCGTCGGACGTTTCAGGTAAACGTTTGGATATTTTCATATCGGGCGCATTCATTGTGGACTCACACAACATCAGGTGTGAAATGGTGAAGGAGCTATCCAATTCGAATGTCAGTATGCAGAAGCCACCAGTGCCACCCAAGCTCGGCTCACAAGACCAGCGTGAGTCTGCCACGGTGTTGTCTTCGCCGTCCTGAAGGTGTGAGCAATGCACGCAAGGCGGAGGCGCGGCAAAAGAGCGTGTGTGAGAGAGGCAGCTTTGGCAATGCGTGTAAGGCGAAGGCAGGGCGGAGAAGAGAAGAAAGGAGCAGTTTTAGCAATGCACGTTAGGCTAATGCACGGCAAGAGAAAGAAAGGGGCCGGCGGTTCGTGTCGGTACCTCTCAAGGTGAAATATACGGTAAAAAAGGCCCAGTGCAAGCAGAGTGTTGTCTCGTAGTCTGACCTAGAGTACTGTAGTCCAGGCTATCGGTAAGGGTGCTGCTTCAGCTTCAATACTCTCTACTGCAGCTTGCTAAAGGTGCACCAGTGCACCACTTGATGAATGTTAAATAACGCGCGCTGGCGAGGCCCGCTCGTGTCAAACAGTAAATATGTAGTCTAGACTAGTCTAATTTATCATATCTACATTTTATATTACGATACGTACGGGTACTGTATAATATAGTCAAATATAGAATACCTACCCGTGGTGATAATAAGTAATTGCCATCGCAGCGGAGTACATGAAATATAACATATCACGGACTTTTGATTCAGCTGTAATCTCTGACCTACGGTAGAGATTGACCACATACAGCAGTTAAGTCCCTCTCTCTATAGTGCCGGTTGAGTAGTTCCGGTTGCCCGATATGGTGCCTGTGAGATCGCTTAGAACAGATGGGAACAACCAGTGGTGGGGATAGGCGGAGTAGTGCCGGATACCGCTATATTAGTGCCGGTGTTTCCGGCTGGCACATGCGTTCACTATGTAAGAACCGCTGCTGCAATACGATACTACTACTAGCTACGAACTATACTGTAAAGTCACGGTACATCACAGCTGGTACACTCTGTATGATACACAATACCAGGTATATTGAGGTAATGTCAGGTGACAGGGTAACGGGGCACAGGGAAAGGGAAAGTAAAGCAAAACTGTAGTGTTTTTTGGCCCCCACCCCAGTACGTATGATCTTCGCATTTTTTCCCAGCTCCCTCCCTTACGCAACTCAGATCCGGGATCCCATACATAGCGCACCCACCCCCTGTCAGGACTAGGAACGGTGCTCCGCCTCGAAAGGGGTGCATGTGTGGTCCACGATCAAATGACTAAGGAAACCCATAAATAATGAGAGTATCCCCCGCTCCTCTCCTTCCAGTGCACGCTTCATTGTTTCGCTTCATTGTTTATTCATTAATTCCCAACGTCGACGTGGATTTTCCAGTTTTCTAATATCTTGCATACGAACGGTGCTCGTAGCATGATAGGCGAGTGTTGCAGACATGTCAGAAATGATGCCCGCCAACCCGCAAAGAAAGGGTACAATTATTACTGAATGTTCCTCCTACCCTCGTCAGGCGTGGGTCGCATCCCGCCACTCCGCAGCCGCCGTCGTCCTCTCCTCTCAGGTCCCACAACGTGGCGGTCGCGACCACGTTGGAAAGGGCCGATGCTTCCACTGCACATGGTACAAATAAATATATATATATATGGGACGGGGGATTAAATAACTAATAGTTTTGTTGGGGGGGGATATGTATGTACCGGTCGCCCCGGTGGCGTATCAGGTTATCCTCGAGCCTGGTATAGGTCAGTTTCGTGAGTTCGAGCCCCCCCGAGTGCATACTCGTATGAATTCGTGGGGACTTTTCTTGTGCACAAATTGACTTAAGTCTTGCGGAAAGCGCGAGAAGAGCGTGAGTTAGCAACACACCCGATGAAAAATCGACGACCAGTGGGATCGCTGAACCCTATGCGCGATAAAAATTGAAGGCAAGAACCGGGGGGAAGAAGGGACGACACCACCTGTGACTCACACCCAAGCTACGGTAGGGGGGTCCCTTTTTGGGCCTTTAATTTCAGTGGCTAGGAGTCACTCGCGCGAGTAACCCGTTTGTTACTTTGCGATCTTAGGTTTTTTTCATGTTATATATTGACGAAATAAATCCGCAATGCAACGGTAATCTAAGCTGCGCCAAAACAACTGCCAAAACCATTTTCAAACACGCCAGTGAAAACGGGGGTACCCCCCCTACCGTTACGGTAGCCTTTTCGACCACGGCTTATCCAGAAGCTGGAAAGTAGAAGTGCGCACTTGCAAAAAAAAAGAAAAAAAATGTAATAGGGAAGTTGGGTTCATTATTACTAATCTCGGGATTCGGGATTGGTGCAGGACGATGATAATAATAAGTGATTGACTAATCCGCATTATTAAGTCTGCCAGTAGTATCATTGTATTCCATAAAAAAAACTGAAGTTGATTAAACATGAGACCCTGGCTTTACCTCAGAGTTACAGTATTAATATTAGACTAATAGTGTGATATAGCGAACCTGGCTGGACACAGCGATCATGCGACATAAGGAATCGCGAGCAACAGGATCAACGGTTTACGTCTGTGGCTTCATCGTCGTCGTATGCCATGGGTCTGTTTTGCGGACAAAGGGGCGCCTACAACGGTGACGGTCGTTCGTACCCAGTATCATCAAAGCGGAAGGAGAAGACGGAAAGATCCTCCGCGAATTTTGTATGTAGTGCCGGCACATGTTTTAATTAATTAAATTGCGCGGCCCAAACAAACCTGCGCAAATTTTATGAAACCCCCTTGCTACGTAATAATATCCTCGAACATATGTTTGTGTTTTAGCGACTTTTTTAACAGCGGTCTACGCATGATCTTGGTTTTACTGCTGTAATCGCCACAACAACTCTTCGATATTGTCTCTAAAGCCAACGAGAGTTTGGCGTTGAATTCCTCAGATTCCTTGCCTTTGTCTACGATAGAGAAATATTATATGCATACCTGGCAATAGCGTGTGTGTCTGTGTCACTTGTTTCCACACACATTATATTATATATATATAATATCACGATTCAGCTAATGGCTCCCACATCTTGATTAATGAATGCATCCGGTTCATGCGAGGTTAAAAAAAATCATTTTTGATATTTGTTGGCCTCTCTCGCCCAAT
This sequence comes from Undaria pinnatifida, assembly GCA_012845835.1. Classification (NCBI taxonomy): domain Eukaryota; class Phaeophyceae; order Laminariales; family Alariaceae; genus Undaria; species Undaria pinnatifida. Next base: position 16,767,483 of record JABAKD010000020.1, read on the forward strand.
AGTCCATTTCACGACTTGAAACCACGCAAGTGCATTCATCACGTGCACTTTATGGCACCTACGAATGCAATGACGCGTTGCTCGTTATATGCCACCGACATGAACACCTTCAAATGAGTAGACCTCAGCCGCTGTGGTGCTGCCCAACATCCTCGGCACCACTCTGTATCTCTGTACTCGTTGTGCATGCTTCGACGCGCATGGACGTGACATTACACAACACAAACACCGCCACCCTATTTATGCATTCATCAAACGTCGTCACAACATGTCAAGTAGTTACGATTGGCCATGCCCACTGCAGATTACAGCATTGAGATGCCCCATGCCCGCTGCCGCATACGAGCAAATATGCGGATTTTCTGCAGACAACCTCGCCAATCAAAATTCCGCCGCATATTGTGTTTACCCGCATCTACACTACGCATCTACGCATCTACATTTCCGCCGCAATCATACGCGGCACCCCGCCAAACCTCTACTGCCCATTCCGATGCCGTCAACACGACAATACTCGAAAGCTCAACAGAACCGACGCAACGAACAAAGGCGACTTCGACGCGCGAGGAGGAACGAAACACTCAATTGTCGCAGAAATTCACGTGAAAACTTTCTTCCGGCTCATTTTCACCTGAAGTTTGTCATCTGCTATCAGCGTCTCAGTCGTTTCACTTACAACGAGTTCGTAAGCTATCACACGTTTCGTGTACACTACGTAATTATTTCCAGGTCGACCTTTTCATGTTTTTTTCGCTTTCTTTCGCTGTAGCATAGCAATCGAGATTTGCTGCTTTTTGCCCTTCCATCTTCGGGGCTTTTCCGATTCTTTCATTCACGATTTCGATTATGTGTTCGAATTAATCACCGTATCATCTTCGTCGCTTTCTTCTTCACCGGGTTCACCGTCATCTTGCTCTCTTCACCATTGATTTTTATCACGGAGCTATTACACTTACTCCGTTACATAAACAACAGTGCGGCGTCACCGATGTCTCTTTCCGAGTCATTCATCCGCCTGCCCATCCTGCGTACTTTCCATTGATATTTCATCTAAAATTATACTGATTACACATTCATCGCCCCTGATACGGCCACCGCGTTTCAATTCAGTCATGCCCAAAGTCGCGGGGATGTATCATCTATGCCACTTCCTCCTTTAATAGACATAACCTGCATCCTCCTCTCTATTTCCCGCACTTCTCATCCTCAATTCATTGATTGACCTTCTTCGGGCGTATCTCCGGGTGGCCGTCCCGCCGCCTACGGCGGGCGGCCACCTTACCCTAGTAGTCTATATCACTACACAAGACACTCGCTGGAATGTAGCGTCGGCGAAGCGTGTGTAACGGCCGTTATCCCGTAAGTAAGATAAGTGAACCTCTCCCCCCCCCTCTTTTTTCTGAGTATTTTCCCTCCATCTCTGATGAAAGCGCGAGAGCGAGTTGGCTAAACTCGATGAAGGTCGACGAACAGCATGGGATTGTTAAAGCATTATTATTAATAGCAGGGCTTTTCACGGGTCATGACCCGGGTCCGGTCAAGGGGGTTTCAAAATCTCGCGGTTCGGGTCGAGTCAAATTACATTTTAAAATCTCACCGGGTCGGGTCGGGTCGGGTCAAGAGGTTTCAAAATCTCGCGGGTCGGGTTTGGTCGGGTCAATAGGCTTCAAAAATCTCGCGGGTCAGGTCGGGTTGGGTCAAGAGGTTTCAAAATCTCGCGGGTCGGGTCGGGTCGGGTCGGGTCAAGAGGTTTTCAAAACCACGCGGGTCGGGTCGGGTCATGACCCGCGAGATACGGGTCACTCGCAGGTCAAGCCATCATGACCCGCTAGTTGTTTTCGGCTGACCCGCGGGTCAAACCCGTGGATCTGGCCCGCGGATTCGCCTTTTTCAAGCTTTTCAGCTGAGGGCCATTGCCGTGCAGGCGCCCCGCGGGTCTGGCCCGCGGGTCCATCAGTAAATAATACAAAACTTACCGCTTCCTGCCTCTCTCGTGCCGATGATCCGATCATTTATTTGTCATCACAGCCAAGGGCGCACAAAAAAAAAAACCCGACACCTACGACGTACCATTTTTTTTTTTCGCCCTTCCAGAGGGGGGAGGGGGGTACGGAGACCCCATCCCCCCCCCATTACGCCACATAATTTCCTATACTATGCAAAGAACCCCCATTCTAAATCCTATATAATAAAGGGGCAGGGGGGGTATTATAGAGCAGACAGACAGCCCCCTGGTCGCGCAGCAGCAGCCTGCGTACCAGCTACGCACAGCGCAGAGCAACGGAGAAAAAGGGAGAGAGCAAGAGAGAGTGGTCACAATGAGCACAGCCTCCACGGTGAAGGGACCCCTGCTACAACCCTCCTTCGACAACACAGCTTGGCTACAAAGCGTCGGCGGAAAGCCAGCCGATGGCGAGCACTTCATCTGCTGCTGCGGGGCCAACTTCGGTGACGGTTCAGGAATGGACTAGGGCCAGGCCATTGAGCATGAGTGTTCGGCACAGCACAGAGATTGAGTGGAGAGGTATGAGGGCTGCAGTGTGATATTGGAGGGTATCGTGTACCTCGCAGCAGCAGCAGCAGCGGTAAGCACTGGAAAGACAAAACTCTGGTTTATCATATATATGTAAAAGTGCTCACCGTCGAGCAGTGTGTGTGTTGTGCTGCCTCCTCCCCAATAACTGACAACATCAGCAGTAAGTAGCAGAAGCCTAGTCTTGGCAGCAGCAGCAGCAGCAGCAGCAGAGCAGCAATATCAGAAGCCGTAGCCGCATGATCAAAATCGCCGAAAAAAAAGCGCACGAAATGCGAACCAACTAGGTTACTCCGCGTCCCTGTTGGTCCCTGCACGCCTTTCGCATGCGAGCAGAGCACTTTCGCTTATCGGAAAAATCGCCGCGAAGACCAGCAGCGGCAACTGGGTGTGCAAGAAGTGCAAGCGCGATTTCCGACGCAATATAGAGCAACTGAGCGGGACCCACGTGGAGACTCACGAACAGTCGCTTCAACACAAGTGAGGACCTGTGAGGACAGCAGTTGTTGCATTCGCTAGCACAAGCAGTTTCGATAAAAAAAATTGAAAAACGTCAGCTGTGAGCCCGACGGATTGAATGATTGAAACTCAACTTTGCAAGCTGCGTGGTGCGTTAGATCTATGTTTCATTTATGATATGGTGTTTGTGAAATATACCTGGTTGTTAATACACTGCTTCACAATTTTGACGGGAGGTCGTTCGCGCGTGTTCAGCAGTTTGGGAACTGCCACGCTGGACGTATTTTAGTCGAGCAGTATATAAGGCTGCAAAAGCAGGAGCAAATTCGTATTTTCTTTCCACGGCTGATCAATTGCTATTGCTCATGTCGCAAGTTGCATGTCGACCAACGCGTGTCGACAGGGGTGCTGGTGCCGCGGCGGCGGTGGGGAGCAGGCGCACATTGCTGGATTTTTTCAAACCGAAGAGCGCCACGGACGGCGCGAAGAAGTCGCCGGTGTTGATGGACAGTAGTAGCGGCGGGGGCGCAAGCGGTGACGCTGACGTGGTGGCGACGGAAGTTGTGAGCAGCGGTGAGGTTGGGGCGGGCGCGGGCAGTGACGCCGACGTGGTTGTGACGGGAGTTGTGAGCAAGGGTGAGGGTGGTGCGGGCGCGGGCAGTTTCGCTGACGTGGTTGTGACGGGAGTTGTGAACGGGCTTGAGGATTGTGAGGGCTCGGGCATTGATATGGATGGTGTTTTCTCCGACGCTGCAAACAGGAGTGGTCCCGCCGATAGGACGCTTGTCCACGCTCCCATCTACTGCGCGGGATTACGTCCGACTGTCCGGGAGCCTGTTCTCCAACACTACCCATCAACTCTCCATGGTATTGGCAACCCGGGGGTGTCGTGGGAGGCTCAGATAAACCTAAATCGCGTGTCTCTCCATGCGGTGCCAACTGCCTCCCGCGGCATCTCGAGCCCAGGCTGTGCGGGAACGGTGGAACAACCAGGAGGCACGTGCGCGCCGTGTATAGGACATCAAGGGCACGAAGGCTTACAGGGTTTCGTGCCCAAGCGCGGCGCTTGCCCACCATTGATTATTTCTGACTACATTGACCACCTTGCATTGACGCAAGGATTTACATACCTAAATAACCCAAAGTACAGTTTCCCTTGCTCTTGCAATGTTGGCTTGCTTGCCAAGCCTCTTTGTTAACGCAAGAGTGTGCGGTAAACCATCCACAGGGGCACAGCCAAGAAACGAACCGCCAAAGAAGGAAACAAAGTAAAAAAAAAAATGTTGAAAGAAACGTTTTTTTGGATGTCGGGGGGGGGGGGGGGGGGGGGCGTAGGTATGCGGGATGACTTTCCTTGTGCGCCCTCGTCACAGCGTGTAGAACAATCACTGGCTTGCTGCCGGAGGCGGCTCAGCTAATAAGCAAGCTGCTTACCAGGGCTGGAGACTGCATAGATAGATCGAAGATAGATACAGTAGTAGTAGTAGTAGTAGTAGTAGTAGCTAGCTCGAGAATTATCATACCACCAGTACGAAATATGACCAAACGTAAAAAAGCAAGAGCTGCTGCTTAGCAGTCGTTGTCGAAGCAGCAGCAGCAGCACTCTGGTAGCAGCAAGCACCACATCAGCAGACAACGCACGACAAAGCATCCTCGCGGATCGCAGCCCCCCTGCTTGACAGATCCACCGCCCCAGTAACTGTTGTGGGCTTGCTGCCGGAAGCGGCTCAGCTAGGCTGCTTGCCTGGGCCGGAGACTGCGTATTAGATACTATTAATAGCTCGCGCCCGTCGGGTCGCTCGTCGGGTCGACCCGGTGATCTAGCGCTACGAGCGTGGCTAATTGCTCATGCATGTGGGTTGCGGTTTCTTTCTCATTTTTCGCGCGCACACCACAAAATGCTGCAGCAAACAATCCTTGTACTGTTACGAACGAACCGAAGAACACGACATCCTGGGGAAAGTACGAGGGACCAAGGACCAACCAACCGACCGAGGTATACATGCTTTGACCCGCGACTTTTCGACTTTGACCCGTGAGAAATGTCATGGGTCAAGTCGACCTGACCCGCATGAAAACTGCATCTCACCGGTCACCCGGATTGTGGCGGGTCGGGTCGGGTCGGGTCGGGTCGGGTCAGGAGATTTTCAAAATCTCGCGGGTCGGGTCGGGTCGGGTCAGGAGGTTTTCAAAATCTCGCGGGTTGGGTCGGGTCGGGTCAGGAGGTTTCAAAACCTCCCGGGTCGGGTCGGGTCGGGTCAGGGATTTTCAAATCTCGCGGGTCGGGTCGGGTCGGGTCAAGACGTCTCGAAATTCTCACGGGTCGGGTCGGGTCAGCTGATCCGACCTGACCCGACCCGGCCCGCGAGATTTGACCCGACCCGTGAAAACCCCTCATTATTAGCGGGGTATTAGTCCGTTCGACCACTTGCAAAAGGTTAACCAATAGCTTACCCAAACTAAGCCTTATAACACTCTTCCCCCCTGAAACGGCGGGATACCAGGTCGGCCGGGTATACGGGCGGACCTGTCAATATCCAAGCGGTTTCATTTCCTGGGGACACCAGGGGGAGTATTTTTCAAGTTCGACATGGGGAAAGTTTTTAAAAGTTTATTATGGTAGATGGTGGGATTTGAACCCCCGACCCAAAAAAGACATTGTCGACGACGCCATTTGTTAAGGAATTAGTGAGGTATTAGTCCGTTTCACCACTTACTTGCAAAAGATTAACCAATAGCTTACCCAAACTAAGCCTTATAACACTTTCCCCCCTTGAAACGGCGGGATACCAGGTCGGCCGGATATACGGGCGGACCTGTCAATATCCAGCAGTATCTTCGCGCCTGTTCTTCCTCCGGTATAGTGTTGGTCGAAACAATGGCATCACCTCCCGCGGCGGGCGTTGTTGCCATCCCGTCGCGAATAGGACTGTTTGATTGTCCTGTGTCCTGTGCTGCTTGCTGCGCCGACACTCAAACTGAACTATAACGACGGCAAAGAAGAAGAATAAGGCGTCTAGATACTCTGTAGACTGACCCTTTGTGATTGGGTGGGTGGGTGGGTGGGTGGTGACTTGGTCGGGTTCCCCGTTCTTTTGTCTTTTTCTTGGGGATTTTCGGGTTTTTAGTTGTGAGCTTCGGGGGGGTGAACTCGACTAGATATTGCTTTTTTGGCGTCACAGGGGTGACGTCACTCTGAGATCATTCCTATCCCTGTTCCGGATAATCCAGCAGTATCTTCGCGCCTGTTCTTCCTCCGGGATAGTGTGGGTCCAAACAATGACATCACCTCCCGCGGCCGGTGTTGCCAACCCTCCCTTACTTTCTGCGATCGTTTCCCCGATGCGAGGTCCTTAGTGCGTATTTTTGGTCTCTGGCTGGGAAATGGGTGCGTTTATTGTTTCTCCCATACTCATTTGATACAATTCGTATCACTTCGTCTGCCTCAATACAATGCAGTTCTACCCCTTGAGCTCTTGCTCAAGTCTTGGGTTGTTTGCGAAAGCCGCCCTCAACCTACTCGACTCGTTCAGGGAGATTCATTGAATTCCCTGTTGTGGATCTCGGAAATACCCTCTACCCTGAAATCTCCATCCCTACCCGGGCAGACTTACTCCCTTAGGCGCATGTACGTCGAGGCCGTTCGCGGGTTTTCCCAGAACGGTTTTGTAAGTAATGGTCGACGTCAAGTTCGCCAGGTAACGCCCGTGAAACCCCATGTCCTGACCGGAAGGAGTACATGGAGAATTGAGTGTGCTCGCCTGCCTTCCATGGGTGAGATTTTAGTATTCGCGGCATTGGTTTCGCTGAAAGGCTGCGACCCTTGTATCGGCCATTCAGTGGCCTTCATCAATCAAGGTCGTGAACAGCATAGGTCTATTGTATTTTCCCCTTGGTACCGAGTGTCAAGGACTTTCTTTCGTCCTCCGGTTTGTCATTCCGGCGTCACTCGGTCACGCGTCCCTCCCCATGTGTCAATCGTACCATCTGCGAAAGGGCGTCCCTACACGCTTCCAAGGTACGGTTGGAAACACTTGCGATTTGCTCCTGTCCTATCCAACGTTTGTGTGTACGCTGACCAATAGCTCTTGCCGGGCATGTTGCCCGGACCAACTGCTCTACTGCTCTTACTGGGCACGTTGTGAAATGTGACACCCTGTACGGTACCGTCCGCCAGTGGTCTGCGCGGTCCCGGAGTATCTTGCCTCGCTGGTAATCGAGCATAAGTCCACTGCGGTTGCGGAGCCGAAGTATACGCTGGCAGGCCGACGTCCGTGGCTACCTGAAATCTGGCAATTGCCCCTGAGTGGACCGGCCAAGTGTGATCTGCTGATTATCGTATCACCTCTTCCGATCCTTCACCCACTCTGCTGTGAATTCAGAACCAACAGCGTTCGTGTATACACTGGGATCTCAACTAGGCCCTCCGGTGTCGTCGCGGTGTGACGGATACGCGTATTTGTCTTCGCAAAGTACTTGTGATATTGTGAGGTACGCGTAAGCTTGTCAACGAAACTGGTTCGGAGGCGCGATTAGCCAAACCGGAGGGCGACCAATTTGATCGCGTGGCCCGAGTACCGGAGCGCTATTTACTCTTGGAAACTGTCCTCTTATAGTGGGAAGGCTTTCCCGCACTATTCGGGGAGGCTTCTATATCGTGTACAGAAAGTCTGACTTGCTTGAAGGGACTGCCAATTTGACACTGGTTTGTTTGCTGGCCGTCTTCAATACGGAGCAGCCGATCGCGCGATGCTCTTTTCGCAGATCTACCGACCCTTGAGAGACTAGCGTGGCCCCAAAGCCGTACTCCTGACGTACTCCTGATATATCTGACCTAATGATATCTAACTGCGGAAATAAACTGTCCGTCACACGTTCCGGTGTCCTATGTGGACGGCTTGGTAGTCCGTAAACCGATATTTATTGAAACCAATATTTACTTCGGTCTGCCGACAAACTTTCAGGTGTCTCAAATGGACGGTTTGGCTGTCCGTAATCGGTAATATATTCAACCTATCTAGTTGCGCGTTCCCCAGAATCTGCCTCGGGTCCGCGATGTGTTGGTTTAGACCATTCGCCTCAGTCGAGGTCGACCGTTTGGTGTGGTGCATGATGTTAGCTATATAATGTGCGTGACGTTTCACACCTTGTTGACGATCTAAGTCAACGTCGATGCGTTTTTGTGATTGTCTGGGCAAATACGGATGCGCATTGTTGTAATGATGCCAAGATGCCTGTATTGTCTGTAGTAAATGTTATACCTAAACGTTGCTAGCTAGTGCTCACACGCACACTCAACCGTCGACCAACGTCCAAGCCGAGAACAGGCGAGGTTCAGGGGTTTCAAGGAGAGTACATAGCTCGCTGTTGATACTTGTCGTATGGGGCAAGCCAACCTGCATTAATAAGAGTATTGACTCGCTTGACAACATGCACTTAACCTGGCTTCCTCACTCGGGCTTCTTGTTCCTTGGCTGGGAACACAAATAATTACTTATATCTTGACATCTGCCGTTTGGCCTTTCTTTGTGAAATTATCGTGCAAAGCGGCCTAGAGTACATAGTCATCGCCTACACCGCACGCGAACTTGTGCATCGAAACGTTGTTTTAGAAGTCACCCTTGATGCAGCATTCTGTCTCATCGCTAAATGGATTACCTTCGGTATGTCGTACCGTAATATATACGCGAATTGATGCGAACATATACTACTTTGGCTCGTAAGCTGTTTTTACGAATAGACTACATAAATATATAAAACTCGTGGTTACACGTACAGATTTTCTCTTAGATCCCTCTCCTCCCGTCTCTTTCTGTGACTTCTGCGTGATGGCTGTACCGCAGTAGTGCCTCCACGTTAGTGTGCACTTGTTTTGCTACGCTGTAACGCAAAAACAGCAGCGAAACAACACAATTTTATTTTATTTTCAAGCAAAACCTGCGCGTGCTAGCGAAACTTAACTCAATAGAAAGTAATAACATCCCCCCGGTGATGAGGGCGTCTCGAAGAGGAAACCTCTCCTCCTGCCACGTGGTTCAACGATTGTACTGAACGATTTACGGAGGACCAGAGGCACGTTTTCTCCCCCTGGCCATGAACCCATCTCCTGCATTTAACCCTGCGGAATGCAACGTCCTGAGTACGCTGAGACTTGAGCTGGAGCCTAGTGAGCTACGGACGAACACATCGTTGTATCGCCCAAGTAGGCGCGCGGCCGATAATGTAATCATGACCCAACCAAGCATGAAGTCTCCACGCCTGATGAAACGTGCAACTATCGCAAAAAACATTTATATTTCCGCTGCCAGCGCAGCGAGTGTAGTATTCTCTGGCCGTCCTCGGGAACCACGGGCATAAAAGCCCCGTAGAAAATGTACCTCGTCACCGCCCGCTCGGTAAACACCGCAGATTTAATGCGCCCACCGATGGGTTCTTCTACGCCGCCCTGTGAGTGGTTTCCGTCACAGTCTTGGCCTGCGCGGCCATGGACAATAAACGTGCCTTTGTGGCAATATAATAGAAAACCGAACTTGCTCATAGGTTTATCTTTAACTTTCCCGGGCAAGACCTGGGACGGAGAATTGTGGCACACGACGTAATGTCCCTTGTGATGTACACCGGTAATGTTACACTGCTAATTGACTGACCTGTGATTGGCTATCCTAGCGGTTTCATTTCCTGGGGATACCAGGGAGAGTATTTTTTAATTCGACACGGGGAAAGTTTGAAAAAGTGTATTATGGTGGATGGCGGGATTTGAACCCACGATAAAAAAAAAACAAGGGCTGTCGACGACGCCATTTGTTAAGGAACTAGTGAGGTATTAGTCCGCTTGATCACTTGCAAAAAGTTAACCAATAGCTTACTCAAACTAAGCCTTATAACACTCCCCCCCTGAAACGGCGGGATAACAGGTCCGCCCGTGTTCTGCCGACGGCGCCATTTGTTAAGGAATTAGTGAGGTATTAGTCCGTTTGACCACTTACTTGCAAAAGGCTAACCAATAGCTTACCCAAACTTAGCCTTATAACAATATGTTGAAACCTATATCCGCGATAAAAAAATAAGGCAAGCTCCGGCAAGGAGGAATAACGACGCCTATGGCTGATTCTTCGATACCTCCCCCTCCAAACCAGCGATTGTTTTCAACGAAAACGTTTCATGGCTGCTCGACGCGAGGAAGGTTGCTATGAACAATACAATCTTGATAAATCTTCTTGTTTGCAAAGAAAGGACTGTCGAACGATGATTCTTCGATACCCCCCCCCCAAACCAGCGATTTTTTTCAACGAAAACGTTTCATGGCTGCTCGACACGAGGAAGGTTGCTATGAACAACATGCAATCTTGATAAATTTTCTTGTTTGCAAAGCACTGTCGAACGATTACGCCGGGGGGGCAAGGGGCACCGTAATTCAGGAGATACGGCCTGGATCTGGTTTCAAAACCGGCGATGTCGTTAAGGAAAAGTTGAGGGTACTACCGTAGAACTACTTCTATGACCCCTGTGGAAGGCACAGCACCTAACTGTGAAAAAACTTCACCAAGTAAGTCAAGCCGGACAGAAAACAAACTTGTACCTATGAAAAAAAATAGTAGGGGAAAAATGGCGTTCTCGCTGCTTATTCCAGGCCGCAATCCTCCTGCTGCTGCTGAGTATCAGGTATAACGAACGCATGTGGCGGTTTCTCAAAATTTTCGGAAGGTGTGCTCCTCTGCGCATCTCTTGGGACACCCTGCACACTCGAGGTTTGTACCATCCACCGTAACAAACTGTGCATTGCACTCAGGCGCCCACAATATGATTTGTGGCCACTTCGATGTGTAAAGACGCGGGAAGGCTGCCGATGGAGCCGCGACTGCACCGTAGGTGGCAAAACACTCCATCCCTAGGGCCTACTATGTTGTTGATCTGCAGACGCTCCACATGGTTACTACTTTTGTTGAGCAGACGGCAGAAAGCGGTACCAGGTATACCGCAACCATTCCCCGCCACCGTGCGGTACAGCAGAATACGCCTAGAATTTTGACCCCGATCCGCGACGCTGATTGGTCAGCTCAGCCTCGAACCGGTTGTAGGCACCAACTCATTGCGGTACATCATACCGTGGCTTGTCAGCTCGGCCGTCACCGTTTTCTCACGTGACCCATACCCCATACTGCTTTCTGGCGGAAATAAGCCATGGCTCGGTTTTTTTCTTTTTTTTTCTTCTGTGGGGCACATTTTATAGGTTTTAGTGTATGGGTAGTGTATTATAGCTTATTTTCCGGGAATCGCAAGTGAGCCTAAGTTCTGAACTGCCAAGTTTAAGTGGTGGCGCCCTCTCCCTGTGTGGATTTTAACAGAATGCGGTGTACGGATACGCAAGGCGGACGAGAAAATGGTGTGTGTGTATTGTCAGAGTCGATGGTGGCGCCATTGGTAGCGAGGATTTCAACGGAATGCGGTGTACGAATGCACAAGGCGAACGCGAGAGGTGGTGTGTGTGCGCTGTCAGGGTCGTCCGCGTTTAGCGGGACTGTCAACTCCCCCTTTGTCCTTTTCCCCCGTCCCTTTCCCCGCCTTGAATACGTGTGTGTGGGTTGTGCCAGCTATTATGGTTGAGCAGCGGGTCCTGCCGTGTGCCGAAGGGGCTTGCAATGATTGCTCTGAAGGGACTATAGAAATATGAACCATGGGCGCCACGTAATGTAGCACGCGCATGCAGAATGCGCGCTTTCATATTTCGGGTCCCTTGAGAGCAATCATTGCAAGACCCCTTCGGCACACGGCACGACCGGTTGCTCAACCATACCTGGCACAACTCACACACACGTATGCAAGGTTGGAAAAGGGACGGGGGACAGGGACAAAGGGGGAGTTGACAGTCCCGGTAAACGCGGGCGACCCTGACGGCGCGCACACACACCACCTCTCGCGTCCGCCTTGCGCATTTGTACACCGCATTCTGTCGAAATCCTCGCTACCGATGGCGCCACCATCGACCTGACGATGCACACATACCACTCTCTCGTCCGCCTTGCGTATCCGTACACCGCATTCTGTCAAAATCCACACAGGGAGAGAGCAGCACCACTTAAACTTGGTAGTTAAAAACTTGGGCTCACTTGAAATGCCCGGAAAGTAACCTATAATACACTACCCATACACACTAGTCTAAAGCATATAAAAATATACCCCACAGGAAAATAAGAATAAAAACCAAGCCATGGTATATGTTCCGCCAGAATGCGGTATGGGTCACGTGAGAAAACGGTGACGGCCGAGCTGAAAAGCCGCGGTATGATGTGCGGCAAGGAGTTGATGCCAAAAACCGATACGAGGCTGAGTTGACCGATCAGCCTCGCAGATCGGGGTCCAAAATCTAGGTGTATTCTGCTGTACCGCACGGTGGCGGGGAATGGTTATGGTATACCGCTTTCTGTCGTCTTCCCTAAAATGAAGCATCAAGAAAGAAGATAAGGAAAAGGAAGAAGAAAAATCACAACAAGACACGTCTTAGTACCAACATTTTGTGGTATTGGATGGTATATGCGACGTATGCTTCTTTCCAACCAACACAAAGGAAACGCAAGCGGGAAGGGAAAGTACGGAAAACAACAAGGTGTGGGAGACAAAACAAATCCCGAAACAGACAGAAACACTAACGTGGGCATGACTGATAAAAGGGAGCGACAAGTTTGAATCGGTACAACATAAGCCGGGTCGCCCGCCGCCAGTGCAGCTGGTGCCACCGGCAGCTTATCCCACGCAGCCTTAGCACTGCCAAGACTTCCAGTCCACCTTTTCATGCTATGGCGCATCCATGGTTAACCATGGGTCATGCTTTGAATGCGTATGGACACACCGCCGTTAACCATGAGTCATGCCATGGACGCTCATGGACGCATCACGGTCATGCCATGGGTCATGCCATGGCCGCTCATGGAATCGCAGCGGTCAATCATGGGTCATGCCGTGGTCGAACCATAGTCATGCCATGGTCCCTCATGGCCGCGCCATGGTCAACCATGGGTGCAGTCATGGTCATACCAAGGTGCATCCATGTTCAACCATGGGTCACGCTATGGTGCATCCAAATCAAGCCATGGTGCAGCCAAGGTCATCATGTCATGGCCGCTCATGGAGACATCATGGTCAACCATGGGTCATGCCATGGTCATCATGCCATGAACGCTCATAGAGACATCATGGTCAACCATGGGCCATGCCATGGTGCGGCCATGGCCATCATGCCATGGCCGCTCATGGAGACATCATGGTCAACAATGGGTCATGCCATGTCCGCTGATAGACACACTATGGTGCAGCCATGATCGTGCCATGGGTTTTGCCATGGTGCAGCCATGGAGCATCTATGAGTTATGCCATGGTTATACCATGGTGATACCATAGCTGTACCATGGTGATACCATGGCCGTACCATGGTATGCCGTGGGCGCAGTCATGTTCATGCCGTGGTACAGCCATGATGCATCCTACTGGAGATGGTACTTGTTAGTAGCCATCATTCGTCGTCACTGAATTACACGGAATATATGAAGTTTATGTTCAGTTCAAGAGTTGGATCCTCGAGAGATCCAAAAGTAGCCAATAAAAGATGTTCACTACGAAGCCAGTAAGGGTATGCAGAACAAAAAATACATTGTCGCACCTGATGTCTAGTATCGAAAGTGGCTTAGTTGCTCAAGATCCGCATGTGGAACGACATTCCACCAAGTAACACGTATTATGCAAATACTGGGTAGGCTGTCGTATGCGGTTTAATTGTTCTGTATGATGCAGTAGATCTTACCGTACAAAGACTCCATGCAAGATCTGTCACGATTGTTGCATTGCCAGACGTGAGCTATTGTAGGAGGTGTATGGTGCTGCATGATATCATCTATATCATCAGAAGAGCAGGAGCGTCTGCACGCCCACTCGTTCACTCCTCTACGGTTGCCCATCACCATCAGCCTCACTTTTGAGCACCAACATCAATCAACATTGGCCTGGAGTCGCCAACACTATACTTTCTCTCCCATTGAAGCGTTCATACAAGTTTGCCTCACAGCGACTTGAGCGTTCAACCTTAACTCCAGGCTGCATCTTGGACATCGGCAAGTGGGACCAAACACCAGCCACGTGCTGGTGTACACGCTATACCACATCTTTAATACATCCACGGGTCATGTCATGGTCGAACCATGGTCATGCCATGGCCGCTCATGGACGCACCATGATCAACCATGGGGGAAGCCATGGTCATGCCATGAGTACATCCATGGTGCATCCGTGGGTCATGCCATGACCATACCATGGTCATACCATGACCGCTCATGAACGCACTATGGCCAACCACAGGTACAGCTGAACCATGGGTGCATCACTGGTGACATGGCGCGGCCATTCATGACCATGGTTCACCATGGATGCATCATGCGTGACCATGGCACTACACCACGCAAGACCATGGTTCACCATGACATTATCATGGCACGACCATGGTCATCGATAGCACGATCAAGCGTGAGCCTTGCATGACCATGGCACTGCCATGCGTGACCACGATTCACCATGGAAGCCATGCATGACCACGGCACGGCCATGGATGGCCATGGACGACCATGCACGACTACGAATGACTATGGCATGACCAAACGTGACCATGACACAATCATGCACAACCATGGCACTGCCATGCATGACCATGGTTCGGCATGGATTCATCATGCGCGATCATGATTCACCCATGGAAGCACCATGCAAGACGATGCACCACCAAAGCACGACCATGGATGACCATACCATGACCATGTAAATACCATGCATGACCATGGCTCACCGTGATGCATCGTGCGTGGCCATGGTTCCCCATGGCACGACCATCGATGACCACGGCGCGACCATGGTTCAACATGGCATGTATCCATGGCATGGCCAAGTGTGACCATGGATGGCATGACTATGGCACAACCATGCATTTACCATGGATGTATCATGGTTGACCATGGCACTACCATGCATGGCCATGGTGCACCATGGATGCGTCGTGGGTGACCATGGCACAACTATGCATGACCATGGTTTACCATGGCATGACCATGGCACAACCATGGTCATCCATGGCACGACCAAGCGTGACCGTGGCATGACTATGGCACTGCCATGCATGACCGTGGTCATGGACGCATCATGCATGACCATGGTTCACTATGGCACGACCATAATTCACCATGGCACGACCATGGACGACCATGGCACGACCATGGTTCACCATAGCACCCATCCATAGCATGACCATGGACGATCATGGCACGACCATGGATGCACCACATGGTACGACAATGTGACACAACCATGGTTCACCATGGCATGCATCCATGGCATGGCCATAGATGACCATGGCACGATCATGGGTATAGCCATGGCATAACCATGCACGCCCATGGCACGCCCATGCACGACCATGGCACGCCCATGCACGACCATGGCAAGATCGTGGATGACCATGGCACGGCCATGGATGACCATGGTACGTCCATGATGCATCCATGGTATGCCATGGCACGTTGTACGGTTAACATTCCATAAACATGGCAACGCCATAAACATGCTATCAACATGTAATGGGGCGTGCATTGGTATGCCATGGCCATGACGCGTCTTATGGCAATGTCATGGCACGTGTCCCATGGCCTGTTAAAAAATGTACCAGGTATGACATCGAACTATGACCGCTTCGCTTGGGGCGGACGAGCCGATCCATCCATATTCGAATATGTACAATATAATATGATGTATGTATGGGATAATACTTTTGGAGGTTGGGTGACGATTAGATGGGGGTCGACGATAAAAGAAAGGGCGGAAGTATTCTCACGACAAAAATGAAGGTAAGTACTACCGACCGTAGTGGTCTGCTTGATGACCCTGAATCTGAGTTACAACTTTGGAGAAGGAAAGAAACCAAAAAAGTGCAAAGAGAATAACAATAACAGATGGGATGAGCAAAAACAACGGTTATGATGGTTTAATTATGTTCTGTCGTCGGGGATACGGTGTATCCTACCATATCCTGTCATATCATATCATATCATACCCTACCGTATCATCATACCATACCATATCATATCACACCATATCATATCTCATACAAGCAACAGAAAGTCAATGGACAACAAAAAAAGATACGTTCGTACCGGAGTCAATTGAGGGCCGATGTGCGGATCAAGGGCTCTGCATAAGTGCCGGCATTCGCCGGCACCCATGCTTCGGGGAGGGCAGGGAAGCACTTCGAATTGTTCGATTCAATACTTACTTGGTAGAGCAAAAAAAGTCACCACACACAATCTTAGTCTGCGCGTACAGTATGTAAGGTAATGCCAAGAGTTCGATATAGACTAAAAATCATAACAATGTACTCCTATTATAATAGCTATCGTTTTGTAAGTGAATCCGATTCCGAGCTTCATTCCTCAGATTTCGATCGGATAAATCCGAGCACACGCCGACTGATCCTTTAGTCTGGCGACGAAACGTGTCGAGTGCCTTTCTTATGATATTCTTACTCAATCAAGCACCCGGGGCCAGTAAGGTGACTGACCATGTCCGCTGCGTGTTCTCTTCGTAGCCACTGAGAGGCGCAGCTTCTGAAATATACAAAGCATGATATAATAGTATCATCTAGATCCGAGCCTCCCAGATCGACTGTCTGTGTGTTGTCTGATCGTGGAGAGACGTACGTGCTGACGTTGTTCCAGGCGCGAAACACGGTGGTATGGCTGCCTTTGTCATTCAACTCCTCGAATGCTATTGCAATGCTGCTGCTTGTTGCTAGCTGTGTAGATCGCTCACTTTTTGTAGATACAGTACGCGACTACAGCGCTTAAATTCGACAGTTAAGAATTTCATACTTGAGTTTTTAGACGAAATTAAAAGCATGTCATTTTCGTATGATCGCTTATTGGTCAGGATTCATACACAAAGTAGGCGTCACCCGGGCACGATAGGGTCACATACATGCCGGGGACGGAATCCATCCACACATCTACAACTCCGACAACCGGGGGACGAACACGGATACGATCCGGGTTGATATCTCTCCGCACGGTGTGGAAATCTCAACCCCACCGGCCGATTTTCTGATCGGCCATGGTTCGTATGTTGAGTCGGCTCCAACCACCTCGGGAGGATATAGGGTCCCATCCCCGGTCCAGAGGTCGTTCCACATATCTGAAACTTCCATCAACCGGGGAAGCAAACCGAGCTTTCTCGGATCGACACCACCACCCTGTACGGGGAGAAAACCCCAATCCCGTTGGCTTATCGCTTATTGGTTCGAGCTCCACAGCGCCGTCCTAGGCGGATAGAGGCCCATCAATGGGAGGCATTTCCGTCGCACACGGAGAAGATAGGGTCCCATCTCCGATTAATGAATCCCCCGAATCTCTACAGCTCCAAACACGCGGGAACAATAACGATGGCCTAGCGTGTCGACACCTCTCCGCACGACGTGGAACCTCGACCATATTCGCTTACCGCTAATTGGCTGGGGCTCGGGCATAAGGTCAGCGCCACCATGGGAGGATATAGAGTACAGTGCCCGTTTCAGAAATCCTGACAAAACGGGGACGATAACCGATTTCTGCCGCGGGTCGACACATCCCCGCATAATGGTGCGACAAACATCTATTATTCACATTGGCTTATCGTTGATTGGCTATGCAGCTCGTAGAGCCAGAGACACCCGGGGAGGAGATAGACCAGCAAACGGGCGGGGAGCGTTCCGACGCACCCGATGAGGACAGGGTTCCACCGCCGTTCCACAAATCCTTCCATACCCCATCAACTTCAACAAAACCGGGGACGAAAACCGACTTCTTCCGGGTCGACACCACATCGCACGGTGTGGAAGCCTTAGCCAGCTGAGGTTCGTATACAACGCCAGCACCACAGAACAGGGTCCAACCCCGGTTAAGAAGTCCTTCAAGGTATTTGAAAAAAAATGGGGCAACTCGCGTTACTGCTGAATTTTTATTCGTATACCCCAACCCCGCGGTACGCGGACATTTCATTTGACCCCCTGCCTCGATACTACCCCGCACAGTGTAACCCAACCTTCCATTGATTGGCTCGGCCGGGGTTCGTGGATAGAAGAAACCACCACTCACTAAGAAGTTCATCAAGTTCAATGACCATGTCACCTCATACTGGCCTGTAATTAGAGAAGTTGTACATGGACCAATTGCATAATACACCAGTCAGTCCAGATCGAGTCGATCGGTGCAACTTGCTTGGGTATCATATTGTTACGGCAGCAGTAATACACTTCGCTTCTCTTCCTTTTCCCATCCCATTTATTGTGATGCTCGTATTGCTCTCGCCCTCCCAGTAGTATAATTCAGATCCGGGGTCATCTAGCGGGCTCCCCTCCCCCGTCCCCACTACGGTACTTTCTTGCCCTAATTTTATCGCGAGAAGAATTCAGCCTTTTCTTCCCTCGACGATTCGCGTCGATTTGTGCCTACCCACGCTGTTAGGCGATTTGGGCAGTTACTTGGTCATTTTTTTCCCATTTATTTCTGCGAATAAATAAAGCCAACAAATCTCACACAACGTTGATCATTTAACTCAAGGACCAACGCTAGTATTAACAGTAGTATTCGAGTGTAACCCCACTAGACCACCGGGGCGACCGGCTGTATATCACTCACTGCCCCGGTGGTGTATCAGGTTATATCCTCGAGCCTGGTATTATAGGTCAGCTTCGTGAGTTCAAATGCCCCCGAGTGCGTACTCGCATAATTTTTCGTGGGACTTTTTCTTGTGCACTTATTGACTTGCGGAAAGCGCGAGAGCGTGAATTAGCAACACTCGATGAAAAATCAACGATCAGTGGGTGCTGAATCATATGTGCCAAACACATTGAAGGCAATACCCGGGGAAGGAAGGGAAGGACGACACCTGTGACCACTGCTTGTATGTCCACCAGAAGCTGGAAAGTAGAAGTCAAGTGTGCCAAAAAAAAAAAACTCACTAGTACAAGAGATGATTAATCAGCCATCAGCAGCAAGGAGCACGTCAAGTACGAAGCAACACAAATTTATTATTTGTCAGTTACGTACCAAAACGACCGCTTGCACTTGACTGGCAAACGACCACAGTAACGGAGTCAGGGACCACAGCAACAACAAAGAACGCCATCCACAACATTTCTCCAAAGAGTCTTCTCGGGGGAAAAAAACACCAAACAATGCACGTGAAACAATGCGATCCGGGGACGAATGCATGCCATCATTCGTTTCTTCCGTGAATACTGTCTACTTACTACCTCCGAGTGGCGCAGGTTAACAACAGGAGGGACTTGTATAGTACAACCCTCGAGGCCCCGGGGACGCAGCCACTCGCAATGCTGCTGTGTGGCTTTTCCTGGCACAGTAATCGTAATCACTACTACCTCCTCCTTGTTTAGGCATGCGTGCGCTTGCCACGTCTATATCCATGTATGTATGTACGTGTACCTACCGAAATACAATAAACAAATGCACTATATTAATACTACTATGATCCCTACCGCAGCAGTACCATGGGGATTTTTTTACAGTAGTACTATTATTTTTTGTTTTGGGACGAAATATGACTATTATTTTTTGTTTTGGGACAAAATATGACGCCAATTTGGAAATAAGGTCTTGCCAAGTTTTATTTCATCAACCTCTCCATATATCAAGATCCGAAGAATAACTAACTGGAGAGTACCGTTCAAAATACAATATTTTGCGCGCGTCTCGCTTGGACGGCGGCCTTCGAACAAAGTGATTTGACCGAGAAATGCTACAGCACTGCCCACTGAGCTCTACTTAATCACTTGACTCAGTAGCTCAGTAGTGGGTAGTGCTACTACATATATAGACTATAGACTGTATGTTAAACTACCAAAATAACCATTCATAATGTCGTCAGCGCGCACGCTTGAAAAAGACAAATATGAAATCGGTGAGAATCGAACTCACGACACATAGCACTACCCACTGTCACTTGACTCAGTGACACTCACAGCGAGTGGGTTATGCAAAAACCAACCGAATATGTTTTCCAGTTCGTTAATTAATTATCACCGACTTCGTAAGAGCGATCTCCGGAGCTATCCCCTCTCCATGAACTACAGTTAGTACTCAGGAGAACACAAACAACTATCATAACCACTCATAACGTCTCCAGCGCGCACGCTCCTGAAAGTCAACTACGATCTGGGTGAGAATCGTACTCACGACACATTCTTCGTTAGTTATTATAGCACTATACCCACTGAGCCGAAAGGAAACGACACAGCAGTAGTAGCTACGATAGGGCAAGCGCTTGAAGGCGGCCATGAAAAAAGCATCGTCGGGGAGAAATTTATATGCCAATTTGGAAATGTTGTGCCTCATTTACAGGGTTTTTCACGGGTCGGGTCAAATCTCGCGGGTCGGGTCGGGTCGGGTCAGCTGACCCGGCCCGACCCGTCAGAATTTCGAGACGTCTTGACCCGACCCGACCCGACCCGCGAGATTTTGAAAATCTCCTGACCCGACACGACCCGACCCGCGAGGTTTTGAAATCCTCCTGACCCGACCCGACCCGACCCGACACAGTTCGGGTGACCCGCGAGGTGCAGGTTTCATGCGGTTCAGGTCGACTTGATCCGTGACATTTCTCACGGGTCAAAGTCGAAAAGTCAAGACACAGTTCGGGTGACCCGCGAGGTGCAGGTTTCATGCGGTTCAGGTCGACTTGATCCGTGACATTTCTCACGGGTCAAAGTCGAAAAGTCACGGGTCAAAGCATGTATACCTCGGTCGGTTGGTTGGTCCTTGGTCCCTCGTACTTTTCCCAGTATGTCGTGTTCTCTGTTTTTTTACCGGCATTGTGTGCAGCAGCTGATGATTATGTCATGTGGTGTGCGCGCGAAAAATGGGAAAGAAACCGCAACCCACATGCATGGGCATGCCCGTACCGCTAGACCACCGGGTTGACCCGACGAGCGACCCGACGAGCGAGCCAGTTATAAGTTATAAGTGCAAGCTCCGGCCCCGGCAAGCAGCCTAGCTGAGCCGCCTCCGGCAGCAAGCCCACAACTAGGGCAGTGGATCTGTCAGCAGGGGCTGCGATCCGCGAGGATGCGTTGTCTGCTGATGTGGTGCTTGCTGCTACCAGAGTGCTGCTGCTGCTGCTTCGACGACGGCTGCTCTTCTTGCTTTTTTACGTTTGGTCCCATTTCGTACTGGTATGATAATTCTCGAGCTAGCTACTACTACTGCTGTATCTATCTTTTATCTGTGCAGTCTTCAGCCCCGGCAAGCAGCCTAGCTGAGCCGCCTCCGGCAGCAAGCCCACAACTGGGGCGGCGGGTCCGTCAGCAGGGGCTGCGATCCGCGAGAATCCGAGGTCTGCTGCTGGTGCTTGCTGCTGCCAGTGCTGCTGCTGCTTCGACGACAACTGGTTTCCTTGCCTTTTTGCGTTTTGTCACATTTCGTACTGGTATGACCGTATTATTGCTATTATTGCTGTTGTTACGGCTTCAGCCGGTACGGGATTCGCGTCACACTACTGTATGCCTTGGTACGAGTAGCTAGGGGTACTGCCTGGTGATTGTTCTGCACGCTGTGATGAGATATGATCGGAGCATCGGCACGAGAGAGGCAGGAAGCGGAAAGGTTTGTATTATATTTACGGATCCGCGGGTCGGACCCGCGGAGCGCCTGCACGGCAATGGCCCGCAGCTGAAAAAAGTTTGAAAACGGCGGATCCGGGGGCTAGATCCGCGGGCTTGACCCCCGGGTCAGCCGAAAACAACTCGCGGGTCATGATGGCTTGACCCGCGAGTGAAGCGAATCTCGCGGGTCACGACCCGACCCGACCCGCGAGATTTTGAAGCCTATTGACCCGACCCGACCCGACCCGCGAGATTTTGAAACCTCTTGACCCGACCCGACCCGACCCGTGAGGTTTTAATATGTTTTTTGACCCGACCCGACCCGACCCGCGAGATTTTGAAACCCCCTTGACCCGACCCGCGGGTCGGGTCATGAACCATGAAAAGCCCTGCTTATTTATTCGTTCAAGCTCTACTTATGCCAAGATCCAAGAATAGCTCGGGCGTATACCCCCCAAAATACGAAAAAAAAAATGCACTTCTCGCTTGTCTCGCTTAGCGTCTGTCCGCGTTCACGTCGAGGTGCGGAACGGATAAGAAGGCAGGTCGAGGGGTGTTGGAGCCGCCCCCCTAAGACGGCGCTCGAACGAAGCTATTTGACCGAGAAATCCAGCTCCGCGAATCGCATACTGAGGCCGAGACGAAAAAAACTCTGACCGAATCCCCGAAAAAAAGAATGATCATATACCAGGGTATGTATTTCTATGCTTCGTTTGTACCCTTTTTTGGGGGGTTGTTTTATTGTTCCCACTGGGGTGTATTGTAACGTTTTAGGTGGAAACAGTATTTTTTTTTTCAAATGTCTAAACACGCGTCACCAGGTCCTGTGAGTTCGATAAATTTAGGGCCGATCATCATGCAAGCTGCGTGACACACCTAATTTTGTTACTACAATGAAGCAGTTGAATTAACACACGATAATATAGATGCATGAAAATATATGCGGAAGTGTGGCGATATTCTCTCCCTCCAGAGTGTGACTGGAGCCTGTCTTGTGACCACGGACTTGATTATGCGAGTTAATGTGTGAACAGCAACTGCCAGTGTTCTGGTGCTGCTGTACTTTGTGCCGGGGGGAGGCGGGAGAGGGGGGCGGGGGACGGGGGGGGGGGGGAGGGAGGGCGTCCTGCCCAAGAGACTGAAGTCTGGGTCTGGCCACATCATCGTGTTAAAATTTGTGGGCCTTCCAATGGCCGTCACAAGTTAGCGTAAGGCCGCCCTGACTTCTTGGCCATGTTACGTTCTCTCCCCAGTGCCATTGATGCACTTGATACCCTCTATGAGCCCGATGCCGTCTTTAAAATTAAATTAAGTCAGTTCCCAGGGTCTGCAAGTATGGCGTTTTTTCTCTTTTCCTTTCCTTGTTTCCTCTTGTCTTGTCGTTCCTTGCTTTTCTTTTCTTTTCTTTTCTTTCCTTTCCTTTTTCGCTTTCTCGTCTTTTATTTCCTTTCCTTTCCGGTCTGTTCTTATATTTTCTTTGTTTCTTTTTTCCAATTTACTTGCGTCTGACTTGCCTATGCGTAGTGATAGGTACTACGTGCGGTATATACGTGGTAGCCTTTCTTTGGTGGCAAGCAGAATAGTCGGTTTTTCCAGGCGCGAGTAGTGAGACGTATGCACCAGTAGATTATAGACCTGGCACATCGTAGGCTGACTCCCGATTTCACTTTGTGTATGTTTCTGGAGGAGGCATGAATTGCGTCAGCTGTGATATACCAGGTATGCGTGTACCACCTTTGGTTTGTTTGTGTTTTCTCCCTGGGGTATTCCTCAGCTCCAGAGTGACTGGAGCCTGGTCCTGTGACCACGGGCTTGATTATGCGAGTTAGTGTGAGAACAATAACAACAACAACAACAACAACAACAACAACAACAACAACAACAACAACAACAATAACAACAACAACAACAACAACAACAACAATAACAACAACAACAACAACAACAACAACAACAACAACAACAACAACAACAACAACAACAACTTTGTAAAGTATCTACAAACGGCGCAGAGTTCACGGGAAAGTTCGTCGTAAAAAAAATGATCAAAACCAGGCCCCCACACTCCGCCCTCCCCTCACCGTTCGACTTACAGGATTCACTTGATAAACGGATGCATTTCCTTCCACAGCTGTCAGATTTTGTCCCCCTCAGAAACGGGTTTTATAGTTTCCGCGCACAGACTGATTGACATCACCCTGTTGACCCTGATAGCTACACTGTAGTTGCAAGGGGAGTCGCTGACCTATATGCAGGCGCGTTCGTCTGTGCTCACGATTACCGTGCGGTTCGTACGGTGAAGGCCGCCCAACCGCTGTAGTTTGTAGCCGCGAGTTGGTTAGTTAGTTGTGGAAACGGGGGAACTCTATGCTGTAGTTGAGTGGATACCCGCGGCCATGTGAGTTCAGTTTGGATCATTTCACTTACGCGCCTTCTTCGTACCGTGCGCTTTAGCCGGGAAAGCGGCGGGAAAGCGTAGTATTTCCCAACGAAAATTTATTCCATTTGGTTTTTCGGATCTTCCTAGGGCTCCAGCACCTTTGTGTGACCACGGACTCTAGATTTTCGACAAGAGTTAGAGTTCATGTGAGACAACAACATCCTCAATGAGCACACACAACCCGTAATACGCGCGATCGGAGTATCACACACAGCTTGCAAATATATCACATGAGTTTCGACAAAATATTCGATCTCACAGCTGGAGTGTATTTTTTTTTCAGAATATGGATACCGCGCGAGCACCTGCACAAACACGTCTTGTATCACAACTTGCTATAAACACAACAAGCAGCAGTATAGTCAAGGGACGCCCTTGGTATAGCCGGGGTTGTAACGAAGACCACTGATAGGGACAGCTTACGCTATACCTACAATGGGACTCGAAGGGTGCGCCAGCTAGCGTTGGGCTGCGAAAGCAACTGAGTTAAATCGACACACGACGCGTATGGAAATACGCGGAAGTGTGGTGAGCTAAAGCTTTATTTTTCCCCATCCGCCCGAGGATAAAAAAAAAAAAAAAAAAAGTAGTAATAGTGACAGCAGTACTACTACTACTGCTGCAAGCAGCTGTGTGTGGCATTTCACTTTCGATTTCAAAACAACCAGCAAGCCACAAGGTTTGCGAACAACGAAATTCCACAGCTAGATAGATGTCCTGTGTTGTCTACCCTTGACAACAACTTATTAGACTCCTCGCATCAAAATATAAACGTTTGGACCAAAAATATTAGACTATGCAGACAACTGCTAGCACTACCGCTCGCTGCCTTTTGCGTTTCAAGAACAGCAGTCCATACTATGTCGGTCCATTTCCGTTATGAAGTGAACGGTGCCATGAAGTACCACCGCCACCCCCGCCTTGGCTCACAACCTGCGTTTGTTGGCAAAATCTTCCTCTAAAAAAAAACATTAATTAGTCTAAATATTGAATATTCTACCGACAATAATAGTGCAAAACTTTGGTTACCGGAACATAATTGAATGGTCCTTCGGGGGGGGGGGGGGGGGGATCCTGACGAGGTGCCTCTCGTCTGTAAAGTGTAAATTCTTCGCGGGGTGTCTCTCGTTTGCGATAAATATGCAGAACAATCCTCCTCGTTTATCGTATGTTATTATACTCCTGGTGGTACCTGTGGCACTCCTTGTTGTATAGACTACAACATTATATACTACTCATAGACTAATGTTGTACCTATGCATCTCATATCGTACATAAGGACAACAAGAAGAGGTAGGTGTGCTTGACCCGACCTGGCTTACCTTCAACTATGATATCGTACTCGGTATGCAACCCGTAGGGTCAGAAGGGGTGTGTGTGGTGCCTTCATATTGTTTCGTATATATATATCTACACATCGATCAAAACACCATCATCATCATTATCCACCAGCAGCACGCTCAGTGTCCGTCATGATCCTACGTCCTGTGGCGGTGCAGCGTCGTATTGTCCTAGAGGTTGGGTATCCTAAGACCGTTCGTACTACTACATACAGTAGGAATGAGAATGATAATCGTTGGGAAAATGTTCTATCGTTGTTGTTCGGGTACTGTTGCAGTACAGAGTACCAAGCCTGTTGGTGTGCAGTTGGATGGATACGGGACGGTTTCGCCGGGCGCCCTGCTTTCAAAAATACACCCTGCGTGTATACGTACCCACACCCTTGTTAGAGATGCACCGTATTCAGTGAGCTAGCAGCCAGCGCTAACTGCTAGCTCAGTCAGTGGTTGCTGGCTGATAGCTCAATGGTTACGGAGTATCTCTCTCAAATGCATAATAATCCAGGTCCGCCTGCTCGTCGTTACTGAAGGGTTGCAATCCCTCTTAGTCAGCACTGCCCCGAACAGGCGAGATTATACGTAATAGCGAATGATCACCGCCTGTTTAACGAGGAAGCGCAAATACTTCAGGTGAGCCGCCACCGCCACAAACGGCGGCAACCGTAAATTTTCGAAACCAGCGCAAGGCGTAAGCTTCGCCATCGATGCACATAATAGATTATGCATAGACTACATACATAAACAAACTGCATATTTGCATGGTCGCCAGCGTTGCCAGCGGTTTTAAATACTAACTCTTCTACGTGCCGCAAGAAGAATGAAGAACAGCAAGGGGTGTGCTTGACAACTAAACGATGCAGCCATAGAACAGACTGTGAGTGAGTGTACAACGCACCTACTATTACTACCTACGGTGGTGGTACTTACTCGGTACGAATCGACAAAGGAGTACCGGTAGAATCGAGTAATATTAATACTACTGCATGGACAGAACCGAGACAACGAGGTTACGTAACGTAAAAAATTGGAGAATGTCGACGATACCTCAGGATACCCCGTTCGTTGCTTCTGTAAAGTAAATAAATGCTGCTGTAGGAACACGTCCAACCCGCCCCCCTCTGTTCAGTCAACGCAAGAGAACACCGCCGAGAGATAGAAAACCCGGGATGCGAGACTTTCGCATTTGGTCATACCTCGTACACGAGTATCAGGTACAACAACAACAACAACAGCAACATCAACAACAGCAACAACCAGTAGTGGTAGGAATATACCGGTCGGTATGATATAGTCTACATGGCGTGCAGTGGGACGAATGTGTTGTCGATTAGCTTTTCCTCCTGCCTGGCTGTCTGTGTATGCATGTCGATATGTATATAGTCTAGTCTATAGACTATGTTGACATGTACACGCGCTGTTTCTGCGGACTGGTATCTACGATAAATATACCAGGGTACAGTGTATTTGGAGTGTTGACCGCTCTAGAACTCACCAATGGCACTGCTTCCAACACCCGCTCTTGAGGCCAGGACGAGGGCCAACGCGCCCGCGCTCGCCCGGTCGTGACACCACTTCATGGCGGAGTCGGTGTGTGTGCTTGCTTCTAAGAAATGTGTCTGCTTGGGGACGGGGGCGCGCACGCGGGCACGGCAGTTTAAAAATGTGGATCTGTTTATTATTGTTTTATACCTGGTATGGTCAGTGGTGACAGATCGACGAAATTACGCGCGCACGGCAGTTTAACATTGTGGATCTATTTATGGTCAGTGGTGAGAGATCGGCCGCATTTCTCCTCGGACCCCTCGTATTCAACAGATATCATACTACGGGAATTGCTGCAAACATACCGCAGTATCATCTACGATACGCGTATATTCGTTTCGTTGGGCATCCGTTATATTTCCTACCGATCTACGGGTCTTCAACTCGTTCCGATTGTTTTCGAACTCTGTCAGCCCATAACTCAAAAACTTGGCGATGAAAACGTTACCCGGTACCTGTTTTTTTTTTTTTTCTCACACTTTCACTTTCCAGCTTCTGGACAAGCCGTGGTCGCAGGTGTCGTCCTTTCTTCATCCCCCCGGTTCTTGCCTTCAATTTTTATTGCGCATAGGGTTCAGCAATCCCACTGCTCGTCGATTTTTCATCGAGTGTTGCTAACTGACGCTCTGTATCAAGGTCTCAGGCAAGGAC
Source organism: Undaria pinnatifida (assembly GCA_012845835.1). Taxonomy (NCBI): domain Eukaryota; class Phaeophyceae; order Laminariales; family Alariaceae; genus Undaria; species Undaria pinnatifida. The sequence goes on from JABAKD010000020.1 coordinate 16,795,127, forward strand.
TCGTGCTCGCGCCACTGCCGTTCGACATGTTTTTCACGGTGGTACTGCGTGTGGCCGAGAAACGCTTCTTCGCTGATGCAACCATCATGGACAACATGATGCAGCTCCAACGAAAGGAGAAAGGCGAGAAGAAAGGCACTTCACGCACAGGCAAAGTCGACGGGCGGAGGGGGAAGGAGGGGGAGGAGGTGCAGAGATTGTGGGGTATGCTGTACACGGACGATGCGGGCATCGTATCGCGATCATCAGAAGGACTGGAGAGGATGATGACGGTGATCGTGACTGCGTGCTCGTCGATCGGGCTTACGGTCTCCGAGTCGAAAACAGAGATTATGTGCCTGCAAACCAAAAGCGGGGGGAAGGTGTCCTTCACAATCAATGCAGCCGGCCAGGTATACAAACAAACAATCGAGTTTGTGTACTTGGGCGGGGCTATCACCCCAGACAGAGACCTTAGCATTAAAATAACGCGGCGTCTTCAGAGGGCCTGGGCGTGCTTCCAGCGGTACAAGATGGGAATCTATGATCGCCCGGGTGTGCGTTTACGGTTGAAGGTGCGGTTGCTGAAAGCTGAGGTGGTCGAGACACTGCTGTACGGTTGCATGACGTGGGGCCCGAAGAAGCCTATGACAGGCTACGACGGGTTCACCACTCCATGCTCCTCCGATGCCTCGAATGGCGGAAACAGAAGCGCGACGACCACACCCTATCGCACGCCGACGCGCTTGCCCAGACAGCTTCCGAGAGCATAGAGGCGATAGTGCGCAAACGGAGGATATTGTTTGCGGGATTCGTAGCACGTATGGGGGAGGAGCGTCTGCCACAGAGGGTGATGTTTGGGGAGCTTATTGGGGGTAAGGGCTACCCGGGGGGGCAAGAGAAGGACTGGGTGGATCATCTGAAGGAGGATATGTCGGTCTTTGGAATGAAATTCGAAGGGTGGCGAAAGGCTGCTCAGAAGGCCGGCAGATGGTTTCGACGAGTAGAGCAGGGAGCCGAGCTGTTCACGCGGAATTGGCATGAAACGGACAGACGCAAAGCTGCAGAGCGACGCGCAAAGGCTACGGCAGCGCCATCTTTCGTCGGCATCTCTCAGCGGCCGGGGGGATGGGGGAGGGGGGGAGGGGGGAAGGGGGAAGGGGGGAGGGGGGGAGGGGGGAGGGGGGGAGGGGGGGAGGGGGGAGGGGGGAGGGGGGGAGGGGGGGGGGGGGGGGGGGGGGGAGGGGGGGAGGGGGGAAGGGGGGGAGGGGGGGGGGGGAAAGGGGAGGCGTCATGCCCAAGAGACTGAAGTCTGGGTTTGGCCATCATCGTCTCGAAATTTGTGGGCCTTCCAATGGCCGTCACAAGATGGCGCAAGACCGCCCCGACTTCTTCGCCATGTTGCGTTCTCTCCCCAGTGCCATTGATGATGTACTTGATACCCTCTAAGAGCCCCATGCCGTCTTTAGTCAGTTCCTAGGGTCTGCTAGTATGACATTTTTTTCTCTTTTCCTTTCCTTGCTTTGTCTTCTTGTCTTGTCTTTTCTTGCTTATCTCGTCTTTTCTTTTCTTTGCTTTCTTTTTTCGTTTTTCGCTTTCTTCTCTTTTATTTCCTTTCCTTTCTCTTCTTATTCGTTCTATGTTTCTTTTTTCCAATTGACTTGCGTCTGTTGTGCGTATGCGTAGTGATAGGTACTACGTGCGGTATATACGTGGTAGCCTTTCTTGGGTGGCAAGCGGTATAGACGGTTTTTCCAGGCGCGAGTAGTGAGACGTACGCGCCAGTATGGACCTCGCACATCGTAGGCCGACTCCCGAATTCACTTTTATATGTTTCTGGTGGAGGCATGAATTGCGTCAGCTGTAACATATGCGTGTACCACCTTTGATTTGTTTGTGTTTTTCCCTGGGGTATTCCTCAGCTCCAGAGTGACTGGAGCCTGTCCTGTGACCACGGACTTGATTATGCGAATTAATGTGAGAACAACAACAACAACAACAACAACAACACGGATTGGAGGGTCATTATGATAAGCTCTCGTATGATACGATGCTGCAATATGTATTAACAGCTCGGTATCATATTAGACGGCCCTCCTGCTGGCATGCATTGTCAGGTTCACGTTGCCGACAGCTACCACCGACAGCTACTTTACGCTCTATCGTGAGACGGGTCGTTATGGGAGGATTTTCCTACATAATTGTGTTTTCACTATGGACGGAACCAACCCTAACCCTAACCCTATTCCTAACCCATGCGAAATCTACCGATGAATGCCCCCTACTGACGTCACGGGGGTGAAATGGTTGAAAAAACACAATAATAAAGGGTATCTCTGTGTGGGAGTGGTCCCCGGCGCGTTAGCTGCGCTTCACGAAGGAATGCGGATGCAGCGCCGCCCTGCATTTAGGGGGCTTCCCTCGCAGTAGTACTTTACTAGTGGCTGTTCAGCCGTTCTACCTTTAAGACTTATTTTTGGTATAGGTATGGCTATGCATACATGGACTTCGAAGTATAGTGTGGTAAAAGAGCTATAGCTGTGGGTCGCAGCCGATTCGTTCAAGAATATTGCAATCAATCGGCATCCATCCGATGCAATCGCATTGCTTGGTAACAGGAATTAAACAATCGAGACGATTTTCTCTTGCGACTTGTTAACATTGTCTTTCACCGACCATATTGATTGGCGGCTTCACCAGCAGCGCCGGGGGAGGGGGGGGGGGTAGGACTCGATTCTCTACACGGCTAGATTCGCTCGTTCGAGACCATGCGAAACTCAAGCGAACCGTTTTTTAGTCTGAATGTCTCGATTATTCGGCTTCGGGGAACTTTCGCTCCGATTCGCAGGCTCCTACTCTAAGACTTGAAGTTATAGAGTACAAGCAGTAGTTTTGTTTTGCTCTTTGCTCGATGCTATCCATAAAAAAGTTCCTCCCAACAAGAAGGCTTCACCGATAATAATGTTGCTTCCGCAAAGAACCCAACTCAACGCCTACTACTACTACTACTACTACTACGTTCACGGGAAGGGTGCAACGCTACAGGCGCATACGAAATAACTTATTTTTTTTCTGTTTATCCGCGTATTTGCACACATCATGCCGTGTGTCAATTTTATTCAACGGTATTCGCAATCAAGCCCTAGACTATATAGTTGGCGCATTCTTCAGTTCCCGTGGCAAGGACAGTGCGAGCTGTCCCTACCGGCGGTCGCCAGTACTACTCCAGCAGCGCAAGCTGCCTGCCGTGGTATATGGATGCATGAATGTGTCGATCCGACTTGGTTCCTGGGGATCAGGTGCGATGGAGATAGCCACCTGGAAAGTTATCCCTCCGGGTAGTCTGGAACTCGCGCAAGTTCATCGAGCAACAAAACCCCTGGCCATGAGGATACAGCCTTCCGCCGTACTTGGTCCAGTTACGGTCGACCCTAGCTATCCCCATTCGGGCGTTGGTCCTTGGAACACTATATGGATTGTTTGTGGTATTCTTGCGCTACATATAATTCCACCCCGGTATGCACTGACTGCAACAATGTGATGCGCGTGTGTCCGTTGTGCGAGGTTCTAAAGAGGAGTTAATTCCCGACCGTTATCATATGGGAGTGTTGCATCGGTACCAAATTGCTCACTTAACCACTAAGAACCCCCATATGACCCCTATATTCCGCCGCATGCTAGGAGTGCATCGATTGGTTGGCAGCAAGGGGGGTTCTGGCCCGTCCAGACCTCCTGTATTTCCTCGCAATACTCATTCAGAATCAATCAAATTCCCATGAAGATAACGATCACGTTGATTTGTGTTTCGCCTTCCTCGCTAACCTAACAAGTATGATACGTACTATGTTCATACATAAGACGTGGATATAGACTATATTTAAAAAAATAAAAAATGAAACATACACTCCATTCAGCTGTGAGATCGACCAAAAAGGTTTTTCGATCAAAACTAAGCTTTGCAAGCTGCTTGTGATACTGATACTTCGATGGCGCGTGTTACGGGGTGTGTATATATACTACACCCGGTGGGGACTATATAAAGTACTTATACGATAATATGCGTTTCCCGTCGTGTATGAGGGTGAAGAAGTCCTCGAATGTTACTCTACCGTGCGTGGATAAACTATTGACTAGCATAAGAATACTTTGCCGGTCATATACCCTTCGGGGTTAACCCACGGTGCCACCGTAGGGGTCACACTTTTGGGACCAAACGTTTTTGAACGTTGAGCTCCTCAAGTAAGTATGGAACTATCGGTTTATGTGATAATGTTACGAGTGTGTTTGTTTTAGCACTAGCGCGTAGAAATGTTAGTCGGGTTTCGCGAACGATCGTCTTCGAAGTCATGTTTTGGGTGAGACGTTGCACTCCTCGCGTGGAATGACTCTTCACGTACTTGAGAAATTATCTCCCCCGCCGGTTGGGGCAGTGACGGGACTGCTGGCTTGCGGCGGGGGGAGGGGACTCTTGCCGGTGCAGTGCCGTAGTATGTGCTTACCTTTTGTAGTGGTACCCATCAGTCATCGGCCTGGTCCGCTAGGATAGGGGTGCGACGACTACTACATCGTTACAATAAAAGTGGTACTACTGATACTGTGTTTTTTACAAATAAATATTATACAGTGCTTTCATAATCATCAGTGAGTGGTATTCACCGATAACGCCTAACGACTCGAGGATACACTTAAAAACTTTGGATTTGCAACATGGACACACCTAGAAGACCTGTTGGGCCTGGAAAGCCCCATCTATATCGGACCTCGGGAGTGTGGACGGCCTCCATCGATTCCTACTTGTTGAGCTGTTCATCGGGAGCATCATTGATAGGCAGACTGGAACGCGTGTTATTCATGATGCCATCATATAGTGTGTACCTGCTTCAGGAGTGAACCTGGACGAGAATAAAGTCAAACGTGGCGTCGACGAAGAATCCAGTCTGTGTCCGCGGAGCTGAGTTAGGCTGTGCTAAAGGCGACGCGTGCTACGATAGAGGTGCACCACACTTTTTTCTTAATACTACCCCTCACTTTCGGAGCTTAAGACCTCTCCCAAAAACTGATTTGGAGAAAATAAAACTGCTACAGGATGAAATATCCCATGGCCTAGGTGTACAACACGAGAATCATGCAATAAAATAACCTATTTCCGACGGTTTTGGGTTAAGGAACCCCGTCATTCAGAAACCATTTCAGAAGAAAAGTTCTACCACCTCTACCGTAGCACGAGTTTGTTTGAACTCGTGCATTGTGGGTCCCCAACTTGCCGATGCTCTCCAATGCTTTGTGGTCAGAGAATATGAAGAACTCCACGGCCTAGGTACACGACGAGAATCACACAAAAGAGAATGGCGTATTTCCGACGATTTTGCCCAGGTTAAGGAGCCCCGTCATTCAGAAACCATTTCGGACGAAAATCGCTACCTCTATTGTAGCACGCGTCACTGACGTGAACTCCCGTTTGCGGTTGATTATGGTTGATGTATAATGCATGTCCATTAACGGGACCAGTTTATCAGTGTTTCTTTCTTAACTTAATGTTTTGTCCAAACTCTCCTTTTCCCAGGAACTCCGTCCAGATCAGACCTGGACGTTTGCGAGGGTTTGTACACCCTCCCGCTAATGAGCTCTCGCACGTATTCTACCGGAGGTGCGGGCAGGATACAACCCAACCGGGCTTGCGTCTCCGTGTGGATTTCGGCTCAGCCGTGGTGCTGATAACTGCATGTACACCGTCTTCGCTTTGCAGCGTTTTCGCGAACTTGTCTGGATTGCCGTGTACTATATCTCTTAAACCCCCGATTGTGCAAACCTGCAGCCGCCCATCTAACAAGCTCCCGCCCGCATCCGGCCTCTTTCTTAGTGCGTTCCACATGCTGCAGTTCCGCGAGGTGGCTTTTTCTATAGCCTGGGCGTTTCAAGAGTTGTATCAAAAACAGATATCAGGTGCGTCCCCTGTGAGTCCGACCAAGTCGGCCGATGGTCGGCCTTGCAAGCTGCGCGACACGCCAGTCACGGCTCTCCCTAACTCACGTTGGCCCCGCAGGTTACCTGTAGTGAATGTCAATCGTGCGCGCCTCATTACCCCCCTCCCAGCCTGTTTACAGTGCTTCATCCCTTCCACCTTGAAGAAAGATATTTTTCGTTTCGTGTTTTCCCCCGCCACGAAGCTCGAGAAGCGGCTCAAATGTGCCTACATACGCGCCGTTGTCTCGACATTCTCACATCTCGATTTGGCAAGTGACTCTGCGCATTACTTAGTGTTGAAGCCGTGAACCATTGCTGCCGTACTCCTCATTCAAACGAAGCGTCGAATGATCTGCAAGTGATAGGGTTGACGCAGCCTACCACAGCTAGTCCGCCTTGCTCATGGCCCATGCTATGCAACGTAAAGAGAGGCAACCACGACCTATGACCGTAAAACCGTGCATAGGCACCGTATGGCCAAAGGTAATATATCACCGGTTTTAAGCAGCCACCTGGAACTGCGTAACTATCAAAGACGCACCGGTCGTGGTCACCAGATTCACCGTGTCGCGGACATCTCGTTCGGCAACGGCGTGTCGCGGACAGCTCATTCGACAACGGCCACCCGACTTGTTGTAGCGATGAATATGGTCTGCGCCTGGTACGCCTTGTGGGCGGTTGTACACTTGTGCCTGTGGCAATCGTGGTGCGGGATTGCCCATCTTCCGATATCTGCAGTCAGTCGCAGGAGCTCCGTCGATTCCCACCGACCGACGCGTTTTGCCATGGCTAGGACAAGTATGAGGGAGCGCGACGAACCATGGCAGTGGCAGGGACAGTAACCCCAAACACAGCAGGGATGGTACGGACGATTTTTAAATTACTGAAACGTTGCGTACAGCGATGAAGGAGGGCGCCGCCTTCAGAGCAGCGGTGGCAGGGTCGGTGCCCAAAAGCTTGATAACGAACGTACCACGTGTCGCGAAGGACTGAGTTGAATGGAAGTTTATGTGTAAAATGCAAATTCCTTGCCCTTCCGATCAAGCTGAACACCATCGAGTGAGGGGTGTCGCTATTTTATTTCAGCTCAAGTATTGTAGGGATAACCAACTGCCTGCTGCATGGGAAACCGAGAAGTCCGAGGTGATTCTGAAAGGAACGCGGTTAGCCAAAACAGATGGTCTGTTTCAGGAATCACGCCCACACCCACAATCTTGTTTCGGGGTAGTAATGCTACGTCAGAGCGCACAGTCGACAGCAAAGCTCAAAACTGCATGGAACGCCTCAGATTGCCGTTGGACAGCAGTGCATGTGAACGTGCAGGCAGCACTTCATGCGATGCTTCAAGCATCCTTGCGGCGGCTTGCGTCCCGGCTGCAGACGAAGATGACTATGCGCTGAAAACCTAATGCCAGAAACTGTCGGGGTTGTCATGCTGCATGGTGGACGCTATAGGGATCGGCGAATTTGTGCGGGGAGTCCCACCTCTCGTATCCCCCAGACATCATCAGCGAGCCCTGTTCTATACCTCTGTACGCACGAACACTAGATGTCGACTTATCTGTGCCCTTAACATCCCAGGAATTTGGAGGGATGTACACTATTTGTCTTTTTGGCGGAGCACCGCGGCAGTGTCCACGGGCCTCCACGGCATTCCATGGCCATGTCCACAGCGTTCCACGGACAACCGCGGACACTCCACGGGCTACCGCGGACCTTCCACGGGCTTCGACAGACATTCTACATAGGCTTCCATGGAATGCCGCGGCAAGTAGTGCAACACCGTGGAGGCCCATGGCACTTGCCATGGCAATTTCCACGGCAATCTCCACGGCAAGCCGCGGTGACCCACGGAAACGTTCACGGAAGCACCCATGGCAACGCCCACGGAAACACCCGCGGACTTGTCCACGGAAACGTCCGCGGACATCCACGGATAGGTTCACGGAAACGCCCACGGCAAGACCCACGGCCACGTCCGCGGACACCCACGGCAAGACTCACGGCCACGGCCGCGGACGGCCGCGGATGGCCGTGGAAATTGCTGCGGTTTGACGTCCGCGAAAACTGCCGTGGCACTTGCCGCGGACTTCGGGTGTCTTACATTATTTTATTTTATTTCAAAACCATGGAACTAACCCTAACCCTAACCCCAACCCGTACAGAATACAGGTCTAAGTGCCCCCAATGACATCGTTGAGGTAACGTGGTTGGAAATCAAATAATCTGCATCACTGGGGCATCTTACCGGACTTCCGTTCGCAGTTTTCGCGGAAACTGCCGTGGCAATTGCCGCGGACTTCCGTGGGCATGGTTGGTACGACGGAGTTTGCCACGGACAGAACCGCGGCACGTACTGTGGCAAAATTTCTTCGGTTGGGCGTTCGCGGAAACTACCGTGGAAATTGCCGCGGACTTCCGCAGACTTCCGTTGTGATTGCCGCGTTGCCGTGGCAATGACCGCGGATGGCCGTGAAAATTCCGCGGAAGAAACTTTCGTGGCAATTGCGGCGGACTCCCGTGGGTTGCCATGGTTGGTACGACGGAGTTTGCCACGGATAGAACCGCGGCACGTCCCGTGGCCCCAACCGTGGCAGTTTCTGTGGAAGTGCCATGAGCCGTGGCACTTGCCGTGGAAACCCGCGAATTTCCACTGTAGCCCGTGGCAACACCCACGAAAGTCCACGGAAGTTGCGCGGTCACTACCACGGACCTCCGCCAAAAGAGTCGAATAATGTGCATCCGTGGGACTTTGGGACCCAAGGCCCCTAAATCTTCCGATAGTACCCCGCCGCAATACCGTTTACCCTTCTCGAAGTTCACCCTCTTTAACGAGCTTCGATCCACGTGTCACATTGGCTCATGTTATAGAATGTGAATCGTGCCAAGGTAGGGCTTGCCCGTTTTGGGGCAAAGTTTTTTTCTGACCGGCTGACGTTCGAAGTTCACCCTATTTAACGAGCTTCGACCCACATGTCGCATTGGCTTGTGTTATGGAGATGTGAGTCGTGCCAAGGTAGGGCTTGCCCGTTTTAGGGCAAAGTTTTTTCTCGCCGGCTGACGTTCTGACCTCTTGTGATCGGTTTAGAGACCCTTAAGCGTGGAACTATCGGTTAGTGTGATAACTTTACGAGTGAACATAGTTGTTTAAGGAGTAGCGCATGTAAGCGTTGGCTAGGTTGCGTGAGTGAACGTCTTCGAAGTCGTGTTTCGGGTGATGATGGATGATGGTGAGGTATTGAGCTCCTCATGTCAGGAGCTCATAAGCTTCTGCTGCGCCCTTGACGTGGGATGACTCTGGGAGTCATGTACAGGGGGGGGGGGGTCGTCCACCCTTGGAATTGCCGCGGTGGAGTATGTACACGCAGTGACACCACCTAGAAATGTCGCATTGTAGTTGGCTGAGCACAATCACACCTTGTTTTGAAAGTTGCTGGCCAACATGCACCCAAGTGGAGACACGTCCTTAGCCAACCGCAGTCGCGGATCGTTCACGGGGGCGGATTCCTCAATGATGAGTGGCAGACGTGTAACGTCCCACCTCTGCCGAGAGCAGTATGGGTTGCAGCTCGTAGTAGAGGAATTCGTACCCACGATCAATACACAGAACACGGTAATCCAACGAAATATCCTCCCCCACGGCTATGTTGGCCTCGACATCGGCAAGTACAGCGGACTCTTGGAACTGCAGGCATCAAGTTCGCAAAGTAGAATACTGTTGCTATAGGTTCAGCACATTGAGTGACACCACGGAGTATATCGCAATCCATTCGCGCCTCCGTCTAGATTGACTAGGCGACACAAACGCGAGTGGGGATATTCCGCTAACGCGTTCAGGCATGCTGGACCAATTGTGGCAGAAAAAAACTTTACTGCAAATGGCAGACGTTCAACATTTCACCCCACTTGAGCACAAAACGGCTTGCGGCTAGTAGAAGCAGACTTCGCACCCAAGACCAATCTATATATTTTTTACATGCTAAGTCAACGAGATATCTTCAACCAAGTCCAGGTTGGTGTCGACATCGACAAATACAGCGGGGTTTTTGACGACGTGTAGGTTCCACGTTCCGTCAACCAAGGCTGAATGTGCACGCTCTGGTTGATATTTATTAAACGAGGTGGACGCGGGTTGATACACTCCGTTGGTCAAAGACATCCAGTGTCTCTGTAGACCCATAGTGGGAGGGAAATAATATACTACGAGCGACAGACGTCAAAGCTCCCACCCCCTTGAGTGGGGTATGGAACTCAGCCCGTACTAGAATAAATTAGGGTAATGATCAGCCTACAGATTCTCAACACAGTGAGGCGAGCGGAATATCCCCACCCACGCCCGTGCTGGCTTCGACACCAACAAGTACAGCGGGCTGTTGGAATTGCAGGTAGCACATGATAGCTCGGGAAAGAGCATACTGTTGGTAGATTCAGCACATGTTGTGACATCACGTAGTAATGTGACAACACATTCGCACCTTGGCCAAGATTGACTTGGCGACGTGCACATGGTTGACGATATTGTGTTGACCAACTACCTTTAGGTAGTGCGGGCCAACCGTGGGGGCGAAATACTCTTCTACGAGCGGCAGACATTTAACGCTCCGCATCCCTTTGGGCGTAGTACGGTTTGCGACTCGTCACAGAGGAATCCATACCCACGATTACTCCGTAGCATCTGAACACGGCAAGCCAAGGGAATGTCTTCATCTACGTCCATGTTGGCCTCGATATCGACAAGTACAACGCACGTCGTAATTAGTTAAATGCATGTTCACCAAGTACGACCCACCGAGATCGGCAGTCTATATATTCGACTTCACGTTTATGCTAGCGGTGTTAGCCATAGTTGCACACACTGATGCCGGTCACGGCTGGGATTCGTGGGACAATCTGTAGAGGTAGGGAGTACTCCACCATCGCATGTATCCGGTGATAGTCGTGGGTCCTTCCCCAGCACGAACGAACATACCTGTGCCGGCCGCTTGAACCTGTACGCGGTACGGGTGGACGCTGTTTAGGTGCGAGTACGCGCAGTCACACATAACGTGTACTGGTATGTGTGTCCACGCATGGTTTTGGACCACCATTGGAATTTCATCCCCCCGGTCTTGTCCCATTGTCCCAGGTCGGTCCCGAGATGGTCGAGCACCCACAGAAACATGCCGTCCTATCTCCAGCTCGTGACTCCCAGGCAACAGTGGATAGTGCACTCTGTGCATTCCCGCCTCACCTTTTTTGTCATTCCTATGTAACGTAGTTATTGTTGGTTTTCTTGGGCTCGGCCACCATTCCCATCGCCGTGTCCTTAGGTCTTGGGGGCACTTCCGTTACTCGTGCGCGTCAAACGTACCTTATGCATAGGTGATTGCTTGTGGTGCTTCCTCAATGCATTCTAACGGCCCATACAATACGAAGGGATGGGTTAGGATCTCCTGCACACCTATCAGGTACAAATATACCCGATAATGCATTAACCTTCAATACTGACGCACCCAGCGAACACCTCAAGGGGTGTTTTGGGCCTCGCCCATACCCAACTCCCAGGCATCTATAATCGGCGACATTTCTGTTCAACGATACACGTCGTGTGACATTTCCTTGGAATTACCGTGGTACTTCAATGGGCCTTCGTGGCGATGCAATGGCATTGCCACGGCGATGCCCTATGGCACTACCGCCTGCCATGGCACGGTCATGAAAGCCCATGCTGGATGGCAATGCCATCATGGCGCACCACAAGGGAACACCGGCATGTGCTTAGGGTTAGAGTTTGGGGGCAGCGTTAGAAATGCCAAACAGCTCGGCACCGGGGCAATGGCAATCCCGTGGCAGTGCCATGGAAATCTCGTGTTACTCCCATAGGACATTTTGTGAGCTTCGCGGAGACGGGGAGATCTAACGGTGGGAGTTGACTGCGTTGTCTCGAGGGTGCTGTAAAGGCTTGCAGTTATATGGGAGGAGCTCCTGTGAAATCTAAACGCTCCATCGCGAGCATTTAGTAAATCGCTTGAGCTGCCAAGAACTTATGTGGTAGCTTCGTACGCGTATGCTACACTGCGCACGGGAGAATGGTCGGCTCGGCAGGCAGTCGACTACTCGCTGAAGAGCGCAAAACACCCATGACCGTGAGAAAATATCCGGGAAATGCAAGAAAGGAACCCAAGATCCTACAGTCTTAAAGTGCTACGATCCGGGATGAGAACAGCATGTCAAAGGCATTGGCATTGAGGTTCTATTGGCGCGATATACCGTCGTGAAGCTCGTGGTCGTGCTTGAGTTCCACCCATGTGTGCTTGATCACGGACTGTCCTTTCCCTGTTTCCATCTATCCTGGGCTGAGGGGGCGAAAACATCAGAAGGGGACGCGTCGCGATACCTTACCAACCTGAACTCACACGATTATATTCAAGACTTCTTGTATTCACCGGTAGGCTTTACATATGATGCTGAAGCTGATCCTTGGCCCTGCAAGCTGCAAGCCAGTTTTTCTTGCCCACACCCTGCCCACACAACAACCCTACGTCCTCCTCCGGGTACTCCATGCCAGTCGCTCCCCATGGGGGGACGAGCATGAGACCACCCACTTCCGGGACTTGAGAGATACATCTACCGCAACAGCTGGGAGGTCTTCTCGGCTGTGCTAGCCTGCGATCTTCCTTCGTTGCCTGTGTCGCTACACGTCCGTTCTTGCTTCGCCCACTATGCACATACCAGGCATCTATCTTGCGTTTCGTGCTCCCGTCACGTCTAACTGCCAACTTCTTCAGGCGCGCCAGGACGCGCACATGCGCACGCATCATACTATAATAGTACATGCATCCAATCATCGTGCTGCGGGTGTGTATTTAAAGCATGGCTTGCCTGGCATGAACGGAGTAGTAGTGTGCTACGATTATCGGCTCTCCCGATGTATCGTCTCTCCTTGGCAATATATCAACCCCCTTGCATATATCAACCCCCCCGTGCATATATCAGCCCTTGCATACATATATCAACCCCCCCTTCCAAATATCACCCCCCCCCTTCCAAATATCAACCACCCCTTCCAAATACCACCCCCCTTCCAAATGTTCACCCGCTGATATACTAGATATATCTAGTCTATAGTCTAGACTATCAAGCCTGATGATATACTTTATATCAAACCTGATGTAGATACTATATCACGGGTATAGTAGTATTTGCCTGCAGTAACGGCCGCGAACGATCTCCGTTTTTGAGAGGGAGGGACACCTTGCTGGCACAAAGATATCGGTTGACGGCCTCGCTATAACCTGTCGAACTCTCTTTCGGTCTACCAGCGAACATGCCAGGCAGGCACCTGGTACCTGGTATACCAGGTTTGGCGTGGTAGTCCTTGGCGGCATCCTACATACCGTCACATAAAGAGAACACCGAATGCAAATTCCGACCATCGTGCTGCAGGTGCTTAATTAACTTGAAGTATGTCCCCGCCTGTGGGATGACTTTGTCGAAAGAGTGCAGCCTACATTATTCATAGTAGTGCTTGCCTGCAGTAAACGGCTTCAAACGATCTTGCCGCACCTTGCGCACACAAAGATGCCCGTGACGGCCTAGCCATGACCCGTCAAGTCCTCCCCACGTCTGTAGTATCTTTATATACTGTACCAGGTTTAGTTTGAGACCTTGACGGATCTCTGTCAAGACCGTCCAAAATACCGTCAACCTAGTCTACATATTCTAAATTCACCCTGCCTATTCACGCCTCCGACATCAGTGAAACACCCTGGCGATCTCACGTTTTTCCGTTTTTCGTTTTCCGAGCAGACACAGCCGGCACACCGGGTACAGGGAGTGGATCGCAGGAAACTGCTGTCCGCTCTCGCATCCTCTTATTAAGCCTGTCTGAAAAGCTGCCAGGTTGCCGCGATCGTGGGACACAAACGAATGTTGATTCAGGTCGCATTTTTTCTCGTGTAAAAGCTGAACATTGAAAAATAAGCTGCTGGGAGAAGGAAGCAACTACTGTTTCCGCACACGGCGATGGATACCGATGAGAGACCCGCTAGGCCGACGTGGGCAGATTCCGGGCAAACCTTCCGCACCAGTGGTATGCCTCGTCTTGGGCCTCAGGCAGAACGCTCGAGTGCGTGGGTCAACAGGGATGGGGAGGTGCAGCCACCTACGCAGCGCGAGGTGGGCGATGTTGTTTCCCGTGAAACTGTTGCTTGCTGTGTTTGGCAATGGTGCGTACACACAGGTTCGTCTGGGGATACGATACAGGGAACTAACGTGCAGCAGCGGCAATTGAAAGCAAAAGCAACGAGGGTCGGGGGTAGCGCTGGATGCTGGGTGCCGGCCAGTTGTTAGATGCGGCAGCACTGCGTACTGCTGCTGTGTGTGTAGACAATGGATCCAGGACGAGAAGCGACACTCCCTGCTCCTGCGCGCATGATTGACGTGATAAGGAGCGTATTGCTGTCTGAACAATCACGTTTGCCAACCTGTACAAGTACGTGTTCGCTGCCGTGATAAAATGTACGGGTACCGAACGTTGCGTCTGGCCAAAGCTCCACTTGCCAATGCCCCTCTTCCGCGGTGCCTACTAAGCGCCGCCTGTTAATAGTAGCAGGCTCTCTACTGTCCCAGAGTCCCCTCTGACGAAGATCCCTAGCCCTGAAGCTTAATTGCGCTTACTGAACGTGCCATTACAGCAGCAGCAGTTTTTGTCACGATACGCATAGATTGATAAATTGAACGATCACCAGCTTGCAGAGTATGATCTTCTCGCTCGTCGACATGCAACGTCTGGCTCGCTCTCGGAACGGCTGCGCGTTATGTCGTTTGTGCTGGAACGAGGCGAAGGAAAATATCGTACGAATATGATGCAAGTCAAGTCACACTTCGAAAAACAAAGCCTGCGAGATTATCATGTGACTCCTCGTGGGTAGATGTACGAGCACGTATGTATGTGTCAAGTCACGTATTCGTGTTTGTCGAACCCTAAGATACACCAGCACGTACACATGTACCTTAGGATCGTTACAGCCGTTGGTGAATTTCTGAAGATTGACAGTTGGCAGAAGGAATCTCTGTGTCGTTTGAGACACTACACAAGGAAGTCGAGCATCTGCTCGTGCGTACGCTGGATGCTCCGGCTGTTGTACTTGAGCGGTGATGTCGATTTGCATCGTCGAATGTTGAAAGGAAAATACCAGGTACTTTGTACGTACCTGGTATTGAGCTGAAGCGTAAGCTACAGCAAATGTACATACCAGACCAGGTATGGCAGTACCTTCTGTAGTATGATATGTACCGGTGTAATCCACGTCACGCTATACTCTTTACGACCAAATTGCGATGAATGACAGCAGGGATGCTCGAGTTTAATTTCCAACGTTGAAGGTAGGCAGCCGTACTCTCTCGACGCTACGTTTCTGTGTAATGTGTTTGTGTGCGTAGTATTTCTGCTGTAATGCGTTTTTAGAGATGAAGCTCTCTGCTCGCAGCGTTGTTAAAATGCAGTTCTTAGAATGAATCTGCGAGATTCCCATTCTACAGCAGAGCCGTTTTATTTTGCTTTTACATCTACCGTGCACATTATTTGCTCTTGGTATACCCCGTGCCGTAGAAAAAATAATGTTCGATGCCCGCATGAATAATGTGTTTGCTATTATGCTTCCCCTCTTGTTTGCCTCACGTACCAAATGACTCTGACGTTCCGCTCATGGCTCTGATCACTATTTCAATTACTTGTAAACCAACGTAATTTCGAGTATGCACCAGCTGGTGGTTGACTGCTCTCTTTGGACAGAACAGAGGCTGGCCACGCTCACCCAAAGGAGAGAGTTTGTGGCTGTTGAAGATAGAGGTCGCGGTCGGTTTGTCATTATCCTGGCCAATTCAACGTTTCGCAGTACTGCGTGTCTGCTGTTCTGTGCGAGCTCCATCCAGATAGCTTTGATAAGGGTGGCGTAGACTAGAACGCAGATTGGGGGCAACGCGCGCAAAGATATTCTTCCAAATTATGTTGACGCCGAATGATGCCGAACAAATCCATACGGCCAACGCTGCTGAAAACAAACACTTTCCGCCGCTGTTTGTCAACGTTAACGCCCGTGTGCCCTCTGCCACTGTTAATTTTTCTGGCACGTTCTGCTGGGTCGCACAGGCTCTGATGGTGGACGCAATGGCGGACAAGCGGTTGTACGAGCAAGAGCTGGCGCGGATGCGGAAAGAGAATGCGTTCCTCGAGGACCAGGCAAGGGAGCGGCATATGCGCGCGGCGTTTTGTCCCGCCTGTCCCATTCTTCCACCTGTTTTGGTTTTTTATTATGCGTGCTTTCATGTTTCGTACTCCTTTGGAAGAAATATACTTCGTACACGAGCCCTCGTGAGCTGCACGCAGTCAAACTGCGGTTTTAAGGAACAACGTAGATTGGTGCGATGTTTTGTACGGGTATGTATTATGCTCCCTAACTTTGAGTGGCAGGGATGCGTGGTACACACTCGCAGCTTATCGCTTTATCGTGCTCGAGTGCGGCCGCATATGCGCACAACGTGTTGCCTCGACACTGGCACGCCGCCCCCATGGGTGTACGCTCCTCGAACTCCTGCTGCAGCTCTGAGGACCACCCGGCCCTCGTGAACAACCATAAAGATGGTGGTAGCCTTTTCTCTGCCACCTCGGGGCTGGGAACAGCCCTTGCGCAAGCTCTTGATAGCCGCACCGATCCCGATGTATATCCCGATCTCAGCGGATTTTGTCGGGGTTGACGGGAGAAAAATTGCTCGCCGTCCGGAGAGCAGGGTAGCTGATGGCGCGGGCAGCGCTGCTCTGCGAAACTGGATTCGCTTCTTTTGCTAGCGCCCTCTCTCGTTTCTTTAGTAAGCTGCATTCGAAGGAACTCTTGTTTCGATAATAATACTGTTTCCGGCGCACATGTGGCTTGTGGTATTTCTCGCGACACCCGGCAGTGTCGTGGTCCTATCATGCCAATTCAAGGAAATCACCTTCGTCCGCGTCCAGAAACATTGCGCGTGACACCAGGTGGTATATTGCCCCACTTGGTCGTTTCAGAAGCAGCCCATCTTGGCGTGCAGCCCTCACTTCCTTCGATCGTTTCTGAAGATTGTTCGGCTGTCGAAAGAGAAAGTTATGGGTTGCTCCCTCGATTCGAACGGCGACGGTATACAGCATCTTCGCTATAGACAATGTATGGCTAGGGTACGATGGCAGGGTTAGGTGCTTGGTTAAGTTGCTTTGCGTTGAGCTTTGTTGGGGGTGGAGATTGACGTTGAGTTTGCAGGGATCTGCCCTGATGTATGACAAGAGTACCAGTCGGGTTTACTCTTTGCTCACGCGTGGGCGCGACCGTCGCGTGATGACACTGGAGGGGGCTCGTGCAGGAATGGACGCCGGCAGCAGGACCTTGCAGACGACACAGCCCTAGTGTTTCCTTGCTCCTCCTCCGGGTCTGCGTGTTTTTGCATTTGCAGCGATGTCCAGGCAAACGCCCAGTAACCCTCATACACTTGCTAAGAGCCCATTATATATCTCCCAGCCCTGTCCCCATCCCCTCATATTTCCGCCTTTTTATGCGCCCAACCCGAAATTGGGCAGGTACGAAGAGTATCCTCAGAGCTCAAGAGGCACCAGCTTCGCCATCCAAGAGCGGCGGCGGAGGCGGCGGCTGAATCAGCGGCAGAGGTTGGGGGCGGAGGTCGCAACGCCGACGGTCACCAAGACACGGATGATCTTCCTCCATGGGTGACGTCGTCGGAGGTCATGTCACCCCTGCTTGCGGCGTACGATGCCAGGATAGAGGTGACGGAACGCGTCGATTTCGTTTGTTGCTGTCTTCGTTCTACTTTTGCTCGCTGTTTTGCTTTGTGCGGTTGCCGTGTCTTGAGTGCGCCGGTCGGCCCGCGATCGCCAGACCCCTCACCATGGTTTTTGTGGAAGTTGAACGACATCGTTTCCCAATGCTGCTGAATTGTGTTTTATTTAGTGTATTGGACATTGCAAGTGACGCAATGCTACGATAGCGTTACTCTTTTCTGTGTAAAGGTACTGCGATGTCGTCACCCACACGCTTGTCTGGATTCTGGCATTTGTCGTTGACTGCCGTATTCACTCGTTCCTCCGTGGCGGCACGAGCGTGACCGTTCTGCGCCGTGTGTTGATGCTGTCGGTGCGGCAGGACTTAGAGGGGCAGGTCGCGGGGCAGGGTGAGGGCATGCAGGAACTCGCCGGCCGCACTCACCAGCTCGTGGAGGAGAACGAGCAGGTGAGTAGTGTGACTGACGATGGAAGGATACTTCCAGGACAACCGGGAGGTCGGATGGAGGGGGGGGGGGGTGGTGGACTAATGCTTGTAGATTTTGGAGCTGCGAGGCTTATAGATTTTGGAGCCTGCGAGGGGGAGCGCGCGACTATGGAATACATGTTTTTGCGCGTTTTAGACCAGGGGTGACACTGTGGCGGGTATTGACCTTCGCGTTCGTGGGCTCTGCCTTGATTTTTCGCAAGACTTCCAGTAGTCTCCGTGAATTTGCTCTCATCCAACTCCCTGCTGAGTTGTGCTGCATTCTGCATTTACCAGGTCGTTAGGTCAGGCTGAAAGATGCATTTATGAGGTCCCAGGTATAGGACTGCTTCAAGAATGACGAATAGTAGCAACGACGGCGCTGTTCACCTCTTTGTCCAGACCTGACAGAACTCCATGCCTGACAAACGCGTTAATTCTTGGTTTTCCCAGCTCCGGCGAGAACACACACGAGAACTGGACGAGCTGGTGCAGCAGGCGGGCGCGTCGGGGGGCCTGGGTGGGGTGGGCGCCCGAGAAATGGTCGGGGAGCTGAACGAGCGTATCAATATACTCATGGCCGAGAACACCGTCATGGCGGATCAGGTGCTTCCCTAGCTGAAGATTTGCGCGAATGAACAAGCCCTGCCATTGCGCGGACCGTACCTGCCGAAGTTTATTGTCCTTGTTGGGGGCTTGCTTGAATGAATTAGCTGGGCAATTGCCCAGACCGTACCTGCCTTAGTTTGTGTTTATGTGCTACTTGGTACCTGTATCACTCGAGAGTTGTCAAAGTTTCCAAAGATACTGGCCGTCACTGCGTGTGCAAGACGAGGGACGAAAAACTGATGTCTCCCACAGGAGCTATGGTCGGTATTTACTCCGTCATGGGTGACTGTGTGGAATGGAGGCGGGGGGGAGGGGTAGGTGGGTGGGTGGGTTTAGAGCGAAATCGGGCTGTCCGCACTGCGGGTCAGCGCTTTAACCGCTGAAGGATGAGTGTAGGGCGGGCGATGTTCGTTTCGAGTTCCGGTTTGTTCCTTCGCTTCTTCTTTCCAGGCGGGCCCTACGCTGCAGGGCTGTTGCTCGCAGTACGTGTCGCGTGTATAGGGAAACGGCCCGCTTTAACCGCTGAAGGATGAGTGTAGGGCGGGCGATGTTCGTTTCGAGTTCCGGTTTGTTCCTTCGCTTCTTCTTTCCAGGCGGGCCCTACGCTGCAGGGTTGTTGTTCGCAGTACGTGTCGCATGTATAAGGAAACGGCTCTAGTTGCATCAGTTGTGGTAGTCATGGAGGCAAGCGTGAGTGGTTGAGGAGGTTGAGGTATTGAGCGCATCTGGCAGTTGTTATGAAGGGAGAGAAAAATTCTTGCGATGCGAAACATGCCCCCTCAATGCTGGCGTGTGTTTTGTCGTGTTTCGCCCTGTTGTACGTCTCTGTTTTCGTACCAAGCAGGCGGCGTGTGAAACTGTTTTGGTTTGTTTGACGCCAGCGAGGTGACTTCCAACTTATCGACGTACTTTCAACGCACAAGTACATGGCTGACAGCCGCGAGGCAAACGTCTTCCCCCCCCGCCCCCCCGGGGGCACGCCCTAAAAATTGCGAATTAAATCGATAATGGTAGCACTCGTAATATACATAGAACCTTAGCCCCTCTTCCCCATTCCTATTCTTCCTGCGCTGCTTCCGCCGTTCCGGGTGTCGCAAACCGAAGACCTCAGCGATGGCGAAGGAGTTGGAAACCGTGCACGTAGAGTTTGAGGAGAGAGAGGTTCAGATGGCTGCGTTGACCAGGGCATTGAGCGAGGCGGGGATGGGCTTGCGGTGAGACCAGAAGAGAGAAGCGCCTTTTGTTCCGGCGATCGTATTACATGTTTTTGCCGCGGCCTCACGGTCTTCGCGATCGTTCGTAAGTTTACCACAGCTTCGCGGACGTGTGGCAATGTTCAGTTTTCGAGTAGGTTTCGAAGTGGCTACAGGCTGTGAGCGTGGTATTGTCAGATCCCTGCAACCTTTCCTGTGTTAACAGGGGCTGGCGTGAAAACCGCAAGGCTGTGAATTAGATATGAGGATGTTCCCGTCGAATCAAGTAAGCATAAGTCGCTTGCTTGTGTGGCATACACATGGGATTGTCGTGTGTTGTTATTCGGGGGTGGGGTAGGGGGCTTACAACTACGCCCTGCCTACTGTAGACACCAACTAAAAATACCAAATCGTGTGATTTTCAGGTCTCTCGAAGAAGTTGTGCCCCGGCTGGAACGTGAGAAGGCACACGCTGAGGGAGAACTAATGAAAGCCGTCAACGCCATGTCTGAGAGGGAGTCCGCGTTATCGGAGGTACGGTGCTGGATTCGTAGTGAAGAAGCCTGGATTTATGGATGGTAGGGAGCGTTGTCATTACTTGGGGGCTATGGGGCTAGCGCGGTGGCATGGGGCCGGGGTGAAGGGTGGGGAGGGTGGTAGCTTGCGCGAAAGGAGGGGGGTGGAAGGAGCAGATATGAGAAAACAGGGGCCCAAAATAACTGTCAGCGCAAAGTAGCTGGAAGCAAAATAAAGGGGAAAAGAGTCGACTTCGAGCGGCGAACCCAATATTATCCTTCACATTGCTGCTATGCACTCTCTTGCCGGTTCGAGTTTTGTCATCAAGCCTCCCAAGCGCCCCCCCCTCCCAAAACACTTAGAGATATACTGGGGGTTGAAGGCAGACATTGGTATGAAAACGTATTTGCACGGCCCAATGGACTACCCAAAAAGCTGAACTGCTATTTCGGGTAGGGGACCTGGACCTACCAGAAAGAAGAAAGAGATATTCCAGTAGTCGGGAGGAGGAGGACGTGGATTCACATATGTGCCCGTGTGGCACAACAAGAGAGAGTAGGACTCACATAATAGGCGAATGTGATATATACAAGGAGGAACGGGATATATTAGAGGAGATGAGGAAAATTAACGAATGTGATATGGAGGAGTTTGGTAGACTAGAGAGTAGCGAGAAAACGATCGTGAGCCTAGGAGATAGATGGTGGCCACAGACGGCGAAACAGGAAGGGGGTAAGATAAGCACACAGTTTTATGTAATATACGGAAAAGCGTAATGCGCGTCCAAATGTTGAAGGTGTCTATATTAGGAGTAGGAACGGTGCTCCGTCTCGAAAGGGATGCGTGGTCAATGGTCAAATAAGGCAAGCAGCAAATGAGTACCCCCCGTGCCGCTTCCTGGTCGTGTTTCCATTCTGTCCAGGTTGGAGAACAACTACGAGCTTCTAGGGAGGAGGTGCGGCGTTCTTCGGCGAAGCTGTCGGAGTTAGAGGCGGACCGGGCGGCGCTGGAGCGGCAGGCAGAGAACGACGCGGACGTAACGGCTGAACGGATACGCGTGGCGGGGCACCGTATCACCGAGCTGCAAGGTGAAGATCCCGAGATCGACCGAATATGCCTTCCGATTCTGCCTGCTCTACCAATTCTATCACTTCTGCCTGGTACCCTGGTATGAAACAGTTCTGCCTAACGAACGGAAACCATAAATATGTGCTTTCTGAGCAGCGGGGATGGGGGTGGGAGCTCCCTGCGGTCAATGCTAGTTATTGCGCGATCGGCCGTAGGCGCCACACCTATGTTCAATATCAGCCGATCTACGACCACGAACCGGACAAGCGCAAACATACCGCGCAGCATCGAGCCGTCGTTCCTGTCGCGCCTTGTCCGCTATAGGCTCGCCACAGAAAAACAGAGTCCGGCTATCACCGAGCGTTGACCTGAGGCTGCTGTCTGATCGTCGTGCTGTGCTGACCTGCGTTTGCTGTTTCGTCGTGGTGCTGTGTTGGCCTCCATTCATTGTCTCATCGTGGGGCTGTTTGCCGACAGGTCTCCTCGCCGCCCGCGGGCAGGAGGCGGATTCTAACGGGGACAAGGCGAGGAAGATGCAAAGGGAGCTGGACGCCACCCGCCGGGATGCCGAGGGCATGCTGCAGGTGGGTGCACGTCCCTCCCACAGTATGTTCTATGTTTCGTCGCACGATTTATTTGTTGTAAAGGAGTCCCATGGGGACGCAGGGTTCGGTGCTGGGTAGGTCGCCCGCCTCCACGGCTCATGGCATCTCATGTATTCTCCATTATTTGGTCATGACTCAAACAACACACAAGATCCAGGTTTTGCACACTTCCTAGGACACACTGATCCGATGTGCGATGCTTTCACCACGAAGCATCGCCTATATCTGCCGACTATCTAAGAAAGGTTTGACATGACATATTCTACAGCTCATAAGAGACTGACATCATGACATGTCCTAAATATAGCTTACTCGTCTACGTAGAGCATAACATGATGTGGAGTACCTTTGTGGAGCATACTTGAGGTTCTTGTGGACGGTGCTCCGTAAGCAGCCAGGGAGTGCTAGAGGTTAACCCGATCATCAAGCGGCCTTGCGAGAGGGCGAGGGGGGGACTGCCGAGAGTTGTTAATCTCGTCTACCGGGAAACACACTGCACCGCGTTCCAGATGCATACCCACCTCTGTAATGTTTTGCCTGACATCGATCAATGGGAGTGTCTCCTTGGAATAGTAGTGCGAACACTCCATTTCGTGCAGCTGATGCATGATCGGCGGTAGCCAGGGTCGTTTTGACCGACAGGGGCTACGTACGCACAAGCGAACAAGCCTAGTGGGGGGGAGGGGTTCATCGGATGAACGACCGCATTCCAACTTTGTCTCACAACCTGTGGAATGCATTTGCAGTACGTTGACTGCTACGTGGTACGGCGGGAGCCTCTTAGCGTTATATTGCGCGTCAACCTTCAAAAAGTAGGCACCATTAAACGGCTACCGCGCGGGCATTAAGCTGAATTGGCTATCTTCGGTGGCTACGGCTTGGCGTCAACCGCTTGTCCTGCAGGTGATGTCGGGAATGGAGAGGCAAATAGCGGAGCTCTCTTCCCGGGAGGAGTCCACCACCAGCACTGCGAGGGAGAGCAAACAAAAGGCAAGCCTCGGGGAATGATTGCCGCACGAAGGCTTGAGGCCGAAAAAATCGCCGTCAAACAAAAACGTACCGTAGTGCTCCCACAGGCCGGATCGGGCGGTGAGCACAAACCATTTCACCCAAGCCGCCGCGCGCTTTGACTGCCGAACGCTGCCCGACCCAGCTCTCGCGGCGTGCACCCGCCACTTCTGTACGCAGGGAGTACTGTGGGGTATCCGATTTAAAAGCGTCCACAATACGAGAAAACGGAACTTAAAATCGGTCAAAACGGCTTGTCATGCTTTATGAAGCCTACGGTAAAATCGATATGATACCCAATGTAAGACAACAGCGATACGGAGATAAAGCCGCAACACTTGCCCTGTTCCAAGTGACTCTTACATCGGATACCCCGCTGTGACGGGTGGCATCCGTTGCTCTGGTCTTTGGAGACCACCGCCGATGGTTTAGGCGACGTAACGGGCCTCATTTGTTGTCCGAATCGCTCTCCTGTCTGTGAGCTTGTCGGATAGTACGCTCGCTTTCCGGTGGTTTTTGGCCATTCTCGGTCGCCTCCTCCGGACCGTGAGCGATTGTTTATGAGATCGATGGGCTGAAACAAAATCGGGAACGCCTGCAGGTCGAAGACGCTCTCTTGGCAAGAGATCAGGCGCGGGCGCTGGAAATTCAGTCGAGGCGGGAGCTCGCCAGGGTGCTCGAAGCGCGTAAGGTACGAAAATGGCCTGTGGCTGTTGGAGGGATAGGAGGCAATCGGATTTTCATGCCATGTGGTGCTGTTTTGTTACGTTTTGCTGCTGCCGCTCCGCTGATGTTGTTGTCGCTGTTATGTTTCATGCTGTTGTGTTTGTTGTTGTTCTGCTTGTTTGCTCCGCAAGGAGTTGTCAAAGCTCTACGGCATGCTAACTGAGGGAAACCTTGTTTCCTTTGTTTTCGCCACAGCCGCAGCGGTCGCTGAAAGTGAGTGGCAAGGTAATTCTATATGTTAAAACCCCGGCAGATCCGCCTGCACGGGAGTGTTTGATCCGGATGTCGCCGCATGGCCCGCAAAGAAGCAACTCGGCCATCGACGTGTGCTCTTCAGCCCGACCGCGTAGACCGCGTGGAGAACAATGAGGAAACCCATCCTCCAGCTGGGCTGTTAAGTCTTTTGGTCTGCAGTGCCACAGCCGTGGACAATCTTGCGTGCGTGTTTCAAAAGCTGAACCAGAGAAATAACACGCAGTAAGACTATCATCGAAATGCCGAGTGGTCGTTTTCTAAAGTAGATCCGTTCGGTATGATCTTGGTCGCCATACCGGCGGTAGGTGACGCCGTCTCCAGTGCTTGTGAGGGCAAAGCACAGGCGACAATGTCCGGATCATGGCCCACCGGTTCGAGTACGCGGCAAGCAGTAATGCCATTCATCGATTGCGCGAAACGAACACGCGCCCTCCCGACACATGGGGACAGAAGGAGAACCTCTAATGTTCAATCGGAGTTACGCCTCTATTCACTAAATGCAAGATCTGCAGTGTTAGGGGACGGTTCTGCATCACTGGATCTATGAGAGCGCGGGCTCGCCGACGCGAACTAAATGCTGCACCCTACGCAAGCGCCACGAAACACATAAATCGCCCTTTTAGAACTCCTAAAGATGTCACACTTAGTCCAAGCAGTTTTCCTCCAAAACTTGGGTTCAGCTCTGAAAAGGGTTAAGCTCGCTGCGGAACCTGTATTTTCCCCCTGCTACAGGCTGAAGCCGAAGGGCATGTCCGAGAGATGGAGGAAGCAGCATTGGCGACAAGGACCAAGTTTTTGGCGCAGCTCGCCACGCGGGAGAAGGAGATACAGGTGGGTGGCCAACCGGACTGTCTTCTCTTCTTCTCAACCCGCCTCTCTCACTTCGTCTCTTTCTCTTTATCTCTCAGTATACATGTATGTATATCTCGCCCCCCATCTGTCTAGTTGTCCCTCTCCCCCTCCTTCGGTTGTTCGTGTCTACGTCGTCCTCGCTCCCATTGCCAGGTTCCCCTCCTCCCTCGTCTTCGTGCTGCGGGTGATAGGGTTGCATCCCATTATTTCGTATAACACGCAGGACTAACGGCAGCAGTAGTAAAAGTACCAGCCGGTAATGCTACGTGATGTCCGTGTCCAGGTACCTTGATATCCATTGAACTTTCACACTGGTATCATGGGTTGCTCTCTGGTGTAAGGGCGCCAAATATACCGATCCTACCGCAGAGGCAATGCCCTCGCTTGCCGTTCGGACGTTCGCCTTTTACTACCATAAAATGTATCCCACACTGATTCCAAGTAATTTAAAAAAGGCGGGGGTAGTTTTAAGGGGGTCAAAGCCGTGCTTGCTTGGACACAATGTCGGCACCTTGGACTTGTGGCAAAACAGATCACGCTGCTACAATAGCTGTCAGCCATGTTTGCATGCAATAAATGTTGCCATATCCCATAGGGCTTCAGTAAGTTCCATCCTGCGCACCCGCTACCAGATATTTACGAGTGCAGTTCTTGGTTGGATCCTCCCCAGTACTTCGACCGCCTTCTCTAGCGATTGCGATATGTTTCTCTCGTCAATATCGGACACTGTCGTCATTGGCAACGACAGGATCTAGCGACCCAGGCAACAAGGCACCGCAGCGACGCCGAGCGCGCCGGGCGAGACCGAGCAGGAATGGAAGAGGTGTACTTGTCTCTCAAGCAAGAGATGGAGCGGGAAACGCAGGCGCTCAACGCTAAGTTCGACGAGCTCCAGGAGAGGGTGGTGGAAGCAGAAGCAAAGCGAGACGAGGTAATGTACAGGAGGCAATGGATTAGGTTAGGGTTAGGGTTAGGGTTAGGGAAGGGTTGCAATATTCTAATGTGCATACGTTTTTAGCCGATTTTCTCCCCCCCTCCGTTCTCCATTGCAATGCTCGGGGAATGAAGTGTAGGGGCCGGCCGAGGGATTGGGGGGGCAGTCGAAAGGCACCCCACAACTGTTTGAGTTGTTGGTGATTTTGCGATTGGCCTCAGCAACTGGTTGACCGGGCGTGGTCAGGACTCCTTGCTTCGCGCGCCGACCCCCCCCCCCCTATCTCCCCTCATTCTACGGCGTTCAGCACGAGGCCACCGCGAAAGACTTAAAGCAAGCTGCTCTCGATGCAGAGAGGGAATTCGCGGCCAAGGAAGCTGCATTCAAGGGGAAGGAGAGCCACTTGGAGGATGCACTGAAGGCCAGGTGGGGCAGAAAACCGGGAGCAGTGCACGCTTCGGCGCCTGGTATGCGTTGCCCGAACCTTCTGGGTTATCGCTGCTGGACGGGAAGTGCCGGGTCGGGGATCAGGCTGTGCGCATTATGTAGCGCGACTAGTGTCTCCTCCCGACAAATCCGTTGGGCGGACAATAGGTGTGGGGTGATCAATTTGGTTGTTCTGCTTTGAGGTCCATTCTCACCGCCTCGACGCAAGCGGTCGCGCGTAATTTTTGGCAACCCATGGCCAAAACCATGTTGCAAGAGCAGTCCGAAGAGAGGGTGCGGCAACAGGCATGTCGCCGGTGCACGCATCGCTGCTGTCGGGACTGACTCGTATTTGATTCAGATCGCGACGGACCGTTCATAGATCTGCCGCCGTCCCGGTGTTTGTATTGAGGGTGACGTGCGCCGCGAAGGCCTTGACATTGCCGAGTTTGGGATACATTCAGGCCGCGACGGACTGTTCATGGATCTGCCTTCCTCCCTGTGTTTGTATTAAGGGCGGCGTGCGGTTAAAATGCCTTGGTATTGCCGAGTTTTGGGTATGACAACCGTTGTCTGCGTCCTCGTGGCAGGGTTTCTCTGGTTACTGAAACTACGTGGTTGTTGTCACCTACCTTACTGACCTATGAACGTCTCGCCCACTCACTCTCTGTGTTGGCGCTTTGTGCCCGCGATCGCTCGATTGAGTTGCAGGGAGAGAGAGCTTGACGCGATACGCACCGGCCTAAGGGCAGCCACGGACCACGCGGAGAAACGGCAGCGGGAAGCCAAGCGACTGGAGTTTTTGTTGCAAGAGGCGAGGGAAGAATATGCAAGGTACGCGCGGCATTGTTTCCCTGTCAAGGCTGCCGGGAAGCACCTCTCGGTGGCTTGACTCGAACCGTCACCATTTACACAACTGCCGGTGGCATGCGTCGAAAAGTAGGTTTCCACCGTCACTGAGAGGTTATGCGTGTCTTAGTCCTTTAGGATACCGATCGAGTCGGGAGCTCTGAGAAGCCGGTGCTGTCGTGGCGTGGTTCCGTATTCCGGCCGAGATACTCCCGCAGTTGAGATTCGGGGTCGACTCCCCGCTCGTCGGAGTTGTCCTCGAGATGTGGCGGTTTGGGGGGATTCAGCGCGACGCGACGTACTTGTGTATGTCGTTATATGATATCTTGGGGATTTGACGGAGATGTTATTTCGTAAGTTTGTTATTAATACGTCAGCTGTGAGATCGACGAATTTGTATACTTCAAGCTATATCACTGTAGGCGGTCTTTGGGCTCTGAGCGCGGATGTGAAAAACACGCCTCCCGTCGGTGCTTCCGGACGGCTGGTGTTGGTACCGATGGGTGACTCTCGAGTATTTTTTTTTTTTCACACGAGGATTCTCGCCTAGACGAGCACTGTACGGGGAGGTAAGCGACGGGCCTTCGCGTTTGTAACCTTTGGTGCATGGGTTGTTTGGCCAATAGATGCTGGAGGGTGAAACCGGTGGTTTGTCGCGCGAAACGCGCACCGAGGGCGGCTGGAAAAAGTGACCGCTGCATGTTGTACAGCTGTTACAAAGAAGAGCAGACTCGGACCCAGGCTTTTTTTGGTCGTTTGGTATCTTTTGGTCTAACCCGGTAGGTATCGGTTGGTAACCTTAGGGCGAACCTACAGTAGGACGGTTGCGTGTTGACATGGGCACGGTTTGGGGGCAAGCAACCCCCCCCTGGTGCTCGAACGCTTGTTTTCTCTGTGCTGATTCTTCCTAGTCAACTCCATCCCACTATTAATAGTCGACGTGGGCACTTTTGACACCGGACTGGATTTTATTTTGGGAGATGATACCAATGTTGTGGGGCGTATCGTAAGCGCCTCGAACCTCCGGTAGTAGCGGCCGAGCCAACCCGGGCGCAGATTCGCGATGTCTGCCAAACACTCTCACACGCGAACAGACAAGAACAAGGGAGGATGTTGTCTCCCACCCATCATCGGTCCCTTTCGGGTTTGAGAGATACCGCTGACAGCCAACGACTATCGACGCCGTAGCGTTTTCCTTTTTCCGAACGCCACGCCACTGTGCGCCTCAGGAAAATCGAGGAGGAATCTCTATTGAGAAAGGCGGAGGCAGCGGAGGCCAACGCGCATGCGGCGGTACTGGAGAGAAGCTCGAGGTGATGATTGTTGGTTTTATGGCTCTTGTCCAGAGCATTCTGCGGCGAGGGGCGAAGCCCGGAGGTCAATGCTAGCCTGTGAGACTCACCTTACTCCCAAGTAGTATGTGTTTTTGGTTGTATGGCACTACCCACAGACTACCCACCAACTTACTCGTTACGTGACTAAGCAGGCTATTAGTAGTGGGTAGTGCAACGCAACAAACACGAAAGCCCTCTGATATAATATGGCTTACCTGATGCGGAAAGGACATAATTGCCTTGCGTCAGTCCGCATAGAAAAAGCTTAGGCCGCTGCCTCGAGCGATATGATCCACTGTGTACAGGGCAGGACCCCCGCTGCTTGGTTTCGAATCGGGCTGCTCGGCTGCTTAATTGGTCGCTCGCTACGATTGCCGCGGTTCCGCATAGAGGGAGCCGATGTGTTCGGTTCGCTTCCGCCTCTTGACCCCCACTGTGTGGAGGGGGGGGGGGGGTCGTCCCAGTCTCACAAGCCTTTTTACCTCTTAGGTAATGGTGTTACTTCCTACGCGATGGTGCCTGTTGTCAGTTTGGGAACCACCCACATACGGGCGAGTTTGCAACGTCTGGAAAGGAATCGGGCATCGATATTAGGGAGTCGTACCCCATGCGCATAAAGGAAGGAGGGCGTTTTTTTTCCACGTTGGTGGCCGCATTGTGCCTATGTTTAGTGACCAGGGTGTAAAGTGTTTGCGGGTTTTGTGTTTTGCGAGAGTGTGCGGATGCACAGAGTTCTGATCGAGAATATTTTGGGTTGCTCGTCCCCTTGTCGTGTTACGGATCGTTATATGTAGGGACGCGGAGCGACGAGCGAGCGAGGTGGAAGCGTCGTACACCAAGCAGCTTCGGGGGGTGCAGGAGCGAGCGTCTGCGCAGAGCTTGGGTGTGGAGAGGCGTTTGCGGGAGGAGGGGGAGCTCGCGCAGAGGTTATCTTCGAGAAATACTGACTTGCAGGTGCCCGCTTTGTCAACTTTGTACTGGTGGGGGGGCACCTTCGCAGGTGGTGTGAAGAAAGAGCACCCAACTAGAACAGTTCATGGTGCTCGTGCAACCACTTCGGGACTTGGGGGTAACATGTTGAGAACAAATAACGATTACAGCGTCGTTCATACGAGCCAGTCCGTGCTGCTGGGGTTGCTGTACGGGATGTGCACGGATTTCAATGCAAGGAGTATTGATAGGCGACACTCGCGTTGCATGGTCACACTCGTACTGCTGCATGCTCTTGGTAGACTCTTGATAAGATCGCCGTCCGTGTTGTTTCTTGTCGCTGTTCACGGTCCTCAAAAAGAATATGTGCTAGAGCTGGACACCCGTCCAACAGTGTTTTTCGGAGTCTAGGTAGATTAGAGGCCGGTGCGATCGTGTATGCGATTGGCGTGAAAGCACCCGCCTGGTAGGGTCCGACTCGCACCATGCGTTTGTATGTACTTCATGGGGAGATGACGTAGTTTGCAATCGCTGTGGGTCGTCGAGACCAGGGAAGCACGTTGGATCATTGAATACTCAGAATATTTCGCAGAGCGGTGACCCTCTCCGCCCCCGTTCCCACCTTCTCCTTGTTGGTGCTGACGGTGTCATCAGCTGGCGGCCAAGGAATACATTTATTCACGCGCAAAAACACGACAACATGACTATGTTTTTTTGCGTCCGACTTACGCCTCACTACATTCGCGCCCCCGACACTCCTCCCGGTGTCCGTGGTCCCTAACGGTGGGTGCGCTCAGGCACATCTAGCGCAACTGGTAGCGGAGCGAGGCGAAGCTGCGACGGGTGCGAAACGCGTGCAGGAGGAGAACGCCAGGCTTGAAAAGCAACTCGGTGACGCCAGGCGCAAGGTGCGTGTTCGTGGCAGGCGCTTGACCCCCACCCTTAGTCCCTTTGGGACTTCAGAGGGGGGGGTGTCGAGAACAAGCGATGATTACAGCATCGGTCACACAAATCAACCCAGGCTGTTGGCGTAAGGGAAGCGTCGGAACTACAACGTAAGGAACTGCAAAAGACGCGCGCGGCTTCGTGATGCCCGTATTGCTGGGCGCTCTTCCAAGACACTTGGTTAGGCCGGACTTGTCGCGCTTTTGGTGGGTAGATATGGGCCCAAAACGGTCTGTGGGCGTTCTTGACCTCTGTCCCGGTTTCCTCAGTGCAGCGTTTGCGAGTGCTTGCGTTTGTTGAACAGCAAGGTCACGCCCCCCACACCCCGCTGGGTGTTCGTCCTGACAATAATGAGCATTTGGTACCGTGTATTACACGACAGTAATCAACGCACCTTTTGGGTGGTACGTTTGTTACGGCTGAAGTTTAGGCGTGCCATGTTGACCCTTCATCAACAACAGTTTGTCACCACCATGGCAAGCGCAACACATTATACTGATCCACAGTCGTGTTCGGTATACTACCTCAGTCTCTTTCTCTCTCATGTAGCAGTGGGAGTTGTGTCCGTGTCTTTTTAATGTTATGTCTGCATACGGCGTTCAAGTGTGTGACGCTACACACAATAATTTTCCCGGGATGAACGATCGTCGCGCTTCCCCCCCCCCCCCCCCCCCTGCCTGTCCTGATG
Organism: Undaria pinnatifida; assembly: GCA_012845835.1. Taxonomy (NCBI): domain Eukaryota; class Phaeophyceae; order Laminariales; family Alariaceae; genus Undaria; species Undaria pinnatifida. Next base: position 16,826,277 of record JABAKD010000020.1, read on the forward strand.
CCAAAACGGCACGTACGAAACGTCGATGCATCGGTGCGCCCCGGGTTTACGCATCAGCTTTCTGAGCTTACGACGCAACTCTCGGAGACAATTGGGCTAGCCGAGGCAAGGGCGAAGGATGAGGGGCGCCTCCGATCGGAGCTGAAACGCTTGCAGATTACAGCTGCAAGGTGGGTGGTGTGTGATTGTGGCGACTTTTTGGTGGTGTCGCCATCGCCCCAGCAGACTTCCCTCAACAACTACCAGGTACCTTGCACCACTCTGGACGGATCAGTTGGGTTGTTACTGTGAATACCAAACGTTCCTTGCCGTTCCGTCCAGGTGGCACTCTGGTTGAAAACGACACACTGGCTGAACTCCGAGGTAGACAGTAATGGCGGTGTACGCCCTTGTCGCGCGGTTTTTCGCGTGGCGCGAGGTAGGCCCCCGCGGCATTGTCGTCCAAAACGTCAGCCTAGGACAAAACGGGATGGCGGCGATCATCCGCCGTGAGCACAATATTACTTGAGAATGCAACGCGCGGGCACGGCAAAGCTACAAGCTGTCTTATGTACAGGAGCAGTCCCTGTTTTTTCCGCGCGACGGCGAATGCCGTGCACCGTTCGTTTCTAGAGGAACGCCCCATGATTGTTTTTTGCGGCGGTGCATGCCGTGCGCTCGTCAGACGACACAGTTAACGAAGGCTTACTCAAGCATCAACGCGCCCGTTTCTCGTGTTTTTCCAAACGCGGTGTCCTCTGACTCGATTCCCCCCACGATGTGTCGCTCGCCCCCGATGCGTGTACCTGTAGAAGAGAGAGGGACGCCTCGTCAGCACGAGCGGAAGGGACGCACACAGCACGGCTTCTTTCGCATCGCACGCGGCCGTTAGCAGGCCGTGTGGGCGCAGGAGGGCGGGAAGAAGATAGGGGTCATGACGGGCTCCAATTAGACCGCGCGCCGTGATGCGTGCATTTTAGGGACCCCTTGTGTGATGTCGTACGAAGGAAAATCGGCAGACCCTTTTTTGGTTGACCAGGAGCGTTGCGATGGTTCCGCCTTTGGCATGTGACGTTTGGTACCGTTGTGGAACAATTATGTTTAGGGTGGTGTCCGCGCTACGGGCGTTGGGAGTTTCTAGCGAGGAACGGGGATTTGACGTCAAGGCAACTTTTATTGAGTGGTTGAAATTTCAAGCTATCAATAGATATTTTCTGGTATATACTCTGGATAATTGAATTATGTGGATTGCTATTGCGTAACTGCGGTGCGGTAACCTTATCCTTCATGCCGCAATGTTAACCCTTTGGGCACCCTTGCACAGCGACAAGACAAACGGCGACCACGGTCTTATCAAGCGTCTACTGCAGCAACGCCGTGGAGCAGTACGGTTTTCACCGTACTGCGCGTGTGTCGTCCACAGCTCCTTGAGTTGCGGTGTGAGCACCCCGCTACCCAAGCGTCTCCGGCTGCTTCGCGCGGCCGATGCGGCAATCGTTTATTTCCTTTGGGCATATTTCCCCCTCTGATGTACCAAAGGGATACAAGCTGTGGAGGTTTCTGAGGCACGATATCGTCCAGCGTGCGGCATCAAGCCAGCCGCCTGAGGTCCAGGCGAAACATGTTCGTGAGCAAACGCGGCGGAAGTGGGTGGCGGGGGACAGGTTGGACGGGGGAACAATGACGACGTCGACGCATGCCATGGCAGGGGTACGTCGCACCACTACTACTGTTTGGCCGAAATCGTTCTGACTGGCGGGGATTCTCCACTAAACCAACTATACCCACTATCGTTGGAGTTTCACATGTGTTTCACGATTTTGAGTCGTGCTACCGTAGCCCCCCCCCCAACTTTTCTTTTATAACGAAATCGCCGGTTTTGAAACCAGCTTCCTACCCTACCACCCCCTGAAACATGGTGCCCCTTGCCACCCTGACGTCATGGTTCGATAGTCCTTTGCAAACAAGAAAATATGTAGTGACTTTGATTTAATAGCGCCCTTCCTCGTGTCGAGCAGCCATGAAACGTTCGCTAAAGAAAATCGCTGGCTTTTGGGGGGGACTATCGTAGAATCAGTATTTTCTTCGTTGTATGCCAAGGCCATGGGGTTGTTGATCAAGTTTCCCCAATAGTATTAGTCACTAGTCCAGTTTTCGGGTGAGGTATGGAGATTCTCGAGTGACTACTATAGCCTCAACAAAAGTGAATGCAGACCTACCGTATAGCATATGCTACGGTTGCTGGGTCGGTCGCAAGCAGTTCATCCTTGCAAGAGATGGCGCGCGGGGGGGGGGGGGGGATCATTGCCACTCAGTGTGTTTCGATGTGATTTGACCGCGTGGCTCGATTATAACGCGTAATTCAGTGTGCCTTGTTATTATTGTGCAGAAACTTGGCCGCACTCGATCCTCCCTCCTGCTGTGGCTCAGCTCGCCCTTTACCGTGTGCCAAAAACACTATCTGGTAGGGAACAATGTATGGCGGCTGCGCACACGCACGCACATGAGTTATCTAGCACGTCGTGCTCGTAGCCACATCGTCTTTGGCACATCGTGAATGAGGTTGGTTGCTGTCAGCGTCCATGCTGCTTGGTACAATCCTTCTAACTTAATAATAAGAATATCATTATAGTAGTGCAGGTAGGCATATAAAATGAAGTTGGGCCTTCAATTCACAGTGAATGGCAAAATGACAGCATGTCGTAACGCATTCCTGAGCTTGCCTGAGCGGATGCAATACGTATTTGCATTTATTTGTGGCCATGTAATTACAGAGGCCGTGGGACGGCATGTTGTTTGAAGTTTTGTGTCACCCGTGCTGTAGGACGTTTTCCGGTACACAGCAGCTCCCATCAAAAGGATTGACATAATAAAGTAATTGACATGGAGGGCTGAGAGGTGTTGTATACTTCTACTATAAATAGCAGGGTCGTACGAGGTGCACAACATGCAGTACCGCGGCCATACCTCACAGTGGTAGTACCAGGTGTATGTACAATGTAAGTGTGAAATTAAAGGTGGGGGACACAGAGTGCCCCCTGCAGGTCTGCCAATTGAGCAGGTCCTCGGAGAGTACTCACTTTCGTTCCTTCGTAGAGATGTAGCTTTATTCGTTTCCACCAGAGCCCGGGATAGCTTCTGAGATCGGAGGCGCTTGCCTCCGATCTAATTCCTAACTTCCCCGAATATAAAACGCCAACCTTATCATACGAAACCCATCCAAATGATCTCAAATTCGGATACCTACAGGCCTTTCGAGGCCGTATCTTAACACTAGCCCACCCTGATGAGTCGCATATGCAGAAATATGGGAGATTCGGGGAAACTCCGGTTCTACGAACTAGACCATGAGTCGAAGATGCGGCTCCTCAAACCCCACTCCCACACCTCTAACCGTCTGGCTATGGAGCCAGGAACACGCGAAGAAAAGCAGTAGAAAGAAACGCAGACCCTACAGCAAGGCAATAGTCACCCATCAAAAACCTGCCGCATGCCGCCGGGGTGGCGGGGGGGGCAGAAAAGGCTCTAGAACCTGCCGCATGCCGCCGGTGTGGCGGGGGGGGCAGGAAAGGCTCTGCGGTAAACCAAACACAGAAAAAGTACTATGGCGAGGCGAGCCCTCGTCGATATGGAGGGGAACACAGGCGCTAACACAAGGGAGAAGTCATGCGAAAAACCTCCCGCGGGCCATCGGCAAGGCGGGGGGTTAGACGAGGAAACGACGAATACCCGGGATGGAAGTTGTCAACACATACTGCCCCGCTAGGGGAGGAAGTGTTTAGACGACAAAAAAAAAAAAAAAAGCAGAACAAATACAACACACAAAACATAAAAGAAGACACACAGACCCGTACACTGGTCGCCCCCCGGCTCTGGGCTGAGGAGGGCGTCGGCAGGGCGAAATTGAACAATGACAAAAAGGCGACAGCCCTGCGCCTCAGATAGCGGCGTTTTACCCGAGCAGGGGGTTCGGCAGGACAGAAAAGAAAAAAAAATGGAAAGAACCGCCCCAAAACTCGATGGAGACCCCCAGGACACTACGAACGACCCAAAGACAAAGACGCAAAACTCATACCTCAAAAAAATGAAGAACTATCGAGAAGCGGTGGTGGCTTGGAAGTCAACTGGCCACGGCCGCGCCTCGAGATTCGTCTACGTTACGTTGGATTCCCCGAGGAAACGCATTGGCGATGTGAACTTGCAAGCACCAAGAGCCTCGTACGGCTCCCGTTGAAGTCGTGTAGCGCGCCGGGGGAAGAGGGAGTTTAATCGGTCCCGGGTCGTCCAGAAAGCGGACCAGGTATACCTTGTCCTCGGTAGTGCTCGCGCTGATTTTTCCTAGCCACCATAAACCATCGTCTCCCTTGTACCAAAAGTGGGCTCCCTTAGGAAGTACGGTGTCGTGGTAGCGACGGAGCCAATCGGTGCGGGGAACACAGGCGTAGCCCGGCGCTAGGAAACGTTCCCCGTTGTTGCGGGAGAGCTCACGCTGTGCCGCCCCGATCCGCATTCGGCGGTAAAGGCGGTTGGTTTGGCGGTGCTGGTCCGGGGTTCCGGCCCAATAACGCAGGATGTGGGATCGGGAGAGGTGAAGGTCCATTTCCCGCTCCCAGGACGGTTCGGAGAGTCCCGCCCAATGCGTCTTGTATAGCACCGCGATGACGCCACCCCGCCCCCTTACCGACTGATGACCAGTGATCTGCTCCACCTCCAGCCGTTGGAGGGGGGTCGAAACGTCGTCTTGAGTGACGTGGTACGGCGGGGACTTCTTGGAAAATTTGTGGAGCACATACTGTGTCAGCCCCGGCGGTAGGTATTTGGGCATGTCCCCGCTGTCGTGGGGGTTGGCACAGGGTTTGCAGCGCTCGATAGCCACACGCCGATGAGCGTCCGAACCAGGCAGGTCGGAAGGGAGATCCAAATAAAGGAGGTTGCTCCCGAGCGGCGAGCCGTCCGGGGTCTCGGCGGCGGAGCAGGGACCGACGGCCAGGACCTTGTATGGGCCCGTCCAGTTAAGCGCGAGTTTGGCCTTGAGTACCTTGGCGTCGGTATTCGCCTTCACACCCTGGCGGATGGTAGAGGCAGAATTGTATACCCATGCCCAACCAACCACAGTGAAGTTAGGTGTTGGACGCAGCGCGTCGGCGAGGGCGGAGTTTCTGCGGTTAACACGGGAAACGGTGAGGGCGTGGTGTGCGCGGACAATGTCGTTCGCGCGCTTTTGCCGGTCGGTGGCCAAATCGCAATAGGCCAGGTGGTCACGGGCCAGACTCTGGTGTCCCACGACACCTTTGCGGTCGAAAATCGTCAGGGGGAGCCGTGGGAGTCTGCCCATGTGGACCTCGTTGGGCGCCAAACCCGTCGCCGCGCTGACAGAGTTGTTGTAAGCGAATTCGACGTGGGGCAGATGTAAGTCCCAGTCGTCTTGTCGCTCGTTGACGACCATAGCCAGCATTTGTGCCATAGTGTGATTTACCCGCTCAACGCCCCCGTTACAGTTGGGATGGTAGGAGCTTGTAGCAAGCTTGTGTACACCTAACAGCTGATGTACAGCTTGTGAAAGCTTGGAGCAGAACTGCAGTCCGTTGTCCGAGAGTATGGTGCGCGGGCACCCCCACAAGGGGATGTATTGGTTCACCAGGATATTGGCCGTACCTTCCGCGGTGAACTCAGTGGCAGTGACGGGGAACATGTCGGCCCGACGACTGAAGCGATCGGTGAACAGCAGGATGTAGGTGTTGCCTCGCGGTGTGACCGGAAGGGGGCCGAAGTAGTCAACACTGACGGCGATACCTGGACCTTCCGGCAGAGGCATTGTGATGATGGGCCAGCGGACAGTCAGCCGTGGGGTTTTTCGCGCTTGGCACTTCAAGCAGTGGCGAAGCCACCACCGGGTACACACACTCATGCCAATCCACCAATAAAAACGCTCCAGCATGCGCAACGTGCGCGTGGTGCCAAGGTGGCAGGAGGCCGTCGAGTGGCAAGCTTGCATGATCCAAGGGCGCATGAGCAGGGGAACGTAGATGCGAACTGGCTCGTTGTTTAGCAAGCAAGCAGCTCGCCCCACAGAGTTCGGTTTGTCAGAGCTTGTTGGCGGGAGTGTCGGTTTACGGACGAGTAGGACAAAGTCGTCGTCGGTTGTATGTAGTCGACCCTTATCCGCCAGTTCCTGGATGTCTGAGAGAGAGGGACGCTTGGGCGAGGGGTAGCATGCCAAGAAGTCCGGTGGCAGGGCCGACGGCCGGCCGATAGAGATGTAACGTATCGTGGCGTGGCACGTCGGCTCTGCGTGTTGTTCGCGCTTCCAATCGGCATGTGAATAACGCGCGACGGAATCCGCGAATCGCAACTCAGCAGCGTCGCCGAGGGCATCCAACCTTGTATGTGTAGCCGGCGTTTCACCAGGAGGAGGCGTAAGCCGTAGGAGCGGAGTTCCCATAGGCTCTGCGTGGTCGTGGTCGGACGGAAGTGGTACCGTGCGGGCCGACGGGTCGGCAAGAGTAGGGGTCGCGGCGACTGGCGGAGCCGGCCGCGGCCGTCGGGCTCGCGGCGGAGTTGTAACTCGTCTGGGCGATGACTGGGGAACCCCGCCGGGCCCGAAGCCATAGTCGACAGCAGGGGGTGCCTTACCAGCTGCTGTTGCTGAACGCCGGCGCGTCCGAGTGGAGATGCGGTCCGAAAAGGGCGTCATCGTCTGGGGCGCCGGAGATCCAGGCGAGGTTGGGACGGACGCGGTCGGGCCCATGGGCTCGACGGGGTTTGTCCCTTGTACCGAGCTCCGGGAAGGAGTCGGTTGGGCCACTGATGTCGTGGCAGCCGGGGCTTCGGCGGAGTCCTCGTTGGTCACGGTGGGTACAGCAAAAACCGAAGCGAAATTGTAGTCGGCTGTACGCGAGCCCCTGCCTCGGCCGGGCGAGCTATCGACGGTGGCGGTGGATGCAGAAACACGAGCGACGAATCTCCTGGAAGGAGTAGGAAGGTCGTCAAGCCTCATACGTGACCCGTGTGTGCGAAAATCGCAAAAGTCGGCAAGAGTGTGAGGAAGCCCACCCAAGGCATTACTTTCGGTGCGGGGCATTAGCCCACCCAAGCCGACACCCGGTATCGGAGAAGAAGGAGTGTACAGCCCGCAAGCCTGTATGAGGTATATACCACCATCCTCAACAGGGGTAAGGCTCGTCGAACCATTGCGGTCGTGTTCCGTGGCAGGCTCCGGCAAGCGAGACAGGAAGTCAGCGTTGCCGTTTGCGCTTCCTTTTCGGTATTCGAGGGTGTAATCGAATGCGGTGAGGAACTCGAGCCATCTCTGGACTCGGCCGTTGTGATTCCTCACTTTGCCTATGTTTTCCAGAGCCTTGTGGTCTGAGAATATTCGGAATTTGGTGCCCCAAAGGTAGCCGCGGAGGCGCTTGAGAGCCCAGACGATGCTGCCAGCCTCCAAATCGAGAGGAGTCCAATGCCTTTCCGAGTCGAGCGTAGCTCGACTGATGTATGCGATGGGTTTAATGGAGCCGTCCGTCTGCTCCTGTTCGAGAGCGGCTCCGAAGCCGTCGATGCAGGCATCGCAGTACACGTGGAACGGGCGAGTGCCGTCGGCGACGGCGTCCCAATCAGGGAAAACGAGGACCGGCGGGGTCGTGAGCTCCGCCAAGATTTCTCTCACCAACTTCTCCATATCAGGCGTGAAGGCAAACTTTACCCCCTTCCGAAGGAGGGCGTTAATAGGACGAAGTCTCTTCGATAAGTCGGGCAAAAATTTGCGGTAATAGTTGATACCACCCATGAGTGCGCGCACCTGCTTAACGTCAGTGGGCATCGGCATATTGGTCAATGCCGACACTTTTTCCGAATTTGGGCGTAGGCCTGCTGGAGAAATGGAGTGGCCTAGAAAGTTCGCATCGGTAGCGCCCAAACGCGCCTTCGAGGGGGGAAGCTTGAGATTGTGCTTTCGAAGGCGTTCGAAGAGAGAGCGAATCGTCCGAACATGCGTTACCGGGTCGGAGTCGAACACGATGACATCGTCGAGGTAAGCTGCCACCTGTGTCAAACCCTTGATCACCTCATTGATAACCTTGACGAACCACCCAGGCGAGGCGCTGCTGCCCTGGGGCATAACGAGCCACTCATAAAGGCCCGTGGGTGTGCAGAACGCCGTAAGGGGAACTGTGTCCTTGTGTGCCGTTATCTGGTGGAACGAGGAAACCAAGTCGAACAGGGAAAACACCCGACCTGAGCCCAAGGAGTCCAGGACCTGGTCCACGCGCGGAATCGGCAGTTGACTGAGCTTGCTAATTTGGTTGAGCTTCTTGCAGTTCACCGTGATCCTCACACCGCCAGATTTCTTCGGGATGACCACCAGCGGGCTCGAGTATGGTGAGGTCGAGTGCTGAATCAGCCCAGCCGCGAGGTACTGGTTAAGGGTCGCGTCCACTTCTCTGGCCAGTATAGGGTTTATGCGGTGGGGCCGTGAAGCGACCGGAGCGCTGCCCTCCGGAATCGAGATTTCAAAGGGCATTAGGGAGCATGACCCAAAATCCGTCTTCGAGGTGGAGAACACGTCAGAAAAGTCGCAGAGCACATCCCCCAGTTGCTCAATGGTCGGGGGGTCCCAACCAGGGTCGTGTAAGTCGAACGCAATCTCCCGCAGGTGAGGTGGGAGTCGGGCCCAGACGCGTAGAAATGCAGAACGTTGGACCGGGTTCAAACGTTCCATAAGCGTCGGCGAGGGCGACGGTACGGCGGGAACTATCTCCTCCGCGCCGGTCGGGCTCGCGACCGCAGAGACCTGGCTGTCCGAAGTCTGGCCAGGGTGGGGACCCGCAGCCTTGATAGGGTGTTGCAAGGCACCCAGCGGGATGCGCAAAAGTGGGGCGTCGGCGACCCCGATAAGGTCGCCTGGCTCGAGGTCCGCGACACCTATGACGGGAAGCACCTGTCGTCCTGAAGCAACAAAGTGTTTCTGTCCCAAAAGAACATCCGGCTGCGGCAGTATGTCGACAAGATAGTGTCCTGTGAGCGCAGGAGAGCCGTTACTGCGCACCAAGTTGACCTCGAGCAGTTGGGGCTCGTCCGACAAAGTGACGCCTGTAGAGCCATCATAGCGAAGGTGGAAAGCACCGTTCGATGCTGCGGGGTCGACGGCATAAGCCGCTACGCCTGCTGTGGCGTGGTGGGACAACGTCAGCTCGCCCAAAACCCGATTATCGAGGGGACGAGGGGGTAGGGCGCGGTACGAACGGGTGTTGAAGCGCATCCAACTGTCGCGGCCCAGCAAGACAGCGTGCTGCATGACCGAAGGAGGGACCACGCATGCCCACACCGCGAGAGAGCATGTTGGTTCTTTTTCGAGGAAGGTATCGGGCGGAGACACAAAGTGTCCCCTGCAGGTCTGCCAATTGAGCAGGTCCTCGGAGAGTGCACACTTTCTTAGCCTTCGTAGAGGCGTGGCTTTATTCATTTCCACCAGAGCCCCGGATGGCTTCTGAGATCGGAGGCTCGTGCCTCCGATCTATTTCCTGACTATCCGTATAAAACGCCAACCTTATCATACGAAACCCACCCAATTTATCTCAATTCGGATAATTACAGGCCTTTCGAGGCCGTATCTTAACACTAGCCCACCCTGATGAGTCGCATATGCAGAAATATGGGAGATTCGGGGAGACCCCGGTTCTACGAACTAGACCATGAGTCGAAGATGCGGCTCCTCAACACCCACTCCCACACCTCTAACGGTCTGGCTTTTGAGCCAAGAATACGTGAAGAAAAGCAGTTGAAGGAAACGCAGACCCTACGACAAGGCAAAAGCCACCCATCAAATACCTGCCGCGTGCCGCCGGTGTGGCGGGGGGGGGCAGAAAAGGCTCTAGAACCTGCCGCATACCGCCGGTTTGGCGGGGGGGGGGCATGAGAAGCTCTACGGCAAACCAACCACAGAAAAGGTGCTATGGCGAGGCGGGCCCTCGTCGATATGGGGGGGAACACAGGCGCTAACACAAGGGAGAAGTCATGCGAAAAACGTCCCGCGGGCCATCGGCATGGCGGGTGGTTAGACGAAGAAACGGCAAACACCCGCGATGGAAGGTGGCCGCACCTTCCGCCCCGCGAGAGGGGGAAGTGTTTAGCCAAAAAACAAAGTAGAACAAAAAAATAATGTTTTCAAAATGGATACGATGTTAGATCTAGCTCAAAATTCCCCATCTGAAGTAAAAATACCAACACCAACCATTATAGTTGAGAAAAAAATAAACTTATATGTTTATTTAAAAAAAATAAAAAAGAATAGGACCCTCCCATTTAAAAAACTCACCCACATAGTGTATTACAAGTACCAACAACGCGGCTTACAAAGATGAGTGTCGACCCGAAATTCGTCGAACTCACGGCTGACGTCCTTAAAATAGTTTTATAAAATACCAATACCACCCATTATAGTGGAAAAAACAAAGTAATAAGCATACATATATATATATTTAAACATAAGAATAGGACCCCTCCCATTAAGAAAAAAGCTCACCCACATAGTATATTACAAGTACCAACAACGCAGCTTGCAAAGATGAGTATTGACCCGAAATTCGTCGAACTCACGGCTGACGTCCTTAAAATATTTTTATAAAATACAACACACAAAAAAATAGAAGATGACACACAGGCCCGTACATAGCCCTGTACCACGTTACGCGCGAACAGGGTGCCCTGGTCGCCCCCCGGTTCTGGGCTGGGGAGGGCGTGGGCAGTGCGAAATTGAACAACGACGAGAAAGCGACAGCCCTGCGACTCAGATAGCGGCGTTTTACCCGAACCCTGGCCCGGCACTGAGCAGGGGGTTCGGCAGGACAAAAAGAAAAAAGAAATGGAAAGAAATGCCCCAAAACCAGACCAAGACTCTCAAAACATCACAACCAACCCAAAGACAAAGACTCAAACCTCATCCTATATTGACAGCTCCGCCCGCACATCCGGCCGACCTGCTATCCCGCCGTTTCAGGGCGGGAGAGTGTTATAAGCCGGTCGCCCCGGTGGCGCGTCAGGTTATCCTCGAGCCTGGTATAGGTCAGTTTTGTGAGTTCGAATCCCCCCGAGTGCCTACTCGTATAAATTCGTGGGGAAATTTTCTTGTGCACAAATTCACTTGCGGAAAGCGCGATAGCGTGAGTTAGCAACACTCGATAAAAAATCGAAAAGCAGTGGGATTGCTGAACCCTATGCGCGATAAAAATTGAAGGCAAGAATCGGGGGGGAGAAGGGACGACACCTTTGACCACGGCTTGCCCAGAAGCTGGAAAGTAGATGTGTGTGAAAATGAAATAAAATAAAACAAGGCTTAGTTTGGGTAAGCTATTGGTTACCCTTTTTTTGCAAGTGGTCAAACGGACCAATACCCCACTAATACCTCAACAACAATAACAACAGGCAGTAGTACGAGGTGGTTTCCATTGGTGTGAATACGTAATGCCGACGTTAAAGGCTGTTACTGGTGGTCGCGTATATATCATAAAAACTAAAATACACTCCAGCTGCGAGATCGAAGATTTCGTCGAAACTCATATTTGCAAGCTGTGTGCCATACGCCGATCGCGCGTATTACTGTGTGTGTCGGATATAGGTCGGCTGCTACCCTTGGAACTACAATGTAGCCTGTACCAGGGTCAACAGGGTGATGATAACCTATCTGCGCGCGGAAATTATAAAATCTGACAGCGGTAGAAGGAAATGCATCAGTATACCAAGTATATCCCGCAAGTCGTATAACTGGCGAGTGGAGGGCGGAGTTGAACAAAAACAACAAAAAAAACGGGGGGGCGGGGGCGAAAAAGAGGAGTAGGCGGGGTGGGGGGTGGGGGGGAACTCAATCTGTGCGCGGAAACTATATACCCTTTTACGGGGACAAATCTGACGGTTGTGGAAGGAATGCATCAGTTTACTATGTATATCCTGTAAATTGTACAACCGGTGAGGGGAGGGCGGCATGTTCAAGGGGGGGGGGGGGGGGGGGGGGAGGGAATTCCAACCGCTTTAGGTCGCATATATGTATACCTGGTAGGAACTTACTATAGGCGTGGTGCTAGGTCTAGGCAATGGTGCAGGTAGGGGGGAATAATAGGGGGGGGGGTAATTGGAGCTACGGTATGGATGGCTAGAAATGAAATGAGGAGATATCACCTGTCTTGTAGTGTTTATTAGTCTGTCTATGGCAGATTTCGGTCGAAGAAGGGGGGGGTATTCCAACCGCTTTAGGTCGCATAAATGTATACCTGTGGTAGGAACTTACGATACGTGCTAGGTCCAGGCGATGGTGCGGGTGGCGGGGAAGAAGGAGGGCGGGGGCGGGGGGGGGGGGAGATAAATGAATTGGAGCTACTGTTAAGGGCTTAGCGGGGTATTAGTCCGTGTGACCATTCGCAAAAGGTTAACCAATAGCTTACCCAAACTAAGCCTTTTAACACTCTCCCCCCCTTAAACGGCGGGATAGCAGGTCGGCCGGATACACGGGCGGACCTGTCAATATCCAAGCCGTTTCATTTCCTGGGGGTACCGGGGAGAGTATTTTTCAAGTTCGACATGGGGAAAGACTGAACAAGTGCATTATGGTGGATGTGGGATTCGAACCCACGATCCAAAAAAAACATGGTCTGTCGACGACGCCATTTGTTAAGGACCACTTGCAAAAGGTTAACCAATAGCTTACCCAAACTAAGCCTTGTAACACTACGGCATGGCTGACTAGATAGGTGGTGAGATGATATGATCTGTCTGGTAGTGTTCATTTACTCTAGCAGATTCGATTGTAGATGAGGCGGCGGCGGGCGTGGGGGGGGGGGATGCGCGTGTGTGGTGATGATGGCGGGGACGGAGGTGGATGATAGCAAAACATTCTACCTGCGTGTCATGTGCAGATGCCCACTATTGTAAAGATAAACTATGAAGTGGAACGGAGGAAAATGATATGACGTGGCGGGGAACGGAGTGTTGGTGTTGTGCCCATATTAACTCGCATGATCAAGTCCGTGGTCACAGGACAGGCTCCAGTCACTCTGGAGCTGAGAAATACCCCAGGAAAAACACAAACGAACCAAAGGTCATTCATATAAATAGCCAGGCCTGGTTGTTGGAATATACGGGAGATTCCTCATAGGCCGTTGTCCGTCCCCCCCCCCCTGACACACACGCAAAAAACAGCCCCCCCGCCCCCCCCCTGACATGCACGCAAAAAACATCGCCCCCCCCCCCCCCCCCCCGCCGCCGCCCCACCTAACATCAAAATCTGCCAGAGTAATTTAAGCACTACCAGAAAGTTGATATCATCTCATTTCATTTCTAGCCATCCATGCCGTAGCTCCAATTCATCCCCCCCCCATCCTCCTCCTTCCCCATGACCCGTACAGCAAGCTCCTAACAGATATACATGTATGCGACCTAAAGCTGTTGGAAATCCCCCTTCCTCCCCCCCCCCTTTCGAACACTCCGCCCTCTCCTCATCAGATGTACGACTTACAGGATATACATGATAAACTGATGCATGTCTTCCACAACCGTCAGATTTGTCCCCTTAAAGGATTTATAGTTTCCGCGCACAGATTACGTTGCCCCCGCCCGTCCCCCTTCCCCCCGCTCCCTCTTGTTCAACCCCCGGGCCCCACGCTCTTAAAAACTCCGCCCTCCCCTCACAGGCTATACGACTTACAGGATACGCTTGATAAACTGATGCGTTTCCTTCCACAGCTGTCAGATTTTGTCCCCTTCAAAAACGGGTTTTATATGTTCCGCTCACAGACTGATTAACATCACCCTGTTGGCCCTGGTACAAGCTATACACTGTACACGTAGTTCCAAGGGGAGTCGCCGACCTATATCCTTAATGAGGACACACACCCAGTAATACGCGCGATCGGAGTATCAAACACCGCTTGCGAAGATGAGCTTCGACGAAATCTTCGATCTCAGCTGGAGTATATTTGATTTGTTACTATACTTCGTCAGTATACCCCTACGACTAAGAATGCGTGCCTATACATACATTTTGTCGGCGCCGTCCTCGCGCTATGTAGGATATCACGCATACAACATGTAGCGTACCACTTGTTTTTTGTACAGCAGTCCAGCAGCAGCGATATTCAAAGCCCTTGTTTTCAAAATCGCCGTCCTGCATGGGCGGTACGAGTAGTAGTAGTAGTAGTAGTAGTGGTGGTAGTAGTGGCAGTAGTAGTAGTAGTGGCAGTAGTAGTAGTAGTTGTAGTAGTTGTAGTAGTTGTAGTAGTAGTAGTAGTAGTAGTAGTAGTAGTAGTAGTAGTAGTAGTAGTAGTAGTAGTAGTAGTAGTAGTAGTAGTAGTAGTAGTAGTAGTAGTAGTAGTAGTAGTAGTAGTAGTAGTAGTAGTAGTAGTAGTAGTAGTAGTAGTAGTAGTAGTAGTAGTAGTAGTAGTAGTAGTAGTAGTAGTAGTAGTAGTAGTAGTAGTAGTAGTAGTGATAGTACGTAAGGTTATAGGTGGAGACACAGAGATGGCCTACGACGAGGACCCCGACCTTGTCTTTCGGCCGAACCCCGGAGGAAGAGTTGGCAGAACGAAACCGAGGGAAACAGCGACGCAGCGACAGTCGCGACCGCGGGGACCGCAACCGTGGGGGTGGCGGCAAAAATGGTGGGGGTGGCGACCACCACCACCGCCGCGGGGGGGGCAGCGCATCGGGTGCTGGTGTGCCTGAGGGCGCCGCCGAGGGGGCAACTTTGGTCCAACAACCGGGGCAGTTGGCTGCAGCTCTGGCGGAGGCAACGGAGGGCAGAGGAATAGCGAGGCCGTATCTTAACAAGTAGTAGTAATAGTATGTTAAATTAAAAAAGGTGGAGGACACAGAGTGTCCCCTGCAGGTCTGCCAATTGAGCAGGTCCTCGGAGAGTACTCACTTTCGTTCCTTCGTAGAGATGTAGCTTTATTCGTTTCCACCAGAGCCCGGGATAGCTTCTGAGATCGGAGGCACGTGCCTCCGATCTACTTCCTAACTTTCCCGAATATAAAACGCCAACCTTATCATACGAAACCCACCCAAATGATCTCAAATTCGGATACTTACAGGCCTTTCGAGGCCGTATCTTAACACTAGCCCACCCTGATGAGTCGCATATATATGCAGAAATTTGTGAGATTCGGGGAAACTCCGGTTCTAGGAACTAGACCATGAGTCGAAGACGTGGCTCCTCAAAACCCACTCCCACACCTCTAACTGTCTGGCTATGGAGCCAGGAACACGCAAGTAGTAGTAGTAGTAGTTGTAGTAGTTGTAGTAGTAGTGGTAGTAGTAGTTGTAGTAGTAGTAGTAGTAGTAGTAGTAGTAGTAGTAGTAGTAGTAGTAGTAGTAGTAGTAGTAGTAGTAGTAGTAGTAGTAGTAGTAGTAGCAGTAGCAGTAGTAGTAGTAGCAGTAGTAGTAGCAGTAGTAGTAGTAGTAGTAGTAGTAGTAGTAGTAGTAGTAGTAGTAGTAGTAGTAGTAGTAGTAGTAGTAGTAGTAGTAGTAGTAGTAGTAGTAGTAGTAGTAGTAGTAGTAGTAGTAGTAGTGGTGGTAGTAGTAGTAGTAGTAGTAGTAGTAGTAGTAGTAGTAGTAGTAGTAGTAGTAGTAGTAGTAGTAGTAGTAGTAGTAGTAGTAGTAGTAGTAGTAGTAGTGGTAGTAGTAGTAGTAGTGGTAGTAGTAGTAGTAGTAGTAGTAGTAGTAGTAGTAGTAGTAGTAGTAGTAGTAGTAGTAGTGCAACAACCAGTTAGTATTAGTCTTATGTAACAGCATCTTCAGCATTAATACCACGCTGTAATAAGTAAAAAAGCTGCTCGTCTTTACCCCCACTTTTGAAGTGGAAGCTTCGAGCCGTCGCATTGATTTATTACTAGCGGTACAAGATGGAAATCTATGATCGCCCGGGTGTGCGTGTACGGTTGAAGGTGCGGTTGCTGAAAGCTGAGGTGGTCGAGACACTGCTGTACGGTTGCATGACGTGGAGCCCGAAGAAGCCTGACTATGACAGGCTACGACGGGTTCACCGCTCCATGCTCCTGCGATGCCTTGGATGGCGGAAACGGAAGCGCGACGACCACACCCTATCGTACGCCGAAGCGCTTGCCCAGACAGATTCTGAGAGCGTTGAGGTGATAGTGCGCAAACGGAGAATTTTGTTTGCGGGATTCGTGGCACGCATGGGGGAGGAGCGTCTGCCACAGAGGGTGATGTTTGGGGAGTCTATTGGGGGTAAGGGCTACTCAGGGGGGCAAGAGAAAGACTGGATGGATCATCTGAAGGAGGATATGTCGGTCTTTGGAATGAAATTCGAAGGATGGCGAAAGGCTGCTCAGAAGGCTGGCAGATGGTTCCGAAGAGTAGAGGAGGGAGCCGAGTTGTTCATGCGGAATTGGCATGAAACGGAGAGACGCAAAGCTGCAGAGCGACGCGCAAAGGCTGCGGCAGCGTCATCCACCGTTGGCATCTCTAAGCGGCCGGGGGGAGGGGGAAGGGGGGGGGGCGGGGAGGGGACTGGGGGAGGGGGGGAGGGGGGAGGGGGAAAGGGAGGAAGGGGGGCGGGGCGGAAGGGGGAGCGTCATGCCCAAGAGACTGAAGTCTGGGTTTGGTCATCATCGTATTGAAATTTGTGGGCCTTCTAATGGCCGTCACAAGATAGCATAAGACCGCCCTGACTTCTTCGCCATGTTGCGTTCTCTCCCAGGTGCCATTGATGATGGACGTGATACCCCCTGTTAGCCCAATGCCATCCTTAGCCAGTTCCTAGGGTCTGCTAGTATGACATTTTTCTTTCTTTTCCTTTTCTATTTTTTTTTTCTTTTTTTCTCTTCTTCTTTCCTTGCTTTCTTGTCTTGTCTTTTCTTGCTTTTCTTGTCTTTTTCTTCTCTTTGCTTGCCTTTTTCGTCTTGTTTCGTTTTTCTTCTCTTTTCTTTCCTTTCCTTTATCTTCTTTTCTTTTCTTTGTTTCTTTTTCTCCAATTGACTTTTGCCTGTCGTGCGTATGCGTAGTGATAGATACTACGTGTAGTATATTCGTGGTAGTCTTCCTTGGGTGGCAATCGGAATATTTGGTTTCTCCAGGCGTGAGTAGTGAGACGTATGCACCGGCCTGGACCTGGCACATCGTAGACTGACTCCCGAGTTCACTTTTATATGTTTCTGGTGGAGGCATGAATTGCGTCATCAGCTGTGATATATGCGTGTACCACCTTGGGTTGTGTGTGTTCTCCCTGGGGTATTCCTCAGCTCCAGAGTGACTGGAGCCTGTCCTGTGACCACGCACTTGATTATGCGAGTTAATGTGAGAACAACAAGAAACAACAACAACAATTACCATTAATAGTACTACATTATAATGTTATTCGTTCATTACATTTTCTTTCGCATGTACGCCATTGTAACACTTTCAATTTGTAATCGTCTTCATTCAAGAATTGGGAGAATATACTACCGAAATTGTTTCAACAACAGATAGAAGCTATAATAGCTAGAATTAATATCGAAATATTACCTCAACTAGATATTGTTGTGGCAAAGAGGGACTTAGAATTATCTGACTTTTTAGAAACAATACTCCCTTATAAACCATTCGCTGAAAAGCTTGCGATTGCTTGAAGGTGTAAACCAAGACGGGAATACGAGTAGAGTCCACAAAAACTTTCTGAAATTACGAGAGCTTTAAAACAATTAGCCCGTGATTTAAATATTCCAATTATTGTTTCATCTCAATTAACCAGAACAGGAAGGAGCAGAAACAAATAAATATAAGACGTATGTACCTCGTATCCATACTATAATATTCCTAATAAAAAAATAATAGATTCTCCCCATAGAAAAATGAACTGTTTCTCCAATATAAATATGTTGTTGGTCTATCTAGTCTATACTTACAAAATATTTTACGGTTAAAACTATTAATAATAATATTTTAACACAAAAATGAAAACTATTATTACTCTTTTGGCGAAAAGTCTTCTGATTGTACACTTCATATCATTTTTCAACGTTTCGTTTTTTTTCAAAATGAAAACATGAACTCAACGTTTCGTTTTTTTCAAAATGAAAACATGAACTCTTGAGTATGCAAAAGTTACTACAAGCGAGTATTTTTTGGGGAAATACCTCTTATGACTGAGAAAGGTACTTTTAAATATTTATAATGGCAATGCAATATACATTGTTGTCAAATTATTAGAAGCCCTCGCATTTTATATGATTATTGTATGTAATAAAAGGATTCAAAAAGAAAAAAAAGTTTTTTATGAGGGAACAATTATTTCAAAACATGGCTCTTGGTTAACCTTTGAATTAGAGTATTATGGTATGATTTAATTTGGAGTAGCTAGAAGATGCACGAGAACTGACATTCATTCAAAGAGACATCAGATCTGAGGCCGTCCACCCGAATGTTTGACATATATATGGCAGTAGCACGAGCAAGGAAAACGTGGCATAATCTATCATAGGTAGGTATTTATAGGTCCACCCGGCAGACCCATCAGTCAGCAGCCAGCCAGTAAGTAGCGAGTACGAGCGAGCACGAGTATTTTATAGCATGCATCAGAAAAAGATTGATGAATCTGATTCAGTCAGTGTTCCTCCTACGAAGGAACCAACAACAGGAAATGTATCGAATTTATTCACCCGTAGACGAAATTACGCACGCACGCACATCTTTCGTACTACACACACTGCTGTACAGTAGTAGTATTAATAGTAGCTGGTAGGTCATCAGGTCGGCTTTTTGTCTTCGTATTTTCGTATTCTCGTATTCCCCGCCTCCCGCAAAGCTCTCTCGTGTTGCACCGCCGCAACAGACAATGTTGGTACACAACTACCGCCGCTGCTGCTTCGTATTACTGCTGTGGCATTCTAAAAGTTTTAAACCTACACTACTGTCTGCTGTCATGCTCTCGCACGATGACGAGTAGCTTTGTGTGGGCTGTGCTCGGGCGGTTGTGCGCGGGCGGGCCACGGGCGGCCCGAACGCGGGGCCTTTTCATTCGGAAGAATATATATCGGATTAACGTAGCCAATTAGCGAAACTTTTGTGGGAAAAATAGACCAATGAAAACGTCCTAATCAATGATGCCATTGTTCTATCCGTCCGCAAGTCCGCACAAGTGCACTGCTGAAGTGCTCGATGGTCTGTCAAACGCTGCGGCAGGGCAACTCTAAGCTTTAGGTGGCCGGACCGAGCCGATCGATGCAGGTGGACAGCGCTTACGCAGCAACTGCAGAAGCTGCTGCCCCGTAGAACGAGGTAAATGCACCGAGTTGAGCGGCCGTCGTGTGTCCGCGCGTGTCTCTGTGGAATCTTCCAAAACTGAGAGCCTGTTTGCTCTCTTTGTGTTGTGTTTTTTTTGTTGTATTCGCTGCTGCTCCTGCTGCTGCCTGTTGGTGCTGTTGTTACTGTTCAGTGGAGGTCTGGTTGTGGCCCATCCTGACTATCCTCTCAAGCCCTCTGCTGTGTTCTTCAGAAGGTAGCCGCTCCTCCGCTAAATCTTTGCCTCGCTCTTTCCTGTGCCTGATGCTCGCGAGTGCAGGCCAGGTCAGCGCGTTCGTTATTCTAGAACTGAAAAGCTTGAAGGCCACCTAGATGACGGGACCCAACTGGCCACGACGGCGATACCATGTCGTCGTGAAGAAGGGAACGGCGCCCTTGGGTCTGAAGCTTCACCAAACCAAGACGCGAAGAGGTGAGAGGAGTGGTGTGGCTTGATTGCTTCATTGCCTTCCGCGGGCGTCTTCTGTCTTGCTTGTTTTGTCTGTGCTGCGCATGCTGTGGCAGGCCAGGCTCGCCAATGCGTGCGACGTGACTTGCAAATAACTCTCCAGGCTAGATGTGCACTGCTGTTTTAGTGGCCGAAAAATACTTGGAATCAGTATTGGTTATTTTTTCCGCGTACTCACCTCCAGGCAAGGTCAAACAAAACAGCAGTGCTGGTAAAATTTCAAGAGATACGTATCAGCAGCAGCGAGCTGGCAGCAGCACCCCAGCAGCAGCACCAGTGCTGATCGAGTCAATTCAAAACCAATAGCCAAGAACGCCGCCTGCAAGCGTCTTGTTCCCGAAACAGCAGCCGTAGGGTAGGTCAGACTTTCGTGATTATTTCTTTTTAAGATATATTCGTTCGCATCGCAGACAGCAGCCATACACACCGCACCCGAGCCACGCGCTGCATGATTGCTCCTTGACAGCAAGGGCGTGTGCGCTGAGCGGGGTATAGCTGGCCAAATATCGTCGCTTCATGAGACTCTCAAGCCAGATACTTCCAGACCGACAGCAGTAGCAGCAGTAGCAGTGTTACCTAACCGAGGGTACTCAACAGCGGTAGGTAGTGATGTATACCTGGTACCTGCGCATCCTTTCGCCACTCCCTGGTTGTGCTGCACGTATTAATGGTGTGATACGTGTCGCGCGGTCGCAGTCTGTGTTCCATCCGGTCTGCCCGCGAGTTTTGAATTCGTACGAGCATTGGGTCTTGGGCCTTGACCGGAGTCCAACTTTCATTATTTGTTCGTATCATATTTCGTACTCCTATACGTAGTTCAGCGCGTTTATCTCTGGGGCCAGTTCCTTTCCTCGTTTATGTATGTCTCTGTTGCTCACAATTGCTCACAACGACGATGCATACACAAGTATTGCATCGGGTGTTGCTACTGTAGACAGGCGTGTTGTGGGGCGCGCGTGGGCTGGGTATGTGTGGTGTGTGTGTCTGGCATGCCACCACACCCTCCTATTGCCTGCTCCCAAAGTAGCACAGAATCAGAATGTGAATTCCTCGTTTTTTACTGTTACAGCTGCCAATACATGATACCCTGGTACATATCCGGTGTTGCCGCTGTAGACAGGCGTGTTGTGGGGCGCGCGTGGGCTGGGTATGTCTGGTGTGTGTCTGGCATGCCACCACACCCTCCTTTTGCCTGCTCCCAAAGTAGCACAGAAGCAAAAGGGGAATTCCTCGTTTTTTACTGTTACAGCTGCCAGTACATGATGCCCTGGTACATGGGTATTATACCAGGTACGCAAACTATTGCCGCCCCAACCTTCTGCCCCCGGACCAAATATTATGTAATTCAGTACAGCAGTAGCCAATTCGGCTATGCCCCGCTGATAACGCCCGCTTGAGGCGTTGCTGTTGCTACTGCTTCGTGTAGCACACACTGCTGGTGCACCTTTTCGATGACATGCGTAGCGCCTCGTCGGGGCTGCTCCCGCCCTTTTGCTTTCATGCTACAGCAGTGTACCTCATGATACTATATCGACACTAATCATATTCCTTCGTCGGCTGTTGCTGAATCCTGCTGTCGTGGAAAGGCGCGAACAAACGACATTGTCCCCATATCAACATTCGCTGGTCGACATACCATGATAAATCAATTGGTAGACACAGCACGACCGGCGCAGCAAACCTCCGTCCGTGCTGGCAAAACTATTGCATCTTTTCTGTTGAGTGAAACTGCTGCTGTTACTCGCTAGGTCTGCGTCTTTAATCCACAGCAGCAGCAGTCATTATCAGCAGTGGTTTTATTCTGGTGTTACCTTTCGACCCCTATGCCAGTCCGTGAGAGCGGTGGAAGTCTTCGCTAGGTAAAGATGGAGTATTAAGGTTATAGTGGTTTCTTAATCTCGTTTGTGTATACCAGGTGCCAGCTACACGAGAACCTGCATCTTGCATGCAGCAATTGCTGCGATCACCCCTTCCCGCAGTCAGTCCATCCGTGGAATGTCACATGCCGAGTGTCCGCCCGCCTGTCGTGGCGTCGCTGCTTGCTTGCTTTGTGCGTGCTTCCTCGCATTTTCTACAATAGCAACGATATGATGCAGCGGGGAAAATTTGGCGGACCGGATCCGAGGCTGGCCAATGAATGACCAATGGAATCGCGGTTAGGGTTACGGTTAGAATGAAGCCTATGTACACCTTGATAGTGAATCTTTACGGGGGTCTTGACCGTGGCAGAGCCTAAAGTCGATCATCAACGCCTACCCGAACCCGAACCCTCACGCTAAGGGGTGACCTGTGATTGGATGTGGCTTATCAAGTTTCTGTAGGTTGACTGGGCAGGCTGGGATGCTGCGCTTGGAAGACTCTTGAGTTGAGTCGGTGCGACCGCGATGATGTGGCTTGGAAAGATCCTAGGTCTGTTGGCCCCCTTCTTAGATACCCCTTGATCAACCAGCGTGCGTGTTTGGCTACCATAGGAAGATTCACAATTGATTTGTCTCTACAACCGATCAGATTTGACCCTCGTCCCTAACCGTAACCCATCGTAAATCGTAAATCGTAAGGTATAAAAGGTGAAACCCTTCGACCGCAGTCTCCTCAAAATTAAAACGATCAGCGAGTCGATATGCATTACCGCTGCGGCAGAATTTGTTAATACTTCGGGACCCGTGATGAGCAACCAGAAAAAACGACGTAGTGCAAGCTACTACTGTACTTGGAGGAAGGGCGTGTGGCAGTTGAAGCATCGCCGAGCTGTGTGCTTGTGGCACAGCTCCTTACATTGAAGTGCGGACGCACTCCCTACTCCCTGTCCCGGCCACTCGGGCTTCTTCGTGTGGACGATGCCGTAATCGTCAATTAGTATCCATTCTCCCCCCTCTTATCAGTGACGCCCGAAAGCGGTAGATAGAGTTTGATTGCTTGTATTCGATTGCAGTAGCGGTCCCTCTAGACTATAGCGCCGGTGTGTGCCAGCCGGAAATGCTGGCACTAACACGGCAACCGGCACTCCTCCTTTATGTGCGAAGCAATTTCCCAGGCACTATAACGGGCAACGGGTACTTCTCAACCGGCTCTATGGAGGAACCACTACTGTATTGGACTAAGTGGGGAGGTGATGGGTAATGAGGCAGTCGGTATGTGAAGTTTCGCACTACCACTGCCTGATGTGTTGATAGTAATCTGATGGCGTGCAGTCGACACCGTCAAAAAGCGTCTGATCGTCGGTCCTTCCATCTGGACCAATAATGCATTTGGCAAAGGGCTATGCGGTACGGGACGCCTACGAAGTAATAAGAAAGCCAAGCTGAGATTTTGCAGTAAGATGAGCAATTCGGGGACCGTTACACCGAAGTTATTGTGGAACACGCCCTTTCTCTAGCCTGAGCCTACATTCCTGTTTTTTTATTTTGGTGCCGTGTACTGCTGTGTACTGTGTACGTGTGGACCAGCAGTATTGACGGAGCAGCATTCTCAGTTTCAAACTTTTTCTCACTCAAGAATGCATTCGGGTCTTTTTTCGAACACCAGGTACTGTGTGTATGTACTACACCACCTTTAGTCAGATATACAGCTGGCAAAGATGAGTTTGGACGAAATCTTCGATCTCACAGCTGAAGTGTATTTTCATTTTTTATTATATACCCCGGCCGAAGAGGACTCGGCTCTTCCAAAGGCCAAACACCTGATATGATATCATACCGTGGTACCTCACAAGCTGACCATAATGCGCTACCAGCGTAGGTCCCTTGCGGACTTATTGTTCGGTGGTGCTGTTGTTGTGTCACGTTAGCTCCGTGCTATTAATAGCGCTTCTACCAAGGTCGTATGCATAATATAATTTCTAAAATCTAACAGAGAGGTCTCAAATGCCCAACTACCTGGTACCGCTATCCGTTATACGTTATCCGTTATCGTCGGACTTCAACAACCGAAATACGTTATTAGTCGAGTTAGTCGGAGGGCCTGCCCTCCGACCATTGGACCATGCGCATACAAAATATGCATGCATTTCTCACGGATGAATGTCACACCGTAACATGGAAAAGCCGGAGCTTAGGAGGGTCCGAAGCGAACAAGTAACTCGATTTGTAACTCCGTTTTACCAGATTTGTGAACTCGGTAGGTAACTCGGCGAGTCGATCCCGGTTATAAATCGGTAACGCGGCGAGTCGGTTGCGGCCGGCAATTTTCCCGGCCTTCGAAATACTAACCACGAACATAAACCACAAACCACGACCCGCGACGCACGAGCTCACGGGACGAGGGGCGTGCAACGTTGCTGAACCAAACGCCTAGCGCTCGTTGAAACCCGCCTCGCCGCGAGAAAGCCTCACGCTCGTAAAAGCCCCCACGCCGCGCGTAAGACTAGCCAGCATAGATACAGCCCAGAGAACGGACACATCCGTTGACGTTGTTTATTGGATATGTTGAGGTTTTCTAATGCTGCGGCGGCGGGCGGCGGTATGCCGACTAGGCATCATACACCCTGGTGCATCTCTCCTGCTGCGCTCGGGGTGAGCCTTGTCCCCTCCCCTCCCCTCCCCCTCCATGTACTTATTTATGGATGCGCGGAATTTGGATGGCAACGGCCGGAATCCCAGGGAACGTTGACAGCTTTCGACTGGGAAGGGTTTTGACTTGAAGGGTTTTCGACGTGGAAAAGGCTTTTCGACTCACCTGGTACACCTGATGAGCGCTGCCAAAATTGACGTACACTAATACCATTTCATCTGTCCCCGAAGAATTGGGTGCAGCTCTAAAAGGGTTCAAGGGAAGTTTTCGATTTAGAAGGCTTTTCGATATGAAAGGGTTTTCACCTCTTTGGTACCAAGAGTTTTCTACCTTGAAGGTTTTCCGACTTGGATGGCTTTTCGAACTGGAATGATTGTCAGCTCGAAAGGCTTTGACGACTAAGGCCGACCAATTGCTGCTCCTGCTGCGGGTTGCGTTGTGGAGTCGTGTTTAAGTGGCGTCTCTTGCACTCTTCTTCTTGCAGCCGAAGGCGTTGGTCGACAATGCGGGGAGCGGGGAGATGAAACCGGGGCGCGGCTAACATTTCACATGACTTTGTTATTTTGCGACATCGTCGTCACTTTTGTTCTTGTTGTTGGCGTCCCCCGTTTCTATGACCTCGATCTGCCCGCTTCAATGGGTGCCGCTGCTCCAAAATAGTTTTGCCGAACTAGCGTGTTCCCGCCGCGCATAGATACATCTCAAAATTTCTCACACAGAACAGCACAAGCAATATTCATCATGCGGTACTCTTGCATTAATTACAATAGCAGTACAGCAGTAGTCTTCATTTCGTTCTTTACTTTATTATCCGTACGGTGAATGGTGGTGGTGTCCTCGTCAAAGGGATTGCCTTTCGTTTGTGTCTCTTTAGTTTTCTTGTTATTTTTTGTTCTTATTTTTGTTGCTCCTTTGTCGTTCTTGACGCATATTTTCGTATTTTCTTATCTCAGCCCGCCGTGGCGGTGCTATACATCTGCTTACCTGGTGCTGGTATAAGTATTCAGTCGGTGCCCGCGCATCAAACACAAAGCAGGCCACCTTTCTTCTCTGGGCTGGACCCATTTGGTGTTAAGCTCCCTGCTGGTTCGTCCGCCCGCCCAGCTACCCTTGTTTAACACCTCTCTACTAACGGGTTCATCTTGACCGCCTAAATGCTCCCTCTGTATGATGTTATTGAGAACAGTCCCTCTACAGTGCCGGTTGATGAGTGCCGGTTGCCCGCTATAGTGCCTGTGAAATCAATTGGCACATACTTGTATGAGAACATCAATTATTGGGAGCATGCGGAGTAGTGCCGCTATAGTGTCGGTATTTCCCTCTATAGTGCACATACCAGCATGATAGAGGGACCACTACTACTGCTGTATGTCGAGAATGAAGCCATTTATTCCTCCGCAATATTTAGCTCTTGGAACAACCTTGACTCCTTAACCCTCACCCAAAAACCAGGTATTAGTTTTTACGCAAATCACGCACAAACCCCAAGTGGTTTGTCGCTTAAACGTGGGCAAAAAACTTGTTCCATGCTCGTACTAATCTTCAAGTAATTTGGCCGCGAAAGCATCTTCGCAGTTTTGTTGGGGGTCACGATTTGTAGTAAGTACGCCCTCATGCCGGGGACAAAATATTTCGATATTTTGAGTTGGGTCATTCCCTGCGTATTTAGGCTGTAGGCTATTCTTTTAGTCGAGCTCTTTCGTCCTGCTGATATTGCCTGTTGCTGCGGCTGTTTTTTTTCTCCGTTGTCACAATGTTTTGTTCCCACACCCACCAACGGGCTGATCGTTGGGCTGGTGGTTGTGTTGGCACCCTGCACTGGTGGAGTTTCGCATGTTTGTCCGTCTGAGCACAGGGGTCTATTTTTCGTTTCCCCCCTCGGAGAGAGCACTGAACACTGCTGTGTAGCGCGATGTTTTAGTATGAAAAAGTTACATGTATTTCGTCGTTTGCTTTTGTAGCGGTGCGGCGTCACCACCGTTCCCTCTTTTTTTCATCGCTAACATCACCGTAATTTTTTTGTCATCGTTTTCGTTATCGCCATGTTCAGTATCACTCTCTCTGTCATCATCGTTGTTTCCTCCATAGTTACCGCTACATGTTATCGCCGCATTTTGTCGTCATTATCGCCTGTTATCATCGTCATCGTCAATATCACCGCTTTCGTAATCACCGCGACCATTACCCATGCATCGTCGTCATCATCATCATCATCATCATCACCCTCGCTACTCTTACTGCTGTGAATGCCATCAACAACGCCAGATATTTACGAATTTAGCGGCGCTGCAATGTTTCGCGCGGGCAAGATCCCCCGCCGCCGTCCCCGCCTCCTTTACTCACTGGGAACCCCTCCCCTGTACACGTTAAATCCTCTCCCCGCCTTTGCATTCGCTATTAACTCCGCTTCGTGCACTTGCATCCCCTGTTTTCTGACACACACGGACACCGTTGCACTCCAAAACACGTATGACGCTCACACCAAAACACCATCACTAACACACAAGACACACCAAAACACCAACGCACCAAAAAAATCTAACAAAAAACGCCTCTTTTTCTTACAGGGGTCTACGCCAATGGCTTTGCCGATGGGCCTCATCCCCCCCCGGGCCCCCAAGCGCGCATGCGCGTCGGTGACATCCTGGTGTCTTTGGACGGGAAGGACGTGATGGGGGCAACACTCCCGGTCGCCTTAGCCGCCATCGAGACCGCAAGACGCAGGGTGAGGTGGAGGGGTGCTATGTTGGTGACTGGGGAAGGGGTGGCAGGGGAAGGGGGGAGAGGGGTCTGTGTTGTGACTGGAGGAGGGGGGTTGGGGTAGAGGGGGGAGGAGGGGGAGAGGGGGGGGGGGGAGCGGGGTGAGGGAGGGGGGGGGGCGCTTTGTGTGACTGGAGGGGACTGGTTGTGACTGGAGAAGGAGGGGGCGGAGTATGAGGAAAGGAGAGGGCGCTGTGTTTGTAGTCGTGGTCGGAGGAGGGGGGATGGGGTAGGATGGGGGGGAGAGGGAGGGGCGGGGGGCGAGCGTTGTGTTGTGAGAAGGGGCGTGGTAGGGGGGTGCGGTTGGGGGCGCTTTTTTTTTCTTGGTGGTGTTTTTACAGATGACTTCCCTCGGATCTAACGGGTATGCCTAGAAAATACGTAATAATCAGGTATGGTTGCGGTCATTGTTGGACAGCGACGGAAACATGGATGTTCCACACCTTTGGCGATACATTCCTGGCTGTGGGTTCGCTCTCACTTGAGCGGTCCTGCCAACGACCGTGAACTCTTCGAAATTAGCTTCCCCTCTACGCCTCCCCATTTTCGTTCAACGCAGGATCGCCTTCGGGATTTCATCTCATCGAAGCAGGATGACCCAAGGAAGGGAACCGTGGTGATGGTCTTCGAGCGCTTATTGCCGCGGCTGTCGTTCCGAGACGTTGCCCTGGTGAGCGATGATGTATGGAGGCGGTAATAAAAGGGGGGGGGGGGTGTCTTGGTGTTTTGCTTGGCTTCCGCACGCTCCTCCAGGGAAGGGTGGACACTCCCTCAGGATGAGGGTGGACACTCCGTCAGCGGGAGGGTGGGTACGCGCTCGGGCGAGGGTGTGCTTGTGTGCCTGTTTTGGTTGGTTTTCCATCGGTTGTTTCCGCCGTCCTGCAGCAGTTTGTAACAGTACCTGGTTCGTATACGTAGTGTGATTTTTGCTTTGTAATATTAACGTGTGCGTGCGCATCGGCTTGTGTGTGTTTTATTCCGACCGCGCTCCACAGGACCCCCGCAAGGTAGTGTACCTGCTGAACTACATGCTGGAGATACGTAGGGCCACCACAGCAAGGGAGGGAGTCAGCCTCGACGAGGCAAGGCTGATGTTCTGGCTGGAGGTGCAGGTGCTGTTCGAGATGTCGGGGGTGATGATGCCTAGCAGGCACGACATGAGCAAGGTCTACGACAAATTCTTCAGACAGGGGTCGGGTTTCTACGTGCGCGAGTTGGCGGAGCAAAAACAGGTCCGCGTCCCCATGTTTGGTGGTATGGGGGGGTGGCTTTCAGGTGGCTTCTTCATGTGGCTTCGACCCGATAAAACCGCAGCTAAATTCGCTTAGATTACCCATATTTATTTTGTTTTCGTGTTTTCTCTGATACATAATATACGCGTCATACGAGTGTTTTTCGTAGAGTAAGTTTCTCATTTTTTTTATAGTGGGTTGGCTTTTTTTTTTTTACTGTTTTCTCTGATGCGCGTGATACAAGTGTTCAGAGGATTTGTCCAAAATGTCACTATTAATAGTAGATTCGCGTAGAATTTGGACCTTTGTGGCCTAATTGTGTTGTTTTCGCAGGACTCGCAAAACATCTCAAAGCCGATGTTTCTTTTGAGTCAACCTACTCCTTGTTTTGTGCGTGGGTGGCGGAGGGGGGGAGACTGCGATTTTTTTGTAGGTGGGGTGGGGTGGGGTGGGGTGGGGTGGGGTGGGGTGGGGTAGGGTGGGGTAGGGTGGGGTAGGGTGGGGTAGGGTGGGGTAGGGTGGGGTGGGGTGGCAGGGTGGAGACGAAGTATTGGCTTGGTCGGTGAGCATGCCGATGAAGACCTGCTCCCCAGTTCCCGAAAGAGGATTACGTGCAGGAGGCTACGGCCGCAGGAGTTTTCTGGCGGAGGGGGGTGTCGATTTTGCCACGCTTGCCTTGCCTTGCCTTACCCTACCCTGCCCCGTCTATGAGCACGCGAAACGTCACTTCGTCACCCGTCATCCCTCGCCCCGCAGCTTAAGCTATCTTCGCGCAAGTCTTGGGACGGACACGTCGCCAGCCTGTCCTCCCCCGCGCAGCTCGGCGACCTCGACGACATCTCGCTCACCCCCGTTTCTCCCGCGGTAGGGACAGCCGCAGCGACCGTAGAGGCCGAGACTGGACCGAACAAACCCACGCCCTTTGTCGACTCGTCCGAGGCGTTCGCTCTCGCATCGGGCGTAGACGTTGAGGAGGAGGATGCGGCGGAAGACGAGAATGTGTTTGAAGACAGTGCTAACGGTACTGCTACAGCAGCCGCGGCCGCGGGAGTGAGAGCGGGGGCGGCTTCGCCGCCACCCCCTGAAGGTCACGCCCCTTCTCTCCCACACAAGGGCACCTTCGCCCCGCCGATGAGTGCCGTGCCGTCTGCTGCGTTCGGAGGAGGCGGGGAGAGGGCGGCGGGGGGGGGGGGAGACGACGACGACGAGAACGGCGCACTTCCGGTGGAGTTTTTGGCGGCGGACCTGTCTAAGATTTTCCGCGCGTCGCAGGAGAGGGTGGAGCATACGCTAACGGCCGAATCTTTCTACAGGTGAGGATGGTTGGGGTGCGGGTGTGCTGTGCTGTGCTGTGCTTGTACCGTACTGTGCTGTGCTTTCCTGCACGTACTGCCCCGTTCTTTGCTTTGATCTGCCGGGCTGTGCTTTGCTGTGATGTGCTGTGCTGTGCTTGTGCCCTGCTGTGCTGTGCTTGTGCCATGCTGTGCTTGTTCACTGCTGTACTTTGCTTCTACTGTCCCGTGCTCTGCTGTGCTTTGCCGGGCTGTGCTGTGCTATGCCGGGCTGTGCTGTGCTATGCCGGGCTGTGCTGTGCTTTGTTGTAAAATATTGCCGTGTCCTGTGCCGTCTTGCGATGGGGTGTATGCGTCATGTTCAGGTTTAAGACAAGCCCTTGGATGGGTAGGATGGTGGCGTATCTGAGCAACAGCCCCGACTTCGTGCACGTGCCTTTCGTGAGGATCATGGCGGAGCACGAGCTCCGAGATGTGAGAAGGCGTGTTTAGCTTAGGGGTAGCCGGTTTTGCCGGACTGTAGTTATTTAACGCTTTTTGTCATTGCAGGGTTAATTCGACATGTCATGAGTCCACGAGGGAAGAAAGGGCTGAATTATTCTCGCGATAAAAATGAAAGCACATACCGTAGTGCGGAAGGAGGAGGAGAGCCTGCTTAGTGCCCGTTGATCTGACTTACATCCACGGAGAGAAGGAGAAAGAAAAGTACAAGTATAATAGACGGGATGAACAAAAGAAATAAGAGGCGGTGGACGGGGCGGGGTGCAAGGGTTGTTATCTCCTTGGTTGGGTGGGGGCGGGCTGGGGGGCGTGGGAGAAAGGGGGGGGATCTCATTTAACTTGCTGGGTAGGTTGCATTTTCACTCGTATTTTCGTTTACCCTTCCCCCACATCTAAAAAATCCCCCCATCACTGCCCCTCGCTCACTTTTTCTCCCCTTCAGGTAATGATGAACCTACCCTAACCCTACCCTCCCTCCTACCCCTTACCCCCAACCTTGTCTCGACGCCCACCCCCCAACCGTCCCCCGCTCGCTTTTGTTCCCCTCCAGGTGATGATGATCCACATGATCATTGGCCAAATGCCCGGGTGGCTACAGGTTTGGAAGGAGATTGAGCTGGCCGTGAAGCCTCGTCTGGTGTTGCTGCAAACGAGACGATCCGTGAGGCAAAGGCCTATCACCCCCCCCTTGACGGCGGGGAGCGGCGCTAACTACGGTGGTGGTAGCGATAGGGTGAGGCGGGGAAGGAGATCAGGAGGGAGGGAGGGCGTGAGTGGGGGACGGAGGGTGGATGGGGAGGGGGGCGGGAGACGGAGAGAGCGGACCCGGCTCTCTCTGATCCTGTTTTTGAGGTGTCTTTTGTCGGTGCCATGTCCCTTGTTTTCGGTGTTCTGTACGCCGCGGTGTCTTGCAAAGACAGTGGTTTCCGTCGCTGTGTGTTGTCTCAAGGAGGTCCAAGGCGTTTCCTAGCCCCCCGCCCCCCCTCTCCCCTCCCTCTTTAATCCCTTCGTCCATCTCGAACCCACCGATCCCCCCCTCGCGCCCATTCTCGCTCTTAGCTTCGTCGGAGGACGTTCCCAGGCAGCGGGGAGTGGGGGCGCCAAGTATCAGGCTTCAGCGTCAGCAACGGCGGTAGCAATGGCAGCAGTAGTGGCGGGAGCAGCAACGGCAGTAACAATGGAGGCGGTGGAACGCAGGAGGCTAAGGCCGACGCTGCCGTGGCAATTTTGGCGTCTGCTGTTTACCTGTGGGACTTTTTTGTGGCGACTGATTCGCACGCGTCTTTGGGCCTCGCCCGAGACACGAGCGCCTACGCTACGCTCAGGGGGCTCTTGGTGAACGCTGAGGGCTGCGGTGGTGGTAGTGGAAAGGGTGGTGGTGGTTGGGGGGGGGGGGCGGGGGGGGGAAGGGGGTGGGATTGCGGCTTGTAGTCTGCGAGGAGGAGATGCAAAAGTCGATCTGGCTGTGGCCGTCGGCAAAGCACTGATTGACGTGCAGCGGCAGGTGCTTCGGAAGGTACGTTGTAGTCGTTGTTTTTGTTCTTGTTCTAGTGATCGCTGTTGCTGCTGTTTCTGCTGCTGTTGTTGATAGTGGTACTGGTGTCGTCTTGTTGCTGTTGATGCTGTTCCTGTTGTTGATGATGTTGTTACTGTTGTCGTTGTGGTTGTTATTGTGTTACTGTCGTTGTGTTCTTGTTACCCATTGTTCAAGCTCTCTTGACGCCGCTCCTTGGCGCCTTACGTCCCCCCCCTCCCCTCCCTCCCTGAAAATCGTGCACGGTATCCCCAAAAGCTCTGCGCGAGCGTATACCCCGACTTCCAAGCAAGCTCCTCATACGAGCACCTCTGCGACGAGCTCACGACGGGGGCCCACTCCCCCCCACGTTTACCCCCGGGGCCCCCGGACAGGGCCGCTGGGGAACCTCCCCTCCCTGACACCGTCACCACCACTACCACCGCCGTCACCGTTACCAGCTCTGCGCCCTCTACCTTGTCCCCGGCTGTAGTCGAGGCGAACGACTCTGAAGCACAGTCTTCGGACGGGGCGCCGATGGTAGCGGTGACGGCGGCGGAGGTGGCGGCGTCAGCGCTAACACCGTCTCGGCCAAGGCGTCCCGGCGGTGAGGAGGGAGTGGGAGGGGAGGTGGGGGAGGGTAAGCCGCGGTCGCCGTTCTCTTTCCTCGGAGGCGGGTCGCCGGCGAAAGACAGGCGCGGCCATTTGCGACGGAGCTCTGCCCCCGGGTTTGGTGTCGTGGGCGGAAATGTTGGAGGCGGTGCCGGGGAGGGGGGTGGGGGTGAGGATGAGGTGGGGGTTACTGGTGGTAGTGATAGTGTTGGTGTTGGTGGCGGTGTCAGCGTTGGGAGGCGTGATTCGTTGAGCGAGGCGTTTAGGTCGGAAGGGGGCGGGGGGGGGAGAGATACCTCGGTTCGAAGCCCCGGGCCGGAGTTCGAGGTTTTGTGGATGGCCAGCCGGGGGTGGCTACTGGAAAAGGTGATGAGGAGGATAGAACTGCCGTCATATATTTCGAGGCACCGACCCCCGTGGGGGGGGGAGGGGCAGGCGCGACGGCGGGGAGGAGCTGCGGGGGAGCTACGGAGGCGTTCGAGGAGTGGGAGCGGGACGGCTTTGAGTTCAGGTGAGGGATGTTTTCGATTTGCGTTAGTTGTCGATGTCGGTGTGGCAAGGTAAGTTGAAAATCCGTTAGGGTTACTTAGTTATGCCTCTGCTGCGCGTATCGCAGGACTATATATCGAAGTGTCTCGGTGATGTCCATTGGTCCAGAAGCAGGAGGCGTCTAAAAATTGAAAATTCATCCGCTGGATTTTGTTGTTGATTGGCGTTGTTGATTGGCGACAGATTTTTGCGCGTTCGGAAAGGGCACTCACAAAGGGAGCTTTAGCTTCAACCCGCCCGTTCCACGAAAGCCTCAGCGTGTAACTAATGTTGACCTTGCCCCCTCCCTCTCTTCCCTTCCCCCCCCTCCCCTCCCCTCCCCTCCCCTCCCCTCCCCTCCCCTCCCCTCCCCTCCCCTCCCCTCCCCTCCTCCCCCCCCGCCCCCCCCTCTTTTTTTTCCCTTTGCGTTTTTCTCTCCTTCTGCGTTCTGTTTTTTTTCCCTGCTCCTTTTTTTCCGTCTTCCACATCCCCGCCCCCGTTTGTTTCCAGCCTCTCCCGAGCTCCTGCGGCACCTGTCTCTCCCCCACACGTCACGCAGGCTGGGCCGAAGGCCATACCCCATCCCCGGTCCCCCCCCCGCCCTCCAGGAGCCATGGGTTGGAGAACCGCCTCCCACGCTATCCCGCGGCGGCGATGGTGGCGATGGCTTAAGCGGGGAGTGGGAGCTGACGTCCCCTCCCGAAGTTTCGGGGGCGCGCTATATTTCGCGGGGCGGGGAGGGGGAGGCGGCGACAATGGACACCAGGTTTTCGGGAGGGGTACGAGGCGGTGGGGGGGGGGGGGGAGGGTAGGGGGTGCGGTGCGAAGTGGGCTGTATCGTTTTCGGGCTCCTTGGAGCGAGGGATTACAACGGTGAAGGTGAGGGGTGGGAGGAGAGGGAGAGGTGTCGGTGATGGGTCTACCCTTTCTGTGTTTTTTTATTTCTGTGGTCTCCGTCCATTTTTGCTTTTAGTCTCTCTTATCACCGCGCGGGCCATAAGAGATGAATATTATACATACTCTGGTATTTTCTTTTATAAAAATATTCCAAGGACGTCAGCCGTGAGTTCGACAAATTTCGGTCAATACTCATATTTTGTACAGAGGATTGAATTGGTTTTTGTTTCTGATTTGCGCAGCCTGCCGCTCCGTCATCGATCACCACGACGAAGCCCGAGAGGTAGCACAAAAACACCTCGCCCGACGTCTCCTTCAACCTCCATCACGGCCTCCCCCCCTCGCTATGCCCCCCTCCGCCCCTGCCCCCCTTCCTTTGCGTGCCTCGTCACTCTTGTTCACCGTGGATGGTTTCCGCCGCCCCCGGCTCCGACCCGGCCCGACCGGACCCGACGCGACCCATACCCGACCCAACGCCAACTTGGTCGATGTTTGATTCGCTCCAGACGGACGAGGTGGTCAGTCTCGCCCTCGGCAGCGTTCCGGGCTTTGAGGCGGGCAACGTTGACGCGCCTCCCGAAGGCCTCGAACCGTTCTTTTCGCCCAGCCTTCCGGCTGACGGCAAGGGTCCGTGCTTGTGCTCCCCGTGCGGGTTGTCGGCGGGGGCCGGAAAGGCAGGGGGTATCTCTAGACGGAGCGGTCGCTGCGGTGGCCGTGGTGGTTTTGGCGGTGGTGGTAGTTGTCGTAGGGATGGTGGGGGTGTTGGCGGTGGTAGGGGGCAGGGGTGCTCGGCCTCCGTTCCTCCGCCGCGGCTGTTCACGTTTGCCGCTCCCGGGCGCAACGGGGCTGGGACCTTCTATGGCGCTTGCCTCTCGGTGTCAAGGTAAGGCGTGCTTGGTTTTGGTTGAAGTCTTGGGTTAGTTTTGTTTCGTGCGGGTTTTTCTGTGGGGCTCATTTCGCGTCGGTTTTTAATTAAAACATGGGTTTTAATGGGGATTTTGGCGAGATTTCATCGTGGATTTTTCATTTTACCGGTAGGTTTTTAGCGTGTTGGTTTAACGTGGGTTTTGACGGGGAGTTCGGGGTTTGTGTTAGCAGTGTGGGTCTCAGCGAATCATGATGCGCTAGGGGAGTTACTATCTTTTTTGCACGTTACGAACCATTTTTTTCCAGCTTGACTGACAGGGTTCTATTTATGCTTTCTACCTCCCTCGCCTTTTCCCCGCCTCCGTGGTTGGTCCTGTAAACCTTTGTGTTGTCTGTAGGGTGGTGCCCCAGTGGATTGGAGACTCGCCTACCTTGCCGGGAGGACTGAACGGCGACACCGCCCCCCCGTCCGACATATCCCCGACTACATCCACATCGAGCCCGTCTGCAGGGGACGGGGGCGGGGGATCTACCGCCACCGCCCTGCTGGAGACGCTCTCTGCTACCGCTGTTGCTGCTGCCGCCACTGCTGCTGCTGCTGCTGGCGCCGCTGCTGCACCCGAGAGGGGAGAAGCGCCGATAGATGGCACGGCGGGTGCTCTGACAGCGGGCGCGCCAGTCGGAGCTGATGAAGCGCCGTCGTCGGGGGCAGCTGTTGCGGGATTACCGGAGGCGTTAGGGATAGCGGTGGCTCCGTGGTCGGGAGGGGATGATGTACCCGGGCCACCAGCTGGATCAACGGAGGAAAGGGACGGGGAGGGAGCGGGGGAGACGGCAGGAGGTGGTACGGGCGGTCGCTTGAGAAGTCGTGATGGTCGAGCCGGGCTAGCGCTGGCGGCGTCTGAAGCATTGCACGCGGAGGGAGTGGCAAGGGCCGCTGCCGAAGAGGCCGAGGCGGCGGCGGCGGGGGCGGACGCCGAGGGTACCGCTTCGGGCAAGACCACCGAGGACAAGCCTGTCGAAGATAAATCGTCCTCTGTGCTTGACGTATTGAAGCTCACGAAAAGCATGGGAATGTTCTCGAAACCGTCTTCGGGTTCAAGCAAAGCTACGCTCCGCTCGTCGTCGGCGCCGGTGGGGGCGACGGCTGACCCCGCAGACGGTGCCAAAGCGGCGGCGGTGGCGGAACCGGAAACGACCGCTTCTGAAGACCAGAAATCCTCGTCGTCATCGTCGTCGTCCATGATGGACCTTTCGACGAGGTTCAAGATTGGCATGGGCATGTTCAGCAGCGTCAGGTCGTCGTCATCGGCGGGGCAAGGGAAAAAAAATAGCTCTGACTTGAGCGGCGTCGCTGAGGTGGCGACTGCCACCTCTACCGCTGCTCCTTCCCCCACCCCCGCCGTCGCCGCTGCCTCTGCCGGTAGTAGTGGTCATGCGGCGCCGTTGCCGTCGCCGTCGACGTCGTCTTCTTCCCCCGCGGCAGCGGGCAAGTTTTCGAGCTACGCTAGACGCGCTGGAAATTTCTTGGGTGAGACGAGTGGAGTTTTTGTTCATTTGGTGGTGCTGCTGCTGTTGCTATTGCTGCAGTTGTTGTTGTTGTTGTTGTTGTTGTTGTTGTTGTTGTTGTTGTTGTTGTTGTTGTTTTTGTTTTTGTTGTTGTTGTTGTTGTTGTTGCTGTTACTGCTTTTTGCTGCTGCTGCTCCTGCTGCTGCTGCTGCTGCTGCTGCTACTGCTGCTGCCCGTCGGCTAGGTGCTCGCAGGCCCAACCGTCCCGATTCTGCAATCCTTCGAATCGTGCGTCGTTCGTTTTCCCCTAACCCCCCCCACGTCGCCCTTCTCCGTGCCTGCCTCCCTCTCCCCCTCCCGCCCTTCGCCCCCAGGTTCCGATTCCCGTCACATCGGCCGAACTCCCAACCCGGACCCCGCCTTATCGATATCCGCCGACATCAATGCCAACGGGCCACCGCCACCTTCCCCTCTAGTCCCGATCTACCTTGACTCGCCTCCCACGGGGGTTGGAGGGGATGCGAAAAAAACATCTAGCGCTTCTTCGGCCGCGGCCGCTATGGAAGCTCTCACCGCTCCCGCTGGTTCTCGACAAAAATCGGACGCCTCGGAACGGGGGACCGGGGATAGGTCTCGATCAAGGTCAGGCGCTTCGGCATCATCGGTGGTCGGGGGTGGAGGGGGAGGGGCGGGAGGCGCGGCGGCGGGGGCAGCAGCAGCAGCCGCCACCGTCGTAGTGGACGCAGCATCCGCCACAAGAAGGTCGCTGAGCTCGACGACATCCGACTCGGTGGGGTCCGACAGGTCCAGCTCTGCGTCGCCCAGAGGCGCCGACGGCGAGCGTGGAGGGACGGAAGGCGGCGAGGGGGGGGAGGACTCGGGCGCGGACGCAGGTGGAGGTGGGGCGTGCGGCAGGAAGCAGCACCTCTTCCTGGTGCCCAGCGGCCTGTGCTTGCTCTCCACGCGGCCTGAGACGGGGGCCATGCGGAGGTCCCTCGCGGCTTACTGGGCGGCCCACGGCGAAGAGATTAGCGGTAGCATGTCGCGCAACGGCAGTGGTGTTGGTGGGGCCATGGCGGGTCGCAGTGGGGGGAGGGAGAGAGGGGATGAGGGCCCGGGCGTGGTGGCAGGGGAGCCCTGGTCAGGAGTGACCGGTGAGGGGCTCCGGGAAGCTTTGGGACCTTTTGTGGCAGAAAATCGGCAAGAGTTTGAGCGGGCTGGGGGGGCTGCGGAGGCGCCAGGGGGGGCGGGGGGGGGGAGCGGGGACGGCGCCGTGGACGGTTGCACCAGAAGATGTGCCCAGGCCGCTGCCTGCGGTGAGCCCCTTGCACAGCTCCTCCTTGTCCCCTGAAGCAGTAGCAGCGGCTGCCCGAGGAGGCGTGTCGCCGGCGGCGGTGGCGATGGGAAACGGGGGGGGATCGGGGGTGGAGTGCGATGCTGGACTTGGGTCGAGGATCGACTTCGACCCGTCGATGGTGTTCCGGTGTCTTAGCCCGCGACACCTCTGTTTGGTGGTGTCCACCCTGCTGTGCGAGAGAAAGGTGGTGATGGTTTCATCGCGCCTTTCCCTGCTGACCATGGCCGGGGAGCTTTTCCGGTAAGGGGGGTGGTTCTTGACAGGCGTTTTTTTGGGGGGTGGGAGGGGGGGCATGCTCATTAGTTGCTGACCGTAGTTGTTTGTCCATTGACCACGCATCCTTTTCGAGACGGAGCACCGTTCCTACTTTTATTAGACACCTCCAACATTTGGGCTATCACTACGTTTGTTCCATAAACTACATCAAATATTTTTTTCCCCATGTGAAGGGGGGAGGGCTTACTTGGCCTGTGTGCGGGTGGAGCTACAGGAGGATCGGATCGCCGGGAGGAAGGGGCTTAGTGAGGCGTGCTGGATTCGAATTTTTGTGTTTTGTCTCGCATGTGATGTTTTGGTGGGTGTAGGTAAGGCTTAGGACGACCGAACTCGAAGCTGGAATCGCAGCTAGGATCGAAACAGAAACAGAAACGGAAATTGAAACCAAAAACGTATGTCGAATTGTCTTCTGTCGCTGTCGCTATCGCTTTCCCTCCACCTTTCTCTGCGCTTCGCCACCCCTCGCTACCGAAAGGTCGTTGCTGCAACCCCTGTCGTGGAGCCACGTGTACGTGCCCCTGTTGCCCCGGCGGATGGCTGCGGACCTTCTGCAGTGCCCCACCCCTTTTCTGCTCGGCTTAGACGCCGCCACGGCCAGCGGCTTGGATCTGCCGAAGGACGCTGTTCAGGTGAGGATGGGTCATGGGCTCGGAGACCTCTTGGCGACGGGTATGGGGGAAGGACCGAAGCCCTTGTTTGTTAGCGCTGTTCGCGGGCGGGCGTGTGTGTGTGCTCATCGTGTGTAGTGACTGCAAAACACCAGCTACATGAGGGCGAAGATGCCCGTGTACTTGTCTTCGTGCAGAAGGACTGCCAAAATCAGATACGGATGGACTTCAGATTTCCAACTCGTAGCTTCAACATTCCAATCATTAAATGGCCTCCAGCACGCGTACTCTGTAGGAGCTCCGCGAGTATCGTAAGACGCTGACCGTGCCTCTCTCACGCCCCCCCCCCCGAAACTGCCTGGTTGGTGAAACCCGACGTCCTCCGTCCCGGCATAGTAGGGATGCGGGGGTCTGTGGTCATACGACTACGGCCATGCACAAACTGAGTACCCCCCGCCCCCCCCCCCGCCTCCCCTTAAAAGTTTTTTCGCGGGTCATGGTCAGGCCAGAAATAATTCAGTATCGCGGATCTAGTCTAGTCGGATCAGGGGGTGCCCGATTTTTTTCACGGGTCGGGTCAGGCCGACCCGAAGCCAACACGCCCCGCGAGAAGTGATCCGTGAGAGCCCTGCTTTTTTCGCCCCTACCCCATACCCCCCCCTCCCTTGTTTTCACCCCTGCCCCCGTCCCTACACCCGCCCTTACCCCCCCCCGCCCCCCGCCCGCTCCCATGCCCTCCGCTCGGGCTTTGGCCTCTGAAGGTTCACATCGACACGGACTACGTTTTGATGCCAAAAGACTTTGTGGGTCTAGCGCCCATGTCCGTCCTCTGCGCTCGCCTGTGCTCCGCGCTGAACCCCGGCATTGATGACATGGATTCCCCTCTTGGAGGCGGAGGAGGAGGGGAAGGGGGGGCTTGGCCCCCAGGAATAGCGAACAGGATCCGTCTTCTTTTCAGAGAGTTCGTGTCGGAGTTGTTGCAGGTGCGTTTTTCGTGTGCGTTTTTTGTGTGCGTATTTTCGTGGCGGAAAGTGGGGAGGGGGATAGAGAGGCTAATTGTACTGTACCGGGTATGTGTTTTTCGTGATGGCAGCACGTGTGTGCACGGTGGCACAGTAATGTGTTGCTGTTGCATGTGTTTCGCATGTTTTGGCAGGACGTGTGTGCGACTTGGCACATAGATTCGTTGGAGGGGTGAGCGCCTTATTTATTTATTTATTTATTTATTTATTTATTTATTTATTTATTTATTTATTTTTATCCTCCGGCGGATGAGAAAAATAAGCTTAAACTCACCGCACTTGCACGTAGTTTCATATCCGTCGTGTGTCGATTTAACTCAATTGCATTCGCAACCCAGCGTTAATAAAATTGTTCTTACAACGGTCAGCTGTGAGTTCTACGAATTAGAGTCGGTACTTATCATTATTTTGCTAAACTGAACAACATGTCCCGCTGCTGCGCTGTTTTTTTTTTCTTCAGGGAGCCGCGGAGAGCACCTTCGAGATCGGACACGGTCCTACCGCTACGGTGCTTTTGGACGAAAAGCTGTACAAGCGGGCTAAATCAGCCGCAGCGAAAGCGGCGGACCGTTACTACGGAGGAAGGCGATCCGGACCGGGTGGGAGGGGACGCGGGGTCCGGGGTGGCGATGAAGGGGGCCCTCTGTACAATAGGCATTGCGTCCCGTTGTTAGAGCAGTTCATAAAGACGCAGATGCTGTCCCACTATTTGTCCGAGGGGGCGTGGGAGTGATGACCTCTTGCTGCAGTAGTGTGTCCCAGCCAGAAACACCGCACTGTAGCGGCAACCGGCACTACTCCGCACGCTGCCACTACTGGATGTTCCCATGTGTGCCATGCGATTTCAAAGGCACTGTAGCGGGCAACCAGTACTATAGAGGGACCTCGGCTGTATTGCCACAATTGTCCCACTCTAGTCTAAGTAGTTTGTCCCTATGCAGTTCTCAAAGGGTTAGCTTCCTGTGGTGCAGTGATGATACGCGCTGCGTGTGATAATGGGCTTAATTTGCTACAGACGTAGGTCCGAAGGAAAGTGGGAATGAGTTGTTTTGGTATACAAATACACACCGGGGGTGGTAGGGGCTTTAGTTTTGGTGGGGAGGGAGTGTGCCGTGTTTTTTGTTGCATGGTGCGTTGGTTGGTTGCTTTGATTTCGTTGGTTGGTTGGATGGTTTGGTTGGGTGATTGGTTTGTTGGTTATCTCGTTGATAGGTTGGTTGGTTTTGGTTTTAACAGAGAGCGCTTGTGGCTAGACAGACGACTTAAGTATGTGTATTGCATAATAGTGGAACGGTGTATTTCGTAAGAACAGTGGAGCGGTTGATGGGTGTCACATATTAGTAGTGGGGCGGGTGGTGCCGGGAAAATAAACAAGAAAGCCCTTGGACTTGAGATGTCCGATGTGTTTTGCTTTTTTTGTAAGGGTTTCCAGGTGTATGGTATTGGCGCTGCCACGGTGCGTTCGAGCGCTTCTCGTCGGCGGCGCCAAAGAGCACCCGCACGTCGCACGTCGCCTTCATTTTTGCGGTCAGCAAGGG
This sequence comes from Undaria pinnatifida, assembly GCA_012845835.1. Taxonomy (NCBI): domain Eukaryota; class Phaeophyceae; order Laminariales; family Alariaceae; genus Undaria; species Undaria pinnatifida. The sequence goes on from JABAKD010000020.1 coordinate 16,867,009, forward strand.
CGTCTTTAGCCGCGGGTCTATGTAGCATACTGCCATGTCTCGTGTTTTTGGCGTTTTCTGTCCCGTGTTTGGCTTTGTTTTTTTTGTTTGCATCTTTTTTTTCTCGCTTTTTTTGTCGCCGTTTTGTGGGTGGCGCACGCGGCACTGTCGTTTCTTCGTTTCTTTCGAGGTGGCGTAAATCCTGGCTCCCTTAAAAGTATTGAGCAGATTATAGATTTTGAGGTCCGGGTGCTTGAAACTGCTGTCGTTTCGTATGTTGTACGCGGGTATGGTGGGTGGGTGGATGATCACGTGAGGTTTTGAAAACGGTGCATGTCTGGGTGATGCGGTGAGTTCATGTGTTTTTGAAAAGTTACATATATATCTAGGTGGTGCGGTGAGTTCACGTGGAATTTGGAAGCCGAAAATAGTTTGCGGTTGCGTGTTGCGTACGTAAGGGTGTGCCGCGTCAGGTGTTTGCCGTTAGACACGCTGTTGGTTTCGCCCAGGGTCGGATTTTGCTTGCGCCTTGCGTGCTTCGATGACGGCTTTCTTTTTTTTTAGTTTTGAAGGAGTTGTGCTGCAGGTGGTGGGGTTCATTATTTAGTTTATGCTCGGGCAAACACGGACGTTTCGTGCGGCGTTTCGTGTGGCGTTTCGTACGTATGGCGTTTCGTATGGTATTCCGTATAGTACAGGACACGTAAGAAAACGAGCAATATAAGAAAGGCAGGCTGAGGTTGACGAGGTAATAAGAAATTCGAGACTCGTTATTCGTGTAGATCGCACGATCTCCCATACCAGGTATAGGAAACCCAGACAGGTTCAGTATTGCTGTTTTTTTAGTCGCAGTATAGATGTCCGGCACAGTATGGCGTTTCGTTTGACATCACGTTTCGTATGATCTTACGACGTTTCGTATGATCTTACGACGTTTCGTATGACGTGACGCTCGTTCATCTAGCCAACGCGGTTTGGTTTTTAGGACACTGCCCACGACTGCACGGGAGCAGCTTTGCGGCGTGTCTACTAGTCGGGGGCAGGGGGCAGAGGGCAGGGAAGGGATATAAGATGGAAGGGGTATAGTTGCTGCAGACGGCATGTCCACTGATCGAGAGCAGGGGCCCGGGGGGGGGGAGGGGGGGGCGGTAGTTGCTACAGTCGGTTTTAACCTGCTGTCACGGGGTGTGTAAGCGTTCGTTGCCGGGCGGCTGCTACTATTAGTAATACAGGCATCCATCTGCCGGACATCCCATGCTTTTGTCTCAACCCGTCTTGTTTTTTTCGTGGTGTGAGGATGAGACTGGAAGTACCCACCCCGCCCCCCCATCGACGCAACCTCAATCCTTTAGAAGGCTTAATCCCTTCATAACTGCGAAAGTACCTTACCCTGGATCCAAGTCATCGTCCTCGGTGCTAATGTGGGCGCAGTTGTTCTACGGGGGTTAGCAAGCGTTTGATCGCCTTTGACGTAGGGCGGCCTGGCGAGGGTGGTGCGGAGACATCAGTGAACTCCGGAACATGGTGTCCGCCCGGTTACGACTCCACGATAGACGTCGTTTTTGTTTTGTTGTTTTTGTCTTTTGTAGATGCACCACGTAAGTTTTTCACAGCGTATTGAGAGGGGTCGGAGGGGGGGGTGTACTCAATTGTCATGCATGGCCGTCGGGGGGGGGGGGGAGGCCTGAGGGCTCCGGCACGTTTTGATCTAGTGAGGTGGCGGAGCTCTTTCTTATCTATTCGTTCTTGTTTTTCGTTCATTTTTGCTGTTTGATTCCAAGCTTTGTGCTTGTGAGTCGCTACCTAAATTTCACGCGTGACGATGTGCCACCATGAACTAGTAATTAGCTGGTAAGTTCTCTGCACAGGATGACACAGCGTCCACGGTGTACTGGTGCTCTTCTGCTGTGGCTCTTGCTTTCTTGGCGGCTTGTGTTCTCTGCACAGGATGATTTTTTCTATAGCGTCCAAGGTGTACTGGTGCTCTACTTGCTTTGGTTCTTCCTTTCTTCGCAGTTCTTGCTCGACTGAGCCCCCCAAGCGCTGCTTGCTAGTGTGTTTTGCCAAGGCGGGATTGAAGGTGGAGCCCCCGAGTTGTGGACATGCGGGGTCTGGAAAACTGCCGCCCGGCTTTTTACGCTCTCGACGATCGATAAATTACTTCTTGTTTGTGTCGGCTATAATAACTGTTAGCGTTGCTGCTGCTCCTGCTCTCGGCTGTACAATGGATTATCTCGCATCACGTAGCCGCAACAAGTTGGTGTCGCATTTGTTGCTGCTGTATCTGGTCTACGCTATTTAACCCCTTTAGGGCTGCTCCCCCGTCTTTAAGGACAACCTACTTGGAATTTGCATGCGGTATTTTTGTGCCGTGCGCAAAAAACGGGTTAACTCGTATCACGTTTTTGCCGCACACGTAGCAACAGTAATAGCGGATAGGTGTGGGTCGTTGTGTAAGTGGATCAAGAGCAAGGCGCACCCAGTCTGCAACCCAACATTCTACCCAAGATAGATTAGTTCGCCGTTGTTTTCGCGACATGTTTACGTTTTTTTCGCGAGACGTTTGCAGCCCGCTGTTGGCAGTCCGCCGCTGTTATGGTGTGCTCATTTGCCGCCGGAAATGCGCCCGCGAGCGCGTGCAGAAGGAGCACTTCGCTTGGTGTTTGGAGCGCGAGGGTTAAATGGGAACATAGCGTTCTGATTACTGTCTTGAACACGAAACCTAATGCAATGCAGCGCCAATGAAATGCGTTGGCGTACTGTTCCTCAGTGTGTTTGTTATTGGTTTGCATGGAGACCCCAGCTTGCACTGGGGATTCCATCCTACTCTCGGAGCTTTGGGTGTGGCAAAGCGGCGAAAAGCGACGATTGCAGCATTGACACCACGGAGCAGGCTCCCTCGTTTTAGTCAGAGGCAATTGTTTGCCCATTAACATTGCTGGAAAACATTGGAGCTGTACAACACGCTCGCAGCATTAAACTATTTTAATGTCATATCATACCCTGCAGATCGCTGTTCCTAGAGAATTGGTGGGATCGCGTTCTCCATAATTATGTCGTTACACTGGATCCCTAAGGATTCATGCTAATATTGCGGTCTCGGCCCTCACTGTTTCTGTTCGTTCTCATCTTCGTACAGATGTTACAACTTTATTTACACCGTGACAAATCCTTCTTTTTTGTTCGATTACAGAGAACTTCAAGCCGGAGAAAGGTCTCTTCCAAACCGATATTCCAAACCTGTGCTCCCACGTACGTTCGATCGCGCCCGCTTCAGTTCATTTTGTAGAGGAACCCTCCTGAGTTTTTTTAACCGGGATTCTCGGTTCAGGTCCCCGTGCGATGTAAACATCCACTCTGTTGGTCATATTTCATCGCCTTGCTGACCCTCACCAAGTTTCAGCTCCTTTAGCAGGCCACCCTGCGACGCAAACATCCACTTCATTTATCACCTTTCATCGCCTTACTGACCGTCACAAAGTTTCACGCCGACGCAAACATCGACTCTATTGGCCATAGCTCGCACCTTATTGACCCTCACGAAGTTTCAGCTCATTTGGCAGGCCACATTGTGACGCAAACCTCAACCTCATTGGCCACATTTTACCACCTTGCTGCCCCTCACGACGTTTCAGCTCCTTTAGCGCCGCCTGTGTCTAGTTGTGCTGGTATCGGCAGCGTGTGAACCTTCTCGGATGCTAATTGCGCGGAGATGATGAAACATATTTAATTTCTATGCCATAGAATTCCTTTCCCTCCTCCTCCCTCACTCTCCACCTACGGTCCGCATTCATCGGCAATTGCATAGCCAAATCTCGCTTCAACTATGCGGGTCATTTTGCAACAGCACAACAAGCTGCTCCTGCTGGTCGACTTAGCCACACGAAGCCTGAATGGGGTAGATGATGTGCCTGGACTGCAAATCAGCGTCGGCTAGACGAAGCAGCGTGGGCTGCTGGGTTAGGGGAGAGACGGTAACCATAGTGTCCGAAATGAAATTCAAGGGGATGCTCAACATGCGCATAGCAGTAATGTTCGACGCACATGTACACACTCCACTGCTGCGTACTCATATTCTTCGGCGGCTGCTTCATGAGTACCAGGTTATACGATAGCTCTTGCGCTTGACAAAAACAAAATTAGCTGGATTGCGTTCCGCTTTGGATGTATAGCTGCAGAGGCTGATACCACTGGAAAAAAAACTGCACAAATTCTAAGTAGTTTATCCCCACAAGCGTGAATGCAGTTTAAGGCGGGAAAATTATCACCGTCAAGAACGGCCTTTGGACCCCTTGGAGTCTGCGCTGCAAACTAACGGGGGGCGTTGCAGCCCGATACACCGTGTGATACGAAGTATGCGTAGTTACAATTGTCATTTTCGCCTCTGTTTTCGGACGTATCTCTTCGTGCTCGAAATTTTATCCGAAACGCCAAAGAGGGTGGGCACAACTCGAATCTTGGGGTCGCCGTCGTCGAAGTTTGGGCGCGATCGGTGCAGTGTGCCGCGCGTGGCAAGCATTTTAAGACTTTTTGCCCGCGGGCATGGATAAGAGCCCGTCTAGCTTCTTGGGCCCCGTCGTGGTCCCGGCGATTAGCGGCTCGCAGCAGAAGCCGCAGGGCTTGTTCCAGGATGGTATTATCCCCGTCTATGCGCAATGGCCGGGATATCCGGGGCACCCGGGGAGGTCGCCCCCCCTGGGTTTTTGCTTGGAGTAAAACGAGCTGGCGCTGGTAATGCGGACAGTTTTCCGCCAGTGGAGGGCCAGGAGCGTCGGCCATGGTTCGCAGGGTTTACTTTTGTCTGTGTGAGTCGGTCGCGTCGAACTTGTCACGGGTTGATTATTGTTGTAGGCCTGATGGGCTGATGGGCCCGTTGTTCCAGCTTGAGAAAAATATTTCATGCTCAAGGTGAAGGCCTCTCGCAGGAAAACCGGGGACAGAACATGGATGGCACGCGCGTGACACGCAGCGCATAATACACGCACCGTGCGCATGACATATGGCGTGCAGCGCACCATGCATATGCTTATGATATTTGTGTTTCAACCAGACCCGAACCCAAAATATGAAATTTCAGAATCTCTCGAAATCGGAACAAGAAGCCGCAATCGAAAACAGAGGCATGCCCCGATTGTGTGACTACTATAGTACGAGTCACTATAATAACGTGTCCGGACGGATCTTCCAGGGGTCGGGCTATTCACTAAGTACGGTTTTGAGGGCAAAGAAGCTCTTCTTCCTAATAGGATCAAGGGACGGGCAACTGCTACTATTTATCATGCACCCGCAGATATTTGGAACCTTCCTCAAATAAATAAAAAAAAAGCGTGGCAACGGCGTGGGGGCTTTCCACGTGCGTAATGTAGGCCTAGACGGTGGGATCAACTGATGTACTAGGCGCCACATCTACTATTTGTATGTACAATATTCATGACAAAAAAAAACTCCCACCCGGGATGCATACAATCAACACGCCCAAATATTGCACACAAACCAGTACGGATTGCAAAGTGCACCCCCCTGGAACACCCCTCAAGCACCTCTATAAAAATGGAAACGTCACCAGCTTCCGCGCCAAAGACTCCGTGTCTACACTCTTACCCTCCCCACCGGGTCCACGCTTGCACACTGCTGCCTTCATGGCAAGGCTATCGGTCTATCCGTGCATTATCCATGCGACACAAGCCTTCCCAAGCCATCCGCGGGTTGCGAAATTGTCGGTTCACCTGGTTCTCTGCGGTGGAGCATACGAGATCACCAGACCAACCGACCTCGATCACAAGGAAGCAAACCGTAAACAAGCAGAGCGACCGCTCTTTGAAACCCATATTGACACTTGCTACCAATGACGATACAAAGACTCAAGATTTCTTGCAGAAGAGCGGGGCGCGCCTACCGAGTACCGGGTAGGTAGCTATATGCAAGCAATGCCTGGTAGACCGCTGTTGCTAAGCTAGTAACCTCGGCCATTGTGTAGCGAATAGGTCACTGCACCCTATAGGCCGTTGTGCCTGACGAGAACCGTACACCACGCATAATAGCACACCCACTTCGGCGAATCTCCAGGTTGATTTCCTCGACAACGCACAGAGTCCAAACGCCGAGCGACGTGCCTATGGAAAGGTCTCGACGAGATATTTACGAAGGCGCTATTTTCATTCCATGTGCCCCCCTTGTTTTGAAGGAGATTGTCTCCGATCAAAAAAACAGGAGGCGTGTTATCTCAAGTGTTATGCGGTAGGCCGTTGTGCCTATCTTCTATATTTATCATTGTGTCCAACCTATACAGTAGGTCGCTGTGCCCAACGAGGTCAGCGAGGACTATTACTATTGTGGGATGGCCCCTACCGCGCTCTGCTCTAAGCGAATGCATATCCCTTCCCGATCAAAGGTGTCAATGAACGCATAACGGCTCGACGAACGTCTGTTTACACAGACGGAGACAAAAACAAACTGGGTTTTCGCGCACCCGTGCTCGCTCTACACAAACGGAACACATAAAATCAACCAATTATTCATGATGCGAAGCAGCATCTGTTCTACACAAGCAGAGCAAGCTTAAACCAACCAGTACTCATGTCTAGCAACGCCTGCTCTACGCTAGCAGAGCACATAAAATTTATCAGCTGAAATTTTTTAACCCGCATTAATACGAAACAGCGATTGCGCTATACAAACGCAGATCCAAGCAATCCGTTATCACGCAAAGCGGTGCATGCTCCACACGAACATGACAAATCAAATCAAATAAATCACCACTCATGCTACGAAGCGGTGCCGGCCTGCTTGCGTCACAAACCCTTCACACAAGCCGATCAAATTAAATCAAATCAATCAGTACGCCATGCGGTACTTGCCGATTAGGTACGTCTTGTACTTGGCATACTGCTCGGGGTCTAAGTTTAGCCACGTGGCCACTAGCACCCTCTCCTCCCTCTCTAGGTGGCGCTCCAAATTCGCGGTGTAAGTCTTGAGTGCGGCGACCGCTTCAGCCGCCATTTCGCCAGTTGCCGTCGCGGGCTCTTCACGGAGGGGCTTCAGCAAAGAGAGCGCGTTTTCCTCCAGCTTGGTGTCCGAGTGTTCTGCTTCGAGATCGCTGCGAGAAAAAGCCCGTGCCGGGATCATCAACACATACCATGGTATGGCGTTGTCCGGGACAAGGGGAGTGGGGGGTAGGGGGACAGAGTAGAAGGTCAAGAAATATCTTGTCGGGGGGGAGGGGGGGGGGAGGGATCCATATGTTTGGGGTTGTTCGGGAGGACGGGGCGGGGGGGTAAGCAATAAGGAGCACGAAAATGTGTAAGGAAATGCCTACAGGGTGCCGAAACGTCTTGTCGGAGACGGGACAACAACAACAACAACAACAACAACATAGCAAAAAAACGTGTGGTTTTTACTACAAATGTTGTTATATAGCGCCAATAATACCTTATCGCGTCTCTGGTTTCCTGCACGTTCTCCGTGAAGAAGCGAAAGAGCTGGGTGTCCTCGAAGTTTCCGTGCGTCTCAATCTTGGACAAAAGGGTTCGGAAGGACTTTTCCACCGCCTTTGCCGCAACTGCCGTCTTATGCGCCCAGCAACCTTTGCGCAGACAGTCATCAAGGGAGAACATGCCAACAAAAACAAAAAACTAGATTGGCACAAAAAAGAGTGAAACAAACAAACCAAACCCTTGAGATCTGCAACCCCACTTCGAGGACAAACCATTTGACACTAGAGTGGGAGTTGTTTCGTAGTATAAAAAACACCAAGGGTTAAGCGCCCGCTGTTGCTCGCAATTTTCTTAATGGTAACGTTTTCTTACAACAACACTTTCGATTGGAACAAAATTCGCATTGCTAAGTACAACAGGTGCTCGAACGATACGATACTGGGGGGTTCGTCAAATCTATTGAGGAAGCCCCGCCAGCCATCAACATTTTGTCCAAAGGAGGTACTGCTGCACCCCTGTCGCTGTACACGACTTTTTTGTGCGTCATCCCACGGTACACGGGTGCAGCGCACAAGTTTCTGGGGTCCTAACATGAGGAGCTCGATATATCACCCGAACTAAACACGCCTTCGAAGACAGCCATTCGTTCGCGCAACCCAACTAACCATTCTATGCGCTGGTTCTATTAATAGAACAAAGATTCTCGTCAAATTAGGTCCACCAACCGCTTGTTCCACTCTTCAGGAGCTGGCTGGTCAAAAAATGTCAGAAATGTCATGAATGATTCACGCGTAAGGAGTCCAACTCCTACAATGAGATGACTCTTAAACCCTCTACATTTACTTAGCAAAACCACTCCGTGGAGCACCCACGTCAAAACCTTGCCCGTCAGCCATCAAAGTTTTGGCCCAAAGGCGGTACCGTACCCCTACATCGTAGCACACGTCTTAGACTGTACACTCTCGCACGTATTCTACAAGCACCCCACAAAGAGAACCCACGTCGAACCTTTCGCGACGGAAGCCTGCATCTCCTCCGCAGCTATGATGACTAACGAAGCCGACGCGCGAAACCGGCAGTGGACGAACATCCACGTCTTCACCCTGGCCGCCACAGCACGCAAGACGCAACGGGACGTAAGGTTGGACCCGATGGGGGGGGGCGCGGGGGAGGGGGGTACTCATTATTATGCCTGGCGGTAAGTGTTTAGGCCATAGACCCTCGCATGCCTACAATGCCGAGAATCGAGGACTTACGCCCGAGGATAGGTGGGGTGGACTGTAATTGGACCAAGTCCGGCGGGAGGCTGCTTTCTCATGGTCGGGAGTCTTTTTGCTAGTGCGTGAGCTTGCGCAAGTCCCACACTACCCGGAGGAATGACCCCTGGATGGCTATCTCCACCGCACCTGATCCCCAGGGACAAAGTCGGGTGGACATACTCACGCATCCGAATACCACGGCAGCTCGCGCTGCTGTGCTAAGGCATTAGAGGGTATAAGTCTGTGACGGGTCAAAGGTTAACCAACTGCCTACCCAATCTAAGCCGTTGAACAACTCCCCCCCCCCCGGGCCGGCGGGATAGCAAGTAGGTCGGACAAACGGGCGGACGTGTCAATATCCACGCCGGTTCATTTCCAGGGGATACCGGGGAGAGCGTTTTTCATTTTAGACGTGTTAGACATGGGGAAAGTCGTAAATGCTTAGTCTTGGTGGATCGTGAGATTCGAACCCAAGACAAAAAAAACATGGTCTGTCGACGACGTCATTCGCAACAATACTACCAGGTAGAGGTTATTCGTCCGTTTGACCACTGGTAAAAGTTTAACCAACTGCCTACGCAAACTAAGCCTTGTATCAGCCGTGGTAGTAACGGTGGCGGTCGGTAGGGACAGCTCGCGCTGCCGTTGCCAAGGAAACCGAAAGACACGCCAGCTAGCGCTAGATGGCCAAGACAATTGAGTTAAAATTGACACGACACGTACGAACATACGTGCAAGTGCTTTAGTTGTCCCCATCTGCCGGAGGATGAAAAATGAAATAATAAAAAATGAAATAAAAAAGCTGGGACGGAGCACGGCTGGTGTTGACCGACCGGGCAGACCTTGTTTGCACCGGGGTGGGGGGTGGGGGGAGGGGGGGTGGGGGGAGGGGGGGGGGGGGGGGTACTCTGTTTTTACTTGCCTCAGTCATTTGACCATTGACCACGCATCCCTCGGAGCACCGTTCCTACTCCCAATACAGACACCTCCAAAATTTGGGCACTCATTACGCTTTTTCCATATATTACACAAAAAAGGTTTGCTTATCCTATCCCCTTCCTGTTTCGCCGTCTGTGGCCACCATTTATCTCGTAGGATAGCATCGGGGGGCGGGGGGAAGGGGGGTAAAACAAAAAATACACCCACGAGGCTGCGGCTCATTTAGGCTGACCAAGAGGCAGTATTACAGGTATGCAGGCAGGGTTCGACGTATTAAAACATATATGGCGGGGTGTTGTTCTCTCTCTGTCGAATCTGAACCACCAGCGCAACGCGCCACGCATGAGGACGGCTGAGCAGAACGCTCGCACGCAGCAGAGACGGCAACCTACAAAGTTCATCAAGGGGTATGTCGCAAGGAGAACGACGGCGTCTAGCAAGTAATGGCGCACACGGGGGTGGCGCCCGACAACGCTGATGCACGACACGCCACGCGCAAACCACAATCGCATATACAAGCGAAAGCGCAAGCGCAAACACAAGCACAACACAAGCGCAAACGCAAACGCAAGTTACGAGCAAAAGCAGTATTCTGGCGAGCAGTGCCTGTCACATCACACGACACACCACCACGCAACCATTGCATGTTTCCCGCTACAGCACCGTGTGCACGCCTAAACGGGAAAAAACGCCACCTCCAATTGAAACCGAATTCCACATAAGCCAATCACCAAACCCGACTACCATGCCCAACTGAAACCGAACGTCGAACGTGGAACCAATCAATCACTGGGTGGGGGCTTCGTCTGGGAGCGTCGGCGGCCAACAAAAAAAGATACGAAAATCGACAAGCGTAGCAGTCAACTACGTCGGTTGACGGTCGAGTTCTGGCCCGTCAATATCTCTTTGGCCTTGATGTACTACTTTCAGTGTACCGTGCCGGCCGTCCGTCCAGGGGCAAGAGCGCCGTCAACCGACTTATTTGGTAGTACAGTAGGGGTCCCTGTATTGTGCCGGTATGTGCACTATAGAGGGAAATGCCGCATTATAGTGGTAACCGGCACTACTCCGCATACTGCCACTACTGGTTGTTCTTATCTGTGCCAAGCGATTTCACAGGCACTATATCGGGCAACCGGCACTACTCAAGCGGAAATATAGAGAGACCTCTACTCTATGTAGTAGCATCGCAAGGGCCCCGACCTTTTCTTGTTGGGGTGTAGCTCGTGGTGATGTCGCCAGAAGTCCTTCTCCGCGACGATTTCCCAACAACGTCGCGCATCTGGACACATTTTAGCCAAAGTGTAGGGTGAAGAAACCGAAGGGGGGAGGGGGGGGGGGAGGGAGAGGGGGACAGGTGGAGAAGGGGCAGGAGAGGGGGAAAGGTAGAGAAGGGGCAGGAGGCGGAGATGGAGGGGCAGACGGAGAGCGGGAGGGGAGGGGGAGGGAGACGGCAAGGGGGAAGGAGAGGGAAAGGGAGGGGGGGAGGCAGATGGAGAGGCAGAGGGACGGGAAGAGGGGTGGCGGGGAGACCATCACTTGACTGAGGGAGAGGGAGAGAGACCATCTCTTGACTGAGTTCATCGCATCTAGATGAGAAAGCGTCATACGGTCACCCTGCACACACGGTGCACCTCCTTTGCAACCATTGAGAACAACGCTTGGACGAAAACCAGTCCTCGACATTGGCCGACTATTCGTACGAAGTGAGTTGGTTCAACCTCTGAGACGACATAAAATATAAGCTGATCCTGAACCCCTGCCTTTCCCCAGCCAGGGCCTTCAACGGTCAATTATGCCGTAACCACAGAGCACAGCTGGCGCGGAATGGCGGGCGGGCACCGCCGGCAACGGGCGCAAGCCCCCAATAAAACCTTTTACATTCGTGTTTTCGTAAGTTCAGCTCTTTCAGGCTGCGATCAATACACACGGTGATCGTGAGCATTGATTGGTCCACACAAAAGCCTCTCCGCTTTCCTATGAAGTAGTGCCATACATCAGTAGTTTCCACTTAATAGCTATAGCGCTATGGCTCCGCATATGACGTTTGCTTCGTTTTTTGCTCATCCCATCTATTCTCTTCGCCATTTTCTTCTCTTTCTCCCTCCCTAGATGTAACTCAGGTCAAGGGAAGGCTCTTCTTCCCCCTCCCCACAACGGTACGTGCCTTCATTTCATCGCGGTAATATTCAGCCTTTCTTCCCTCATCGACTCGCATCGAACTGAACTGCCGAAGGCACGTTGCAGCATAGATTGGTCAAGCGGACTCTCCGGTTGAACCGGCTACCGGTCAAGATGGAGTGGCGCCGAACGCTTTGATCCACACTCTTAAGCTTCGGACAGGCAGAGCGGCGGGAAAAGACAACGTTTCGACGTCCGTTCGCTCCACCCTCGTTGCTGCCCCAGACCCATACTTAGAGGCAATTGCTGCGCATTTTTTGGAGATATGTATGTACTCGAACTATTTACCACGGGATATTCTACGGAGATATGTACTCGAAACACAGGCTGGCGTGTCCAACGTTGGACTCCGCGGTTCAAGTGTCGTCTACGGAAGTTACTATGGTGCTGCTGTACCTGGTGGTGTAGTACAAGCAGAACCAGGATGTCACGACGCCATGACGTACACCAGTACCTTTCACGCGAAACTGCGTAGGAAATCTGCCTCCTAGCCTGTGACCGCAGAGTAGAGCTGGCATCTCTCGAGGATGAAGAATCAGAACGGACTCTGGGGGTGTGCTGTCTGTTGATGACAGATACTTCTCGCTGCTTGCTGCTATGATGTGATGGATACGACAGCCGCCCCCCTGGTGTTATATGCAGCGAAACGGCGGGGCAATTTCTATGTACCAAACCGCCGCTCTACACTGCTGTATCATTCGTACGTTGTCTTACAGCAGCAGTGCTGTATCACGCTGACATCGTTAGCTTCTCACCGGGTATAGAAGTATCCTCTCCTAGGTCCACCCCCAGCACGAGCAACTCAGCACGGAGGTCATCATCACGAGGGACCGGCTCATCTGTGACTGGAGTAGGCCCTCCCTTCTCTTTCTCCTCAGAAGCTGCAACTTTCAGAACCTCTGCCACAGCAATAGTGCTACCAGTGTTGCCCATAGCAGCGTACCTGGTATCGTCTCTCCGGCGTAGCTGCGAGTAACAGAGTGGTCTGGGCTAAGCCTGGCTGGTGGAGACAAGAAGGTTGACTCTTGCGGGCGTTTATGTAGCTGATGCAGGGTGGTCCCACTCGTAGCAGCGCTGCAGGGCCGCAATGTAAGCTGCGAAAATGTTGCAACATGAACTCGCGTTGAGTTTCGCAAAAATGGCGAGGGAGTGGAGTTCCATAGTATTTTGTGGCGTTTATACGGTGATTCAGTAACCCCGCGATCTTGCCACTATCTTGTTTTTTCTCTGTCTCCGTCCCCAGATCCAAGATGCTTCTAACAACGGCGCAGGCATGCAGACGAGTCGCCATGCACGCCGGCGCTAGTGCATAATTTCCTCTTGCGTATAAAATCGTAGCCTTTCGCAGTCGTGAACACACGCAGGCAGGCAGACGGGCAGACACAGACAGGTAGGCAAGGCAGGCAGGTGGTGGTGCGCTTTTTGCGACTTCACCATTTTTTTTTTAATGACGTTTAGCAAGCAGTACCACTGGTCCACGTTTTATTGTAGTTGAACTTATTTTCGTCGTATATGTAGTCTAATACTGCATGTATGATATCATGTATGCAGCAGTCAATATTACCTTACCCGTGTTATAAGGCTTTGTTTGGGTGAGCTATTTGTTAACCTTTTGCAAGTGGTCAAACGGACTAATACCCCACTATTCCTTAACAAATGGCGTCGTGGACAGACGATGGGTTTTTGGGGTCGTGGGTTCGAGTCCCACCATCCACAATAATACTAACAAACTTTTACGACTTTCCCCATCTCGAGCTTGAAAATTTCTCTCCCCGGTATACCCAAGAAATGAAACCGCTTGAAATCACACCCCGGACAATAGCCTATTGAATATGCCTATTGAATGTCAATAGGTTGGTGTAGTGGTACTCCGAGTGGGGGATGGCAATGCGTGGTTGGTCGGTGTTGGGAAGCGTGCTCCTCATGGGTTCCGGTGCACTTGTTTGGTCTCTCCTCATCATGGCTCGCTGGATAGACTCAAAAGCTTATACATTATTTCATCTACATTAAACTCTAAAAGACAGAAAAAACAGGCCTAGGCACGATAGGGCTGGGTAGAGCAGGTAGAGCAGGTAGTGAGATGTGGGGCGTCCTGCTTGTCCCATCATCGTCACCTACATTATTATGGCCCATGTATGATGGCGTTGACGTGAATGTGACATCTAATTTCACGTGGTTTCACCTCAACCATGACATGGTTTCACGTCGAATCTATAAACTATTCTTCTACGGAGGGCACTCCATTTTACACTAGGCCACCCTGAATAGTCGTAGATGCAGATCACCTGCCCATCAAAGGATGTCAACAAAACATCCAAAATTGGAAAGGGGATCGAAGATGCGGCTATTCGAAACAAGCGAAAATGAGGCTATAGATCCCCCCACACCTCGTAATAATGAGGCTTAAACGCCTCATTGCAAGATATACAACCCTATGATGGAGCTCACAACCGTGAGAGCTCGAGAAAGGGTATGTACCTACGGTATGCCAGTAGCAATCGGCCTACGATAACACGAAGGGCGCGGCCACTGAGCGCAAGGATGCGAAGGGCGCCAAAGAAGAAGGTATAGACGCGGAAACCAAGTCAGAAGAGAAGAAGGGAACACGTGTCACGCTGTGAAGGCCAGACAAGTTTATGGCTTGAAGCGTAGTGCTGAAGGGGCGGGCGGTCGGTCCATTTGCCGGAAGATAATAGAGAAATCAAGAAACACTGCCTAACAGAACATCAGAGTCCGCTACGTTGGACATGGACAGCTGACGTGGGGCCATCGGTTGGACGGTGAAAGAGAAACAACCAAGACGCGAAGAAGTACGACGTGGGCCATCGGTTGGACGGTGAAAGAGAAACACCCAAGACGCGAAGAAGTACGCAAGCGTCGGGCCATTAATCGTCCTGCCGACGACGCCAATTGTAGTGGTACTCCGAGTGGGGGATGCGTGGTTGGTCGGTGTTGGGAAGCGTGCTCCTCATGGGTTCCGGTGCCCTTGTTTGGTCTCTCCTCATGGCTCGCTGGATAGACTCAAAAGCTTATACATCATTTCCTCTACATTAAACTCTAAAAGACAGAAAAAACAGGCCTAGGCACGATAGGGCTAGGTAGTGATATGTGGGGCGTCCTGCTTGTCCCATCATCGTCACCTACATTATGGCCCATCTATGATGGCCTTGTCGTGAATGTGACATCTAATGTCACGTGGTTTCACCTCCACCATGACATGGTTTCACGTCGAATCTATAAACTATCCTTCTACGGAGGGCACTCCATTACATTGGGGTATTGCATATCGATACCTATCGACACGTTCGATAGGTATGCGATTTGTCGATCGATACCAATTGCTTGGAGCAATAGGTCCAGAGAAATTGGTACAATAGGCTATTGTTAAGGAGTTCGTGGGGGTATTAGTCCGTTTGACCACTTGCAAAAGGTTAACCAATAGCTTACCCAAACTAAGCCTTATAACACTATTGTTCTTAAGATAAGTGTGTCAATCTGTCAATCGATACCAATTTCTTCGACCAATAGGTTATGATAAATCGGCACAATATGCTATTGTTCTTACAGTAGTTGTGTCACACTGCCGATCGATACCTATTACTGTGACTAATAGGTACGTGAAAGTGTCGATCGATACCTATTGTTTGACCAATAGGTATGTGAAATGGACGAACGATATCTATTGCTATGAGTAGTATAAAGCCCTGTACAGTTGTCTACCACGTATTGAGTACGCCTGTTGGTCTGTCCACAAGTTTTGTGCATCGAATATCGATTAATTGAATATCGATACGTATTGTTATTATTTTTGCTCTCCGATAATATAGCGTAGATATAGATGCCGTTCCGATGTAAATCGAATATCCTTCCATAAAGCAGTAGTATATATGAAGTCGAATAATCCCTCCATAAAGCAGTGGTATCTTCTGCTAACCATTTCTCCATTTCCTTTCCCAACATCTTTAATCTACTGCTTCCTTTTTTAGTTACCTTTTGTTATTAATATTTTTGCCCTCCGACAATATAGCCGTGGATGCCGTTCCGATGTAAATCGAACATCCATCCATAAAGCAGCAGTAGTACCTAATATTAATTCGAATTATCGCACCGATTGAAGCCCTCACAAGCCTATCGGTTAGTTAAAAGTTATTTTAGTACCACCAGGTATTATCGTAAAGCTGCTGTTTTGAAACAAGAGGCAAGAAGTAGTTCAAGGTACATAGTATTGCTATCATCCAAGGTATCCATTCAAACAATAGCCTGGGGTATGCGGCACGTATAGCTATGTTCTAAGCAGTACGAGGGTATACATTCACAAGCGCAGTAGGTAGCGATCGAAGCCCTTGTAAATATATCTATTAAACTATCAGTAGGTATCGATTGATACCCCTGAGAACCGATTAAATTGGGCAATAGGCATCGATCGATACTCTTGCAAACCTATTACATTGAGCAATAGGTATCGATCGATATCATCGCACACCTATCGCTTTAGCCAATAAGTATTTCGACTGGTGGCGATAAAAAGGTAATTATCGAACGATAGCCTCTCTGTTGGCAATCATATTTAAATTATGTTGGTGCCCAAGATACCTATCGATGTACACCTTCGCAAGCATATCGGCCGCACAATAGGCTATTGTGGCCACTGCCCTTACCCTATTATTGCTTACAATACCTATCGATAGACCCCGAAATCGAGCTGTTGTCCCCCGTAATAGGTATAGATCCTCATAGATGCCGACATATTGTTGGCCCAATAGCCTATTCGATAGGGTATTGTCCAGGGTATGAGAAGGAACTCGACGGCTCACAAACGGGTCGCTCTAAAAAGCATTGCGCTTGAGCTTCGCATCGAACACACATACGTAGTAATCACCACCTTGACAATTGTTGAGGCCATCAAGGTTGAGCTTCTTAGGGCACAACACGGACAGACAGCACCGAGCTTTCGGGGATTCTCCGCTGGGCTGGAGGGGCGTGCGGCGTGGATGATGAATGGCGAACTAGAGTTGATTTATCTAGACGGGCTGTCTTCGAGCGTCTTTGCTCTCCAACACTGCAGCAATAAAATGGCGAAAGGTCTACGTACCGACACCTATCATCCGAAACAATAGAATGGTGAAAGGTCTGTCAATACCTATCGTCCCGAACAATAGAATTGTGAAAAGTCTATCGATACCTATTTCCCGAATCAATAGGTTTGGTGAAAGGCATATCGATACCTATCGGGCAAACCCATAGGTTCCGTCTCTCAGCGCCAATATCCTATCGCCCAAACAATACCGTCCTGAAAATGTCTATCGATACCTACGTGCTGTATCAATATGTCCAGATAAATGGGTACGATAGGCTATTGGCCAAACAGTAGATCATTGAAGGTGTCAATCGATACCCATTGTCGGCCCCAATAGGCTACGAAAAGTACCCATCGATACCTATCGCGGGCAACAATAGGCCTCCTATTGGAATAGGATCCTATCGATGGCCTATTGACCTGGAACCTATTGTCCAGGGTGTATTTGAATGTTGACACACCCGCCCGTATATCCGGCCGACCTGCTACCCCGCCGTTTCAGGGGGGGGGGGTGTTTTATAAGGCTCAGTTTGGGTGTAAGGGAGAATAAAATAACACTGTTCATGATGTCATCTAAAACATCTATAAAACGTTATCGTTGCTAGTATCATCACCTGTTGCATCGCAGCTTTAACGTTCATTATTACTACCATTAATATAATACGATTAAGGGGCTGTTACAGACATAGGCCACCCTTTGCAGGTTTCTCTACTAGGCAGGTTCCACGATGGTCATGACACTCGCTTATACTAGATAAGCTCTTGTAATAGTTCAACACACGCCGCGGACGAACTGAATAGCGTTCAATTCCGCGAGACAAAAGCATCATTCCTTTTTACCTATACGCACATGTCTTCAAATGCATGTGAGGCCCTTTTATATCCAGCCGTATCCCATATATCTTACGCCTTGTTAGGCTCCCAGGGGAATACCATAGCACTATAGTAGCCCACCCTGATGAGCCGTATATGCAGAAATATGGAAGATTCGGGGAAGCACCTGTTCCACGGTTTAGAACATGACTCGAAGATACGGCTCCTCACAACCTACTCCCACACCTCTACCCTGCGAGGCTACGAAGCCTCAGGGAAAATGCCAGAGCAGAAAACCTCAAACAAAGAACGGAAAACGGGAAAAAGGGTACATAACACTCCAGCGAATGGCGGGATCGACAGGCAGGCGCGAGAGCTACCACTTCCGCATATTAGCGAGGGAAACTGCGCCAGAGAAAAGGGAAAACGGGAACTATGCACAAAAAATAGAAACAAAAACCAAATGCGAAAGCGCTGGGGTCGAAGGCGGAAGAGCAAAAAACCTCGCCAGCAATACCCCTAGCGATCGCAAAAACGCACCAGAAAGCGCTACGTGCGAAACCCAACTCGCGCGCGCGGAATGAACATCGTGCTCCACGCCCTGCGGGGGCGACGTCGACGTAGACGCGGCCGCCGCCCTGATCGAAGCCGAACACATACAGGCCGTCACGTCCAAGTACGTCAATCTTGACACGCGCAATGTAGCGCGCATCACATCCCTGCCCCCCGCAACCCCCAATCAGGTTCTCGCCGCCCAACTGATGCGCTCGGTCAACGAAGCCCAAACCGACGTCCTCATGATTTTCCTTTCATCCGCGCTGCAGTAGAGACGGCCCAAAATCCCCGGTTTGGATCCCCGGGTGGGAACACACCCTCCACAGATCTTAAATAGTGATAGGGAGGCGCGGGAGCCTGTCTATGTGAACCTCATTGGGGGCCACAGGCCAGTGGCGGCACTGACCGAATTGTTGTAGGCGAATTCCATGTGCGGCACAACTGCGCATCCCAATCGTCTGGGCGTTCGTTGACGAGCACGCCCTCCGGACTTCCACGGCACTAGTGGAACGGGCGATCCCGACACTGCCCATCGAACCCGTGGCGATTCCGCAACCTTTGGTCAACGTAACCGGGGTACCTGCCCGCCGTCGCGCGGATGACTCGATCCTCAGTGTCATTGGTCCTGCAGACGACGCCATGTATAATAAGATTAAGGGGCTGTTACAGGCACAGGCCACCCTTTGCGGGTTTCTCTACTAGGCAGGCAGGTTCCACGTTGGTCACCCACTTTTACTCGATAAGCTCTTGTCTTAGTTCCACACATGCCACGGACTAACTGAATAGCGTTCAATTCCGCGAGGCGAAATCATCATCCTCTTTTTCCTATACGCGCATGCCTTCAAAGGCATGTGAAGCCCTTTTATATCCAGCCGTATCCCATATCTTACGCCTTGTTAGGCTTCCAGGGGGATACCATAACACTACCAGGTAGGATCAAGGCTACGGTAGGGGGTACCCCCAACTTTCACTCCCGGGTCAGAGCCAAAAAAGGGTATGGTACTAGAGGTGTACCCTTTTTTGGCTTTTTTATACCCTTTTTTGGCTTTGACCCGGTAGTGAAAATTGAGGGTACCCCCCTGCCGTAGCCTTGATTGTAGGTTATATTAATGTACTGGTAATGTTTTACTACTTACTACTATTAATAGTACAGTAGTAAAAATAATAAAACACTACTGCTGTTGTACATATGTTATATTTAATACCTGGTAGTATTTTTGTTTTTGCCTTCAATAATGAATCATTACAACTCCCTAAAAACGGGCGGCCGGTGTTGTATCACGCAGCTTGCAAAGATGAGTGGGTATCGACCCTGAATTTGTCGAACTAACTCACACACACCTGACGTTAAAACAACTTTATTATAGAGTAATATGCAGCGGTCAGTACGAGTATATATTATATATCTATGCGACCTAAAGATGTTGTTTAAAAAACCCTTTCGCCCCCCCCCCCTCCCCTCGAACGCTCTGCCCTCTCCTCACTGGTTATACGACTTACAGGATATACATGATAAACTGGTGCGTTCTTTCCAAAACCGTCGGATTTATCCCTTTAAATGATTTATAGTTTCTACGCACAGATTGAGCTGCCCCGCCCGTCCCGCCCCCCCCGCCCCCCCCCCGCTCCCTCTCGATCAAACCCAGCCCCCCCCACATCCTTATCAACTCCGCCCTCCCCTCACCAGTTATTCGACTTACAGGATTCACTTGATAAACTGATGCATTTCCTTCCACAGCTGTCAGATTTTGTCCCCCTCAAAAACGGGTTTTACAGTTTCCGCGCAAAGACTGACTAACATCACCCTGTTGACCCTGATAGCTACACTGTAGTTGCAAGGGGAGTCGCCGACCTATATCCTTAATGAGGACACACAACTCGTAATACGCGCGATCGGAGCACACCGCTTGCAAAGATGAGTTACGACAAAATCTTCGATCTCACAGCTGGAGTGTATTTTTATTTTCATAATTTTAGAAAAAAAAATGAAGAGAAAAAAACTTCAGACTATGAGATCGACCAAACAGGATTTTTGATCAAAGCTCAGCTTTGCGAGCTGCGTGTGATACTGCGATCGCGCATGTTACGGGGTGTATATACCCTCGTGAAGGATACAGGTCGGTGACGCCCCTGCTAATGCCAGGGTCAACAGGACTAAGACGTTCAGCCTTGTTCTGCGCAAGGAAACTGTATAACTCGCATTGAGGGGGACAAAACCAGACATCCGTGGAACTCAATATGCACGACACCATAAGTGTTATAGTGTTTAGAGTTAACTTTTGGAGTGGGCTACTTGGGTCTACCGGGTTCGTGCGCAAGTCCCTGTGTGCTCCCCGTAAATGTGACAGGCCGTCGGAGGTCCAGCCCAGGCCTGATGCTCGGGCTGTTAGTGCTGTCGATGCATGATGGAACATGCGGTGGGCGTCGATCGCTAATGTTCCGAAATGATCTCTCTTCTGCTCTTGATGTGATGCAAAAACACACTCACACACCTCTATTGATTGATCGAATGAAGACCGACGAGTGAGATCTGGCGTTCTGCATCAGGCGTCGGGCGGTGCACACTTGATCCTAAAGCTCTTCGAACACCCATCTCACACACTACCAGGGAATGCACAAGCTTAAGCGTGCATCCACAACGCCAGACCCCTATGCACTCCTACAGATGGAGCTCTGGCGCTAATACTGAATGATCAAAGGTGCGTGTCCCCGAGTAGCCGATTGTTTTCGCTAATCCAGAGAGCCCCCGTCGTCATTTCCGAGTGGAGCATCCGCAGGCCACAAATGTTAGCTCACGTGCGTAAAGGTGTTGGGGAAAGTCGGAATTCATATCGTGAAAACCACGGAACGACTTCCTCCATAAATTCAAGAACGTTAAACTGCTGTTTGAATATTTATCGGGACTACCGCAAGCAAGAAATTCCCGGATGGGTCGATTCCTCCGAAGAGTCGACGTGTCAGAACGTGCATCACTAAAAGCGTGAGCCGTACATGGCCATCGGTTTTCTCGGGACACTCAGGCTACCTCGTGGGGCCAGCACTGAGCAATAATAGCGTATGTATCCCTGGTACTTTTTTACCAGGTAATATGTCTATCATGGCCACCCACAAGTAAGCCACGTAGTGGGAGTATACGTAGCAGCCACGGGGCAAGGCAATCCACCGTCAGGTCCATCGTTCCGTACGAGGGATCCATCGTCCCGTGCGGGGGTGTCCCACCGGATTCATCATCACTAATAATAACAGGAACCCGTCAGTGGGAGGTACCAGGTGTAGACTATGGGTTTAGCCAAACGTCCGACCGGACATACGTTTCTCGCACGGTATTCAACCAAAATATTTGTATGCGCGTTCTGCCTCCGAAGGTATAGCTGGCTGAGCGTTCGGATAGCCTGTGGACTTCAGAGCGAAAAAACGCCGGAGAGGCATGAATAATAAGATTATTACAACACACATAGACTATATATAGTCTAGTCTATATATATCAGCCAAGCGAACCAGCCCGGGCGGCTGAGCTGCGCATGGGGTTGAGGGTTTGTGTGTCCGAAGTGAAACGGAAGATAATTGACACGCGCAGCATGCTGGCGCTTGTACTGCTACACAGACAGGCTAGACTGCAATAATGGTCGCCTATTAGATCCCTGTACCTCTGGTCTCAAAATGATTCATTTCATGCCGCCGAGGTGGCACTTTAAGTCCGCTAGCCGTGCCGCACCCACACACCCACCAGGTGTCATCATAATATAGATGCAAAGGTATCCTCACAAATGCAACGCATTGTTGGCGCACAAACGAACGTAGACGGTAAACGGCGGGGTACTCATTTGTTGCTTGCCTAAGTGATTTGACCACACATGCATCCCTTTCGAGACGGAGCACCGCTCCTACTCCTAATAGAGACACCTCCAACATTTCGGCGCTCATTACGCTTTTTCCATATATTACATAGAAACTGCTTGCTTATCCTATCCCCTTCCTGTTTCGCCGTCTGTGGCCACCATCTAAATGTCCTAGGATAGCGATCGTTTTCTCGTAACTCCCTAGTCTACCAAACTCTTCCATGTCACACTCGTCTAATTGCCTCATCTCTTGTTCCTCCTTGAGCGTAGAGGGGGGGAGAACAAGCAAGTACGGATCGTTGAAACCCTTAAACACGCGAGGGGCAGAAGACGACATATATATGCCATCCCACGCAGGTCACGGCGGACCAACAGATCCGTGTGTGTACCAGGAGTCTGCAACACTCGATGAAACATCGACGACCAGTGGGATTGCTGAACCCTATGCGCGATGAAAATCGAACGCAAGAACCGGGGGGAAGAAGGGACGACACCTGTGACCACGGCTTGTCCAGAAGCTGGAAAGTAAATGTGTGTGAAAAAAAAAAAAACTTCCGTTAGATCGCGTCGACAAATCTTCCCTGTGCAACAAGAGCTTCGACGATGAAGGTGAAACGGTTCCAAATAGGGAACGGACCGTGGGACTGTATCGGTACACCGCCATATAGTATAATTTTGATGTCTGGGATGAAGAATCAGGGCGGACGCTGGGTGTGTCAACAACGTAGTTGGGTGCAAAGGGTGAGTTAATGTGAAGACAACACACAAGGACACACTGACTGCCGCCACTTCCCCCCGGGGGGTAGGCTAGAGGCTGTTGCGATGGTCAAATACTCATCACTACCTCGCCAACTCATAGCAGTTTCCTCTCGAAAAACAATTCAGGGTCGTCGAACGTCCAAATCACCAACGTCTTCCGCTGCAGATGCACACGGTCCAACGCTTTGACACTTGAAACAATCAGAGGCATCCCTGAAAGCTCCAAGCAGCTCTGCCCCAAGCTGGCTGAATTTAGTGCTTCTGATCTAGCTATATTTTGGTGTTCTACTGCGCAAGCTCACTGCTGTAGACAGAAGCGACTTGCCAAGCGCATTCTTGTAACCAACCTGGGGTTGACGCTTACGCCATGGCCTAAAGCTTGCCTACCCGCCGCTGCCTTATCAGCAATTACACCACCATGCGATGCCGCCATAATTACCACTACTCTGCGCAGAAGAACATTTGCTGCAGACACAGCAACAGTACCAACAACAACACAGGTCAGTCTCGTCGCAATGCCAACAACAACTATTCGCAATATCGATCTCATAAGTATTATTTTGCAACGCCCTCCACTCCAGCACCCCCACTTTTATATCTCATACTGTTGGCTCCCTCCTACTTTTAACCGCACGAAAAGGGAAGCGCTTGTTATCCTACTGTACATGCGCCTCCCTCGCATTCTAACTCACAACGGAACCGGTTCATCGACTAAACATGTTTGCTGGCATTCGCTTATCCCCCAGGTCCTCCCCCCAAATTGAGATAAATCACCCCCCGCGATAATTCCGTACACCTCTAATCTAGAGTAACATTTTTACTACGGCAAACGAATCCAACTCAAAATCCAGGTAGTTTCTCCCCCAGCTTGGGTGCAGCTGTAAAATAGATAAGCATTAAACTGTTTTGGAACGATAACTACGTGAAGGATGTCAGGGACAACCGAGGTCCGTTGAATTATCACTGCGAGCATCCAAACAAACTATGAGACCACGCGCCTACGTGCGAATAAACTAAAAAAAACATGCCTTCTATAGTCGCGTGATAGCCAGCGCCCTCCTTAAGCGAACCCAGCATACGCGACAGCTCTGTTACTAGTACAACACTTGTTTACAACCGGCACCCACGCGACGAAAACTAAAAATACGCTTCGTACGGTGGTGACATGATGGCCACCGCCTTCCCAAAGCGAACCCAGCATAGACGCGAGCTGTTAGTACTGTAGAGACAACGCTTGTTTGCCATCTCATGACACCCTTGTCGCGGTTCCATGCGCGGCAGGAACAACCAAGGCCTCTTGGAAGCACGCCCAGGGCGCCATGATTTGTGGAGTACTCTCTCCTGGGGATGCGTACACCCGGGTACTCTCTACCTTTCTCTCTGGGATAGTGGCACTCTACCATAGAGGTACTCTCTACCATTGCGGTACTCGCGAGTATCGCAACCAGTTCTATCGTAGGCTCTCCCGACGTGCTTTCATCGCAACTGACGCTGCCACCTATAATTCCTAACCCTATTGTATCGTCTGCTTTAGATATTCTACCACCGTTGGCTTCGTATTCTGGCATACACCCTGGTAAGTACCCTGATGTACACAGTACTTCACCTACATTTCCTGATACTACCCTGATATTACCGTAGAAAATAAACAGATACCCTCGCTTGAACATCTCGCCGCATTTGCCTAAATAGGAAAGAGATCTCCTGCAAGCTAGCGAGCATCAGATATCGTACATCGCCTTGCCTGTGTGGCTGTCAAAACACAACCGCCCCTTACAGCCGGAACACGCCCTACCTCCTTTTTTTAATTTTTCCGAAGCATTACCGAGCACTCTCCACTTTGCATTCACCACCGACAACCTCACTGATCATTCTCACTGAGCGTTCTCAGTGTGGAACGCGGGGGGTGTTGCTCTCGTGGCCCCCAGCTGATTTTTACCAAAACCCCACCTCCCACCCCTCCCAAAGGCGAGCCAACTCAATAAGGTACGCCCTATCAATTCCCTCCTCTAATTCTTATGTTAGAGGCGGCTAAAGTACAGCACAAGTACACTAAACACGCCACCAATACACAGTACAAATACTTTTATTACTAGTAGAAGGGTCCGCTTGTGTTCCTGAAGGAACTTAACGCCAAAAAAACTTAATTCCGAATAAACTAATTTCTGGTCTGCTTTTTCCTCGAGGAAAGCGAAAGTGGGCGCCACATCATTAACAGAACAACTAAACCAAAATACAAGAAGACAAAAAACTGTCACGCCACACCACCCAAACGTGATGAAAGGGCCGCTGGCTAGAGCTGCCCTGCCGCTCCTTTCAACACAAAAAAACGCAAACGTACGCCGAAACTAAAGCCAAGAAAACAACAAACAACCCAAGCCACAAAAGCGAAGCAACAAAAAAACAGAAGGGCCGTTTCAGAAAATCACTAAAAGTACGGTATGTACGACCACAACGACAAACAACAGCGCAACGCCAATACAAAAACCAAGAGGACAATAATTAAGAAAAAAACGGCCACGACGAGGGCGACCCTGCCTCGCTCAGGCAACAAATAATTAATGCGAGGTCACACCCTGTTCAGCGGCACAGTATGTAGCCAATCAACGAGTCTGTTCCATATCTGAAGCCAATCAACGAATTTCGTCCAAATCTGGAGAGTGTGAAGCCATCCAGAGAAAAAAGTCGGAGGCACCAAACGTCCGACAACACTCGGTTTAGAAACAAAAAAATAAAATAAAATAACGAAAACCCCTGGTATGCGTATGCTTGCTTGTCCTATATAAGATCTTGGGCAAAATACCATTTGATCATGCATGTGATCATGAGGGGGGAGGGGGGGGGGCGAATCCTGATGCTGATTTTCTAAAACGCAGAAACCCACACGATCCTATACCATACAAAATAAGGTGGCAGCTAGCTTCCACATGTTTGCCGGCCGTGAGTCCTTGACATCGAACGGATCACCTCGAATCGATCAGCTCTTCACCCATCGTGAGCACTGCAAAATTTATCCAAAACAATTTATCCCAAACAAATTCCAAGGCACCTGCACCAGACACTACTGTGGGTGCTATTCTAAAAAGGTTAATACTCGATTCTATCGCCAGCTCGCACCGATGAAAACGTACGCACCTCTAGGCTCCCCCGTTCCCTGGAGTCGAGAGCGACCCTATACGGTCCTACCCGTTAGCAGACTATTGTTCCGACGTTTCCGCCGAAGACGAGTCCTTGAGCTCGAACCGATCAGCTCGCATCAATAGCAATGCTCGAATCAAGCAGCTCCAGCCGACCAGTCGCATCGATGTTCATGCGCGAATCAATCAACCGCTGGCATCGATGCTAATGCAGGAATCTCTCGACTTCCCGTTCCCCGGCCTCAAAAGCGCCGCCACTCCATCCATGTCATTGTTCGCGGTACCCACCACCACCTCCGCCCGAGACAGCTGAACCAGGTCCGCCAGTGCATACACGATGCTCAAGTACGTCTAAGAGGTGTCAAGGCGGACGGTGTGCCCACAGGCCGTCGGGAGGGACGAAAGGGGATGGGCGGTTAAGTGGGGCTAACTTCGGTACCGGTGACAACCGGTTATAAACCGGCCTGGTGGGTAACATCGAACGTGAGGGATGTTTTATCTGTCCCCTACCCCCGGGGGAAAAAACGACACATCGAAATTCAAGGGAAACCCTTCCAGGGCTACGCTTACAACCGCGTGTAGGCAATAGACGACATGAAATAAAAAAACGTACCATCGTGCCATCCGTATTCGCAACACGTAATCCCTCTACAGCCCGTATTACCCTCGTCTCGAGAATAAATCACTTGGAACTATTATGAAGAGTTGGATAATTATTGAGGTAGCTAAAGCGATAGCAAATGCCTTCGCACCTAATCACGGCAACCACGAGCAATCACAAACGCCTGGCCCAACAGCTGCCGGGCCAGCTGGCTACTATTAATATCAGTAGCACTGCTGTCTGTTACCGTGTTCTCTACGAACCTGCCAGCAAACCGTTTCATGACCGTTTCAAAACTGGTTTAGCAACGTTCGAAAGCTCACCTGCTTCCTGTCCTTAGAGTCCTTCCACTTCGAAGCCCAGCCATTGACAACCCCGCGGCCGCTCTTGACGCCGGGAAAGTAGAGAGGGGCCAATCGCCGCACCTGTTTGAATACCTCGGGGTCATCCGATATCACCCAAACCCCTCGGATGTTGTTCAGGTCCTCGTCGGCATCGGTCCAGATTCTCTCCGGCTCGTTCCACGACTTCTCCGTGTCACTTCCCACGGAGGAGCTGAGGATGTCTTCTCGGGCGCTCAGCAAGTGATCTCGTGCGCGCGCGACGTAAGTCTTGAGGAAAAGAAAAAATAAACAAGAACAGGCAAGCGCAACACAGAGAAGAAAAATAGTTTTAGTTACAGGGATAAATGCACTCGACTGGCAAACAAACAAGCGCGACACGACAAAAGTTCGAGTTTCAGGCTAAATATACATTCTTCGAAAGCACACAGATATACACGACTCTGTACCATGTAATACGATCCACATGTTTCATGAAAGGCAACGGGATACACTTCAAATAGTTATTAGCTACCGCGAAGTTTTTGGGCGCTCACCTCTACGTCCACAGGGGGTCCCGCGAAAGGTGCTTCCATCTGTTCGACGTGAAGCACAATGAACGGGCCTCGCCTAACCTCATCAGGACTGGACATTAACACGTCCCTCACATCGCCCTTCAGCCACGGCTGGACGTTGTTCCAAAGAAACAGACGCGAGAGCGCCTACCACAGAGGAGGCATTGTCGTCGGGGGGGAAAAGGCGAACGAACGGAAAGTAAAAAAAGGGCAAGCCGCTCGAGTGATTTCGACGGCATATCGTAAGCTTTTCAATCCTTTTACATACTAAAAAAAGCACTGCTACTCAAATTTCAAATAGTTTATTCTCAAAAACGTAAAAGGGTGCAGTTACAAGGTTGTTTCACACATTGCTCCAAAGAAACAGCCTGGAGAGCGGCTGCCACCGAGGAGGCGTCGTCGGAGGGGGTCGAAGGAACGAACGAACGAACGGTACATACAGGGGAGCCCGCGCGGTATTGCGGAGCCCTTTTAATGCGAGGCCCAAGATTCGTGCGGCGAGAACCACCTGTCACCACCTCGTCCTGCGGAGTACTGCAATAGCCCGGGTTAGTTCAGGGTATTGGTATACCTGGCAAGGCAACGCACTACCGACGAAACACGACTGCGCATTCACACTAAATAATACGCAGTGGCAGTGCCGCTTACCACGACTGCACGTGTAGGCTAGTCTAATGGTACTACACCGGCTAGTTACGAGTTAGTTCTACATATACGACGTAGCACCCCATACTACAGCGGGGTAGTTAAGCAGCTAGTTCACCTGTCGCGCCACAAACTCGTCGATGCCGAATCGCTGGAGCCACTCGTCCCCGTGGCTTTGCATCGACAACCGAACGCTGTCGAACGTGAGCTCGGTTGCCGAGCGGACGTCGATGTCCAAAGCTCCGCGAGAACGCATGAATTCTCCCCAGTCCTAAACCATAAAAATAGAGTAAAGGGGGCGTCTTAGACTTTGTGCTTAGTTACCTGTCTTGTGGTTTCCCTCGCTTTGATTTCTTTTCCAGGGGGGGGGGGGTTATACGTGATCGGCGTTGAACCTCGTGCCGCACATTTTCGGATGGCGAAAGTAGAAAATAGTTATTGTAGTAATGATACCGACTATGACGTACCTCGTATATGTGTACGAATTAAAGGCAGTCCTCTGTATCCGACTCCCTCAGACTCTTGGTTCGATATTCGATTTCTGTATTTGGGGCCATAATATCTCATTCAATCGAAGCAAACGGCATTATGCAGCTACCTGCTACTATCGTCTATCACACACTTGGGTAAACTACTATGCGGTTGTTTTTTACATGTGCATGCTCAAGACAATGATGCCACCCCGAACACGCCCGGCGATGAAGAGAGCAGCACCGTTTTGGTCGTGTTGGTACACACCATTACTATAAATAGGAACAGATCAACCGTCGTAAATGTCTGCCGCACGTTCCCACAACCTACACAGCACACAGAAGCACCAAAACAAACCCGCTGTCATTCAACCTGGACGTGAAGTACATAGATTGTCTAGGCTACCGTCTACCGTCATGTGTCGAGGTGCATAGTTTAGGCAACACCTGCATGTATCCCCCTGTGCGCCCATTGCCCACACACCTCCTCATTCCGGTGGAAGCATACGTGCGGGACGGGCGCCCAGATACACTCCGACCCCGACTGGACGGCGCCGCCGCTCTCCCTCTCACAGGCTATCCCGTCGAAGTGCCCCTCCCCGTCCACGATCACCAGATTTTCGCGCTGCCTCCCGGCAATAGCGTACACCCATGTGCTAAGGAGGTCTATACAAACAGTACCGTACATGCCGATATCCCACGGACGGCCAGAGAAGAAGGCGGGCAAGGGAGCACGACAACATAAGGCGGTGAGGGGGCAAGGGTGGAGGTGAGGTGACGTGAGGGAGGGGGAACTGTAAGGCCAATTTTTAAACAGCCGGATCCGTGAATCGAAAAAGGCCTTTTCCGAATGGATTATTTTGGGACTGTATTCTTCTAGGCCTCTTTGTTAACATCAGACGAGTCGATTTCAGAGTTTTATGTTATTTCTGGAGGCGGTTTGTGTGAACGGAGTACTGCTGTATGGCAGTCAAAAGTCGATTGCAAGCTCTGTGCTTCGTGCGTTCTCCGTGAGCAACGCATGCTTCACGCGCGACGAGCCATCGTCCAACCGGGTTGGTGGCGTCGGACTTAGCCCAAAGCCGATAAAGCTACGTTCGTGGCGTTGCCGGCAGCCGAGAGTCGCGAAAGCTACAGCAAGCGTAGCTGTTGTTGGGAAAACGTCATCGATACCGCGCGCTGCTGCCATCAATCATTGCCCGATACACGACGCTGGTAGGCTGGACCAAGAAAGTGCCACGCTGACTTGCGGCGAGAAACAGTAGCAGTGATAGCAGCCAAGCCATCGACGGCGTCGTTGCAGGATACAGCTATTAATAGGTGGTACATGGTATGGATGTGTGGGCGTGCTTGTGTTTCTGCGGTGGGGTGAGCGATGCGATGGGTTCATAAACTTTTTCGACTGGGCAATTCGACCGGAGCATCCAGTCGAATCGACGACTCTGTTGTCGACCGGATGTGCGAGTCGAATCGCTCAGTCGAAAAAGCTCTTTTTCGACGGTGTAAGAAGCCCGATTTGGTCTCCAGTCGAAAATGGCCTTTTCCGACTGACGGATCCGACTGTGTAAGAATTGGCCAAAGTAATTATTGCCTACATCCACGTGTGAAGGACATCTTCAAAAACGTTACTGTGTGCCGGAAGGCCACACACGAACGAAGACAGGCGGAATAGCACACAACAAGTCCGTTGGGGGGGGGGGGGGGAGGGGTAAGGGGGTGCGCGGGGCTCGAGACCATATTTAATTCAAGTTCAAAAATTCGTCGGTGCCAAAACTGGTGACCCGTTCAAGTTGCCATGTGGCTGATCTGTGATATTAATACATCGAAGTAGTGGTAGTGTCCCGTGGTCAGTAGAGCTTGGAACTTTGGGCCGTTCCCAACGAACACAAAAAAGGTCAGGAGTCGTGACAAACAAACGTGAAATTTTTTCGAATCATGAAATTTGTCAGGAATCTGGACGTTCAATCGCTGTGATATCTTCGGAAAAATTGATGTCAAGATTCCCGGGAAAAAAAAACGTGGCTTGGTTTTTGACAACGTGACATTTCAGAATGTCAAAATGCTAGGAATGGTGACATTTTGCCAGGATTTGTTTATTTTTTGTGCATTCTTTAGAGGGACGACCATTTTTCAAGAAACTTCGACGAGAAAAATATGGATACACACTGCGTGCGACACGAAGGGAATTATTTCTTCGCTCATGTTTCTTCATTAGGTTAGAGTACAGGGTTACATTAAATACCAACAATAATAGTAATTCGGTTTACATGTCAACCATTTAATTGAATAAGTCAACACACGGAGGCACAGGGGCTGGAGGCATTAAAACCGCGTGTACTCTTAAAGAGTAGCCGGCGAGGAGCTGTGAGCTGTGAGTAAGAAGTTGGAGCGAGGGGTACAAATACGTATGCACCTTTGTTGCTTTGCCCACAAAACAAAGAATCCGGTACAACCTACAAACGTCAAACATTGTTGAAACCTAGGTTTTGTCAAAAGCAGCCCTGCGCAATTCCCTGAGGGTCATTCAGCGCTCTATGCTCTTTCATTGGCGCCGTGCTCCCCACTCAAGCCTAATAAAACGACACACCAAGCCCGTAGGAACCTCACCAAGTCGCGATTTAGTCTTAATATGTACTGGTAGTTGGTGTGGCCTGTCTTTCTAGAATAGGAGAAATCCGGTGCGCCCGGCCACGTAGGGTGTCGTTTGCGGCGTTGCTACGTATGTATGCCCCCAGCAACCGCGCCGCCAGTTTAGGCAACTTTCACGGTCACTGTCGCGGTGGTAAACGTTGATAAATCTTGCCTAAGACTCGCCATGTGCTCATGTGTACAGGCAGGGACGGTATTCTACGGTGGGAGGCTTTTTATTTTACGTCACCAACGCCGCAATCGGCTGGAGACGTGCGCCTCGAAAGGCAAAAAAACGCGGACAAAAAGCACTGCGTTGTACCAGTGTGTGGTAGCGCTCGATCGCAGAAAAAATATATTTTAGAAAAAACTCTCGTATATAGGTACTGGCACTGATGTTATGGTATTGCCCTGGGAGCCTACGAGTAGCAAGGCGTAAGATTAACGATACGGAAATGGTATAAAAGGGTTTGAAGGCATGTGCGTACAGCAAAAAGAGGATGGGGTGCATTTGCTTCTTGGGCTCCCAACGCGTTGAGCGTTTAGTTCTATCCGTGGCTTGTGGGTCTAATACAAGGGCTTATCTGATACAAGTGAGTGACCAACGTGGAACCTGACCTGCAAGAGGTAGGCCTGTGTCTGAAGACAGCCCCTAACCTCTTATAATACATGGCGTCGACGGCAGGACTGTTTCTCTTCGCAGTTTTCCCTCCGTTGGGTTTGCCTTGCTCCGATCTATGAGTAGAATACACAAACTCAACACTAGACCAGCTTTCGTTTTCGCCCCTCCCACCGATGAACCAACCCGGCACGGGCTCCCCACGCCCCTCTAAGACAAGTAGAGCGACCCAGGAGGAGCCCCTTGCCCAGGCCGGCTCAACGTGCGAGGGTGTCCGAGGCTACCCAAATAGCATCGATCAACCCAAAAGGCTTGACCACTGCCCGCTGCTCGCAGGGGGGGGTCTCTAAAACCAAGTGATCTAAAAATGGAAAAAATGGAAAAAAACAAAACAAACTTGTTCTCTTCTAAATCGTCCTGCGATCACAGCGCTCCGGCTAGTTTTCCATTTTGATTAGTTTTGATGCGAGGCGTAGGGAGGTTCTTTAAGACCAAGTGATCTAAAAATCGAAAAAAAAGGGAAAAAAAACGCGTCATCTTCTAAATTGTCCTGCGATCACAGCGCTTCGGTTGGTTTCCATTCTGATCATTTTCGATGTCGGGTGTCGAAAAAAGACTGTCTGCGCGCCCTCGTCTCAGGTGATAAAAATTAAAAAAATAATAAAACAACACGAATTATCACCGGGGTACGTTGTATACCACACCCCCTACGGTGTCATGTGTTATGGTATTGGCTCTGGGAGCCTGACAAAAGGCGGAAGATCTATACTTGAAACATTTAGCAACAACTCCGTAGAATGTCATAACCAGCCCTTGAGGTAAAAAGGATAATTCTGTAGAGTTAATAAAAAATAATAAATTCTTTTGTAAATAACTCGAAATACCTGTAAGTAAAAACCCCAATCCCCCAAAAAATAAAATAAATGTCCAAAAATAATTGCTAAAACGTCTAGAACCAACTACAATATCACGTTTTAATAAGTTATTAATTTTTTCAGTACTCATAATTCTTTCTTTATTTTCTTCATTATTTTTATAATTTTATCTTCAAATAAATTTACGGCAAAATCTTTTCGTAAAGGCCCTTTTATAGATTACTTAAACCGTAGATTTAAAGTGGTTCCATTTGATGAAATGTACAGACCAAATGCCTCACGTATTCTAATAAACAAAACTTTAAAAAAAGCTGCTAAAAAGACTAATAAACCTTGGCTTTTTAATAAGTCTTCTCCGGGTAAAGTATTATTAACAGATGGAAGAACAGGTGAAATTTTTGATAATTCTGTTCTTGTTGGAAAGCCTTATATTTTAAAGCTTATTCACTTAGTTGATAAAAAAATGCATGCCCGTTCGACTGGTTCCTATTCCCTGATAGTGTTTCAAGTTAAACAAAGATAAATTAAATGTTTAATTTATCTTCGTTTAACTTGACGAATTATTACCTTATCTTATAAACTTATAAATAGATGAAGTAAAATTAAACTTTTATTTGAAGTAGAACAAAATTATAGGATCTATTTAATTTAATAATTAATATAACACATTAACATAATCAATAGGGGATACGGAGACGATAGAAAGGACAGGAAAAAGGGGATGTTGCATTTGCTCCAGACTTTGCAGTTGTTCAGCACTTCGTTCTCTCCGTGACTTGTGGGACTAATAATACAAGACCTAATACAAGTGAGTGACCAACGTGGAACCTGCACAGTAGAAATACCTCCAAGAGGGTGGCCTGTGTCTGTAACAGCCCCTCGTCTTTTAATGCATGCGCTGCTCATAGTCACTATGTCACCTCCAAGATACCACCTCTGGGTGACACCGTGATGTGAGCAGACGTGAGGAAGCACGGAGTATCTATCTATAGGTGCGCGAGCGTACCACAACATTATTGTTATTTATTTTTTTCACCTACGGGTGCGCAAGCGTAGCACTTTGTATGGAGACCGGCAACATGAAGGTGGAGGAGGTGCAAAGGCCTTGCAAACGCGTGGCCCATCGCAGTGGACAAAACTCTTCAGCGGCACCGGCGACTGTTGCTACCGGCACCGGTACTCAAGGCTCGATCACGTGTTTTGAACGGCAAACCACACCGGTGCCTTCTTTCTCAGTGTCGCAGCCAAACTCCTTTGCAATCGCTGAAATCAAACCCTTTGTATCACACCTCTTGGAGTGTACCACCCTTCCAATGGCCATCGCAAGTGAGCATAACGCCGCCCTGACTTCTTTTCCTTGTTGCGTTCACCCCCCAGTGCCATTGATTGATGCACTTGATACCCTCGTACGAGCCCAATGCCGTTTTTTATTTCCTAGGGTCTGCTCGATTTTTTTTTTTCCTTTCCTTCCTTGCTTCCTCTTTTTGTCTTATCTTATCTTTCTTTTCTTTTTTCCAACTAACTTGAGTCTGACGTGCGTATACGTAGTGGTAAGTACCACGTGTAATAGTTCCATCTGTATGGGTGCAGGGGTCTGCTGTTTTGGATCCGCGCTTTAGTTATTGTTTTCCCTGGTAGCGTGGAAGATAGGCGTTCGAAGAGCTTTAGGATAAAGTGTGCACCGCCTGACGCCTGATGCAGAACGCCAGATCTCACTCGTCGGTCTTCATTCGATCAAAACAAGTGTGTGAGTGTGCCTTTGCACTGCATCAAGAGCAGAAGAGAGATCACTTCGGAACAGTAGCGATCGACGTCCACCGCATGTTCCATCGTGACTCGACAGCGCTGGACCTCCGCTGGCCGGCCGCATTTACAGGGAATACACAGGGACTTGCGTACGAACCCGGTAGACCCAAGTAGCCCACTCCAAAAGTTAACTCTAAACACTATGACAATTATTGTTTCGTGCATTGAATTCCACGGATGTCTGGTTTTGTCCCCCTCAATGCGGGTTATACAGCAGTTTCCGTGCGCAGAACAAGGTTGACGCCTTAGTCCTGTTGACCCTGGCATTAGCAGGGGAGTGACCGACCTGTATCCTTCACGAGGGTATACACACCCCGTTACATGCGCGATCGAAGTATCACACGCAGCTCGCAAAGCTGAGCTTTGGTCAAAAAACTTTTTGGTCGATCTGACAGTCTGAAATGAATTTTTCATTTTGAAATATATACTTGTAAATGGTACTATTTTCTGGGTGGAAAGCGGTTTCGTCGTTTTGTTCAGGCGCGAGTAGTGCGACGTATATATGTGGTAATAAGTCATAAGTCAATTGATAATTTGATGAAGAAAGTCAAAAGCTCATAACGTAAGTTGAGAATTCAGGTTCGGAATAGATCCAAGGAAGGTTAAGACACCTACATACGAGTACCCGGCGTTGGAGTTGACCTTCGCTCGTAGTTGTGGGTAGATCTTGGAGTAGAATATGGATCCATCTGGGTAGCTGGAATAATCACGGGTTTTTGGTAGGTGGAAAGGTCGTCGTTGGGTACTGCGTGGATTCCAAGAAGAAGTTGAGAAGGATATGAAAGTCGTGGTACAGAACTGATTGCCAACAAGTAGTTGTAAGGTCGGTAAGTTTTGAGAGCAGATTTCCCGGGGTTTGTCGTGGTTGCCTTTTCATGTCAGAAGCTCGCTGGGTGTCGTTTGGAGCCGTCTCGAGTCGATGCACGATATGGCAAGCCACCGGGGTCGGGTGAGACTGATGTAAGCGAGTATCAGGCGAAAGCAGTCAGTGCGTGACGGATTGGTAGGCGGACAAAAGCAGTGAAGAAGGATAAATGATGCTCAATTACACACGATCCATCAATCATATTTCTTGACCAGTTCTCGAAGCCAGAACAAGCATTTATTTCGTCAGATGGAAGAACCTGCAGATATTGTATGGAATGAGTTTGGACAGCTAGCGAGCATACAGCAGTCTCGCGAGTGAGATTCACCAGACCGCGTGAGCCGAGTCCAGTTCTTATTACATATAGCAGTATGGACCTGACAGATCGTGGCTGACTCCCGATTTCACTTTATATTACGTATAAAAATAAAAATACACTCCAGCTGTGAGATCGAACATTTTTTATATAATAAAAAATGAAGATACACTCCAGCTGTGAGATCGAATATTTCGTCGAAAACTCATCTTTTGCAAGCTGTGTGTGACACTCCGATCGCGCGTATTACGGGTTGTGTGTCCTCATTAAGGATATAGGTCGGCAATTCCTCTTGCAACTACAGTGTAGCTATCAGGGTCAACAGGGTGATGTTAGTCAGTCTTTGCACGGAAACTATAAAACCCGTTTCTGAGGGGGACAAAATCTGACAGCTGTAGAAGGAAATGCATCCGTTTATCAAGTGAATCCTGTAAGTCGAATAACCGGTGAGGGGAGGGCGGAGTTTTTAAGGACGTGGGGGCCTGGTTTTTATCAAAAGGGAGCGGGGGGGGGGCGGGGGCAGCTAAATCTGTGCGTGGAAACTATACATTCTTTTAAGGGGATAAATCCGACGGTTTTGGAAAGAATGCACCAGTTTATCATGTATATCCTGTAAGTCGTACAACCAGTGCGTAGAGGGCGGAGTGTTCGAGGGGGTGGGGGTGGGGTGGGGTGGGGGTGTGCGGAGGAAGGGGGTGGAAGGGAAGGGCTTTAGGTGGCACAGATGTACGGATTTGCTATACGTGTAGTGCTAGGTCTAGGCGATGGTGCGGGTGGTGGGGAACGACGGGGCGTTGGGGGCGGGGGGGGGGATTTTTTATACGATGTATTTCTGGCAGAGGCATGAACTGCGTCAGCTACGAGTATGTTGTTGTTGTTGTTCTCACATTAACTCGCATAATCAAATATATTATAAAAATTAGAATACACTCCAGCTGTGAGATCGAAGATTTCGTCGAAACTCATCTTTGCAAGCTGTGTGTGATACTCCGATCGCGCGCATTACGAGTTGTGTGTCCTCATTAAGGATATAGGTCGGCATATATATGAAACATGCGTGTACCACTTTTGGTTTTACTTTTTTTTTTTTTTCCTGGGGTATTCGTCCACTCCAGAGTGACTGGAGCCTGTCCTGTGACCACGGCGATTAGTGCAGGGTGGTCTAATGCAGGACAGGCCGGCAAAAGAAAATCTGGCTGCCAGCAGGAATCTTTTCCCCCCCCAATAAAATGGTCAGGGCATTCCGCCCAAAAAAAAACGAGAATTTGAGCATGTTGCGTTTTTTGCCCCCGGGTTTTGGCTACCAAAAGTAAAAAGGGTGAAAGTGCTGTCTCCTGTCATCTTTGTCTCGGATTGGAAGTTTGCATCCACCTAAACCAACTTTCCGCTCGGAACCAAATCCTCTGAGTGCGAAGCGATGGACTATCGTGTTTCCTTAGTTTCCGTTTAAATTTTTAGCTTGAACTAAAATTCAATCGAGCTTGTATTAGAGCTTATATGAGCTAAAAAATATTTTGAAGGACAATGACTGCTTGTCGGATAGGGTAATCTTCACCTGGCAGATAAGACCACCCTCGACCGGCAGCGGTGTACTGTCAATGTACTACTCTGCAGTGAACAATATCAGAGTGTCCCTGCGGAGTAATACAGCCAAGGGTTAAGGGTACGCATCCGGTTTAAAACCAGACAGCATATTATACCAGTACGCAGACAAGCAGGCACGTTCTCACCGGCAAGAGGAGAAAAACAAAAACTTAACTTAAACACTTGAACAATTAAGGAGTGAATGCCCCCCCCTGTCCTCCCCCGTCTCAAAAAGGATGCGTGGTCAAAATGGTCAAATGGCTTGTCTCATGACTCACTGTTCATATTGCTGGCGAAGCCAGCTTCCGGTCGCCAAGCGTACCCCACCGTGCGCCAATCGCTGCAACCTGTCTTGTCCGTCACCAGACCCTTCATCCACCCGAAGCTAAACGGCCTGTAGTGCCGCAGCAAAGCATCTGGAGATGCGCGAGGGTGATCGTTACTCCCTTCCCCAACGGAGGAAGGAAGGTCCACCGCCCCGACCACCAGAGATGAAGCTCCTGGGTTGCGTGGGAGTCCCGGCAATCCCCCCCCTCCCAAGGCAGCAACGCAGAGCGAAAGCTTGAGCCATGATGCAGACGAGGAAAACGTCGCGGTCGGGAGAGCCACAGCTCTTTTGGTGATCGCCACCATTCTTCTTCAAGGCGTAATTTTACACGCTGGGAAGTAGCCACTCACTCTGAACTGTTTCTTTCTCCACTAATTCCGAGTAGTTTGTCTAAAAAAAACGTGGGTGGGGTCACACGGAGTGGTACGGTAGGTCGGAACAAAAAGTCTTGAGGAGGCCTCGGGTCCCTTCGATGTGGTGCACTCCGACTTGTCTCCTCCGTGAAAATACAAAGGAAATGCAAAAAGGCACACAGGAGCGCACGCGTACACCTAGAGTGCCGAACCGAACCCACGACCTTGCATGCAACAAATCCCGGCACGCACAGGTCGAGGGGGGGGGGGGGGGGGGAAGGAGAACGGGTCGAAACGGATCAATTACGACATGGTCTGAAAAACGAACGGCCTTCTCGTCACGGGCTGGCTTTCCGCTGTCTGCTGTCTCTGTCTACGTATGGTCTCTCTACACGTATCATATGATATACGTATGGTACTACAGAGTATTGATACGTTGGTGCGGGTGGTATCACATTTAGGTCGGTGTATCATCGAAGTGCGTGAACAGACTGCCTGCTTTTCGAAGCACGCTCAAAACGCATTTGGTACGCACGCAGCACCACCGCTACTTTTCTTGTCCGCAAAGGGGACAGCCATGTTGATGTTGCTCTCGTATTAATAGTTAAATATATAGTTGACACGTTGTTGTTATTAATAGTGAGTCGTTGTTAGGGTGGGACTTGTTATTATTAGTATTGGATCAATTACATTGGGTAGGTCAGCGCGGTGGTTTGTCAATAGTGAACACTACTGGAGGTTCGAGTCAGCGGTTCAAAATCTCGGCATGGAGAATTTTATCTTCCTAGTGACACCAACCAGCAAATGCCGTGAAGAGCGCTTTTAGCGTCACAATTCGACGCGAATCGACGAGGGAAAGAAAGTGCAGAATCTCGCGTTAAAAGGAAGACGCGTAACGTAATGGGGAGGAGGGAGAAGAGCCTGTCTAATGGTCCCGGGTGAGGTTTTGGCGGGGATGGCGCCGTGGGTTCAAGCAGCGTGTTCATGAATCACAGCATATACATACGGGGGCACATTCAGAGTATCCGGTATACCATGGTATGCTGAATCTGCGCTCTCCGCTCCCTGCTCTCTTACCTCTTACCTTGTGGGCTGTAGGGGGGGGTTGTTCGGACTCTTGGGTAATGCACCTCCGCATTTCCGGAATCCCGAATTCACAATTATTCGTATTTTGTGGGGGTTTTCTCTAAAACCACATCACCGTCGTCACTTTTTCCTTCTTCGGCCATTCTTCGGCGAGACGGCGGGACTGCGAGAAAGTAGACCGCATATCAGAATAAGACCCTACTCATTCAAGACAAAGACCCAAGAAGACCACATAGACCGCAACTTGATACCTGGTAGTTGATAGTTGATCCCACAACACTCGTTGGGTCCAGGTTTAGTGCGGTGAAAAGCGCTTGCTTGCGGCGACCTCGTTCGTACGTAAAATCGCACTACTATTCGTGCTTGCAGGCATCCCGGGACGGTTCGGGGTACCACTTGAGTGTGGGCATTGTCGTCTGCATACCGCGCTTCTGAGGGGCTATGGCTTCGCTTTGCTCGCGCTAATAAAACATATTCAATTTTCTGCATCTCGATTTCGGGCTGCGAATAGTTGTCTCCCGGAGACCGCGCACGTCCTTCTTCCATCTTGTATTTTAGGCCGAGAATTCTTGTGCTATTTTCCGCTGTCTTCTGTCTGCTGCTGAAAGATGAAACTGCCCTGTTTCATCGATCACCGAGAGCGTCTCCAATCCTTTTTTTTCTTTTTCGCACACTTCTACTTTCCAGCTTCTGGACAAGCCGTGGTTACAGGTGTCGTCCCTTCTTCCCCCTGGTTCTTGCCTTCAATTTTTATCGCGCATAGGGTTCAGCACTCCCACTGCTCGTCGATTTTTCATTCAATAATTGAGTGTTGCTTATAACGCACGCTCTCGTGCTTTCCGCAAGTCAATTTGTTGTGCACAAGAAAAACTTCCAACGACTTTGTAAGAGTATGCACTCGGCGGGGCTCGAACTCACGAAACTGACCTATACCAGGCTCGAGGATAACCTGATACGCCACCGGGGCGACCGGCACTGTAATAATTACACATGGACGGTCGAGTAGCAACTACAACAATCAATTACAATGATGTTACCAAAGGCGATATCGACGGCAGCAGCGAGCGGTAGTAGGCAGGGCGGCTATTACATGAAGTACGGACGAGCAAGCCATTGCTGCAACCGACATACCAGGCTGCTTGCTACATTGTATGATACATATCGCAGCCACTTCTGATACTGATCGGGTTATCGCCTCCGGGGGTGTTCGGAGCTTCGCATGTACCACGAGAAAGCGAAAAACGTCCATCGTTCTGCGTTGGCAGAGAACGGCACGAAATGGTCAAGTTGTGTTTTCATAATATTTTTCAGATTGTTTTTGGTTACTCAACAACGCACGCAGCAGAGGCAGACCGCACAGCATGCTTATTATTATTAATACGATCGTAGATGTGATCACACAGCAGTAGTGGTGTACGAGAGCACGGGACAGGGGATGAAAATGTAGCCGCCGGGAGGCAACGTGGGCTTTCATGGGTGGATTGCTGCATATAACACGTCGTTCTTGTCTTTGTGTGTAGACTACGATATACAGGCAGTCATGCACAGCAGTATTTCGACCCACAGACATGATCAGATGCTCGGTACCAGCAGCTCAGCACAAATAAACGATCAACGTGAATCTTGAACAATAAATTTTGGAAATGTGGTGACAAGAGTATGTGATGTGTGGTGAAATATTGTTTTTTTTATGTCAGCTCTGTTGTGCCTCTACGTTCCGCTGAGGAGACCGAAATAGGAACTACAGAGGCATGCCTGCCTGGTCTTGCTTGCGATGGCTAGGCTATGTAGCTGGGGCACAGCTTCGCATCATCCACGCCCCCGCAACGTGGCTATCAGACACACTCGCGCCTCCGCAGTGCTGTGGGAACTTTTGACGGATCACAGACCCGCTCAGTTCGAACACGGAAATATGTTCCTCTCACCTCTCGAGGAAATCTTCAGCGCACGTACGTAGTGCCAGAACAAGAGCTTTTGTGGCCGAAAAGACGAGGCTTTCTAGCCAGCCTCCGCGCGCTGCTCGCTCGTCTCACCCCTTGATTAGCTCCGATAATAGGAGAGAGCTTGTAGTGTGAGTAGAGTGCCAAGACAAGGACTGACCGAGCTGCGAGCTACGAGTGCAAATTACAAATTATGGTCGTCTCGTAGAGCACGTATCGTTAAATTTATTTTAGATTTGTTTTTTTTATTTGTATATAAAGTACAGATACTTGTAGTAGTAGAATTTTCTGAGATTTTTAGATGCATCGGTTCCCAACCACCACCCAAACCCGATCCAAACGACGCTTATATTCACTTGCAACTCCCT
This sequence comes from Undaria pinnatifida, assembly GCA_012845835.1. NCBI lineage: Eukaryota > Phaeophyceae > Laminariales > Alariaceae > Undaria > Undaria pinnatifida. The sequence goes on from JABAKD010000020.1 coordinate 16,908,359, forward strand.
CCTTCGAAAAGCAGAAAAAGATCAACTGCTTGGGTGCTTGGTGCTTGCTCAGAGCCTTGTGCAGAACCTTTGGAAGGTGGAAACATGCGCTCACTGGAGGATCGATGCTTCCTGAAGATCGCGAAGAACCCTGATCAGTCATTGGAGGCAACGAGAGTGAGTGTTTTCATCCTGTCAGACGTACGTAGTGTTCCACAGTTCCGCGTGTTCTGTCTATCCTACTTTTCGGAACACTGCTGTTTGTACAGAAACCCTAGACCCTTTGGTAAGACGAGCGGGAAGAGTGCCTCAGCAGTTCAGTGGAAGTACGTGATATCTCAGGACCTCCGTACGGCGTCCTCTTCAGCAAGCAGTAGTTTCCGGCGTAGAGGTGGTGCATCGCCCATTGCTTCATGATTGAAGGTCGTCAGAGGTCGGCCTTCTGGCGGTGAACGGTGAACCCGTGACAATCGCAGATGGGTTTGTGTTTGTTTTTTTACCGCTGCACACTGTATACTGCATGCTGCATACCGGCTGTGCTGTGTGGAGGTACAACACTATCTATCCGGTTTTTAGCACACCCAGTCATCAACGCTATTAATACTACTACTGCTGTAATTGGTACAATACTCTCAAGAGGACATGCACACCCCGTAGCACGCGCAATCGGTAGAGCTGTGAGGCGGCACAACTTAAGTCACCAACTACTTGCTTTTTGGTCATAGTCGTGATTTGGCTCGCTCACTTGCCCGACTTAAGTCGGCAAGTCGGCTGGCCGCCAACTGACCCCGCCAGCCGACTTGACGACCAGCCGACTTGGCCAACTAAAGTCAGTTATTATTAATAATAGTTTGCGAACGGCACCTACCGATTAGTTTTGTGGCCGTGAAAATCTGCCGGTGGCCGACTCACAGCTCTAGCAATCGGATTATCACACACAACTTGCAAATATGGGTTTCGACGAAATCCTCGATCCCGCAGCTGTACAGCAGCAGTATTAATAGTAGCGTAATCCATACCTGGTAATTTATTTTCTAGTATAAAAATTAGTACATGGTACAGCGTACGCAAGCAATGCGGTGCTTGTTCGAAATACTGTAATATAATGCCAGTACAGAGTATGCTGGTGTACTGGCAAATTACTGGTGCTGCCAGTATTCTGGTATATTGGCAGTATACATATACTGGCTGAGCGCACCAGAGCCCAGTGGCTTGAACCAAACGCCACCCCATCACGACGAAACCTTACAAATGAATACCTTGGGTACTTCGTTGTTGTTGTTGTTGTTCTCACATTAACTCGCATAATCAAGTCCGTGGTCACAGGACAGGCTCCAGTCACTCTGGAGCTGAGGAATACCCCAGGGAAAAACACACACAACCCAAGGTGGTACACGCATATATCACAGCTGACGCAATTCATGCCTCCACCAGAAACATATAAAAGTGAAATCGGGAGTCAGTCTACGATGTGCCAGGTCCAGGCCGGTGCATACGTCTCACTACTCACGCCTGGAGGAACCAAATATTCCGATTGCCACCTAAGTAAGACTAACACGTATATATTACACGTAGTATCTATCACTACTTCGTATACGATGTCCGGTCGCCCCGGTGGCGTATCAGGTTGTCCTCGAGCCTGGTATAGGTCTGTTTCGCGACTTCAAGCCCCCCGAGTGCACACTCGTATAAATTCGTGGGGACTTTTTCTTGTGCACAAATTGACTTGCGGAAAGCGTGAGAGCGTAAGTTAGCAACACTCGATGAAGATTCGGCGAGCAGTGGGATTGCTGAACCCTATGCGCGATAAAAATTGAAGGCAAGGACCAGGGGGAAGAAGGGACGACTCCTGTGACCACGGCTTGTCCAGAAGCTGGAAAGTAGAAGTGTGCAAAAAAAAAAAAAAACTTCGTATATATTTTTTGTCCCCCTCAGAAACGGGTTTTAAAGTTTCCGCGCACAGACTGCCTACCATCACCCTGTTGACCCTGATAGCTACACTGTAGTTGCAAGGGGAGTCGCCGACCTATATCCTTAATGAGGACACACAACCCGTAATACGCGCGATCGGAGGATCACAAAGAGCTTGCAAAGATGAGTTTCGACAAAATCTTCGATCTCACAGCTGGAGTGTATTTTAATTTCTATAATATGCATGAGTGAATTGTATGCGAGACGGAGGAGAGAGGCAGCAGAGAGAGGGGGAGCGACGGAGAATGCTGTGCACATGACGGACGAGTTCCCCCTACCAAATCAGACCAGGATATCGATGGGACGTGAACGAAAGCTCCCCCAAGAAACGCCTCTGGCGGGACCCTGTCAAGCAATGGATGTCAAGGTACTATGGGTATATGCCCCTGCGGCGCTGCGCGACACCCAGAGTTGTGAACTGCAAACCGAAAATTGTTTTTTCGGTCATTTTTCGGCGGTTGAAACGGACAGAGGGGTGCTCGGTTTCGGCTTCGGTGTCGGTTATCTTTCGGTTTAAAAAAAAAAACGGTGGAACCCACCCTACCCTTTTTTTGTTTCGGTTCATGACCTGGCAAAGCCGCTATGATATGACTAACGACACCGACAGCCGGCGACACGGTCTAGTGCGTCCATGAAATCAATGCTGCTCCTGTAGCGATGCAGCGCCAACTGAAAGACAGGAGTATTAGGACTTGGTGCAGGCACAAGCGGCACGCTCCGACGCGTGCATGATTTCGATGCTGCTGCTTGTAGCGATGCAGCGTCAACCGGTAAACAAGTAAGGTCAGGACTTGGTGCACCGTGCACGCTGCACCAAGTGCTGAGACTCCTTGTGTTTCAGTTGGAGTTGCATCGCCTCAGCAGCGGTACCGATTTCGTGTACGTATCGGACCATGTGCACCAGGTCCTCAGATTCCTCATCCTCCAGTTGGCACTGAATCGCTACAGCAACAACATCGAATCCACGCATGCGTTGGATCATGCTGTTGGTGTTGGCCATACTTAGCGGCGCCAAGCAGCGCCAAAGGGGCGTTGGTCCACGACTCTGCCGGGAATTTGGCGGAGAGCGCGGCAGGGATCGGCGGCAGAGATTAGCTTTCAGGCGAATCATTCGTCGCGGAAGTCGTGTAGTTGTTGGCTCACGGGAGATAAGGGCCATACCTGGTAGCATCGAGGGTATTTTTAACACTTGTTGGAGATTTATTGTGCCTTGTGGCTGACCCTCGATTTGCTGCTGCAGCCCCTCGATTATGGTCGGCGTGGGGTCAGGGTGCTTGGTGGCCCCCCGGCGGCGTCTTAAACACCCGGGGTCAGTTTGGGGGTGGGATCAGGCTGCCAAGTGCAAATCTGTGTGCGTGTGTTGACCATCGAAACATCCCGAACTATCTGTAGATGACCCATGGAGGGTTTTCTCGAACATGTTTTAAGCGCTCTTGATATGAATAGCATCGTCCATAGCGTTTGATTCTAGTGCCCAATCATCTTCTGACATGGTGGCGACACACGTCTCCTGTTGTTGATGAGTGTCGCTCGTGCAGACCATTTTACAGCCGATCCTGCCACGCGCTCATATCGGCGTCCCCGATGGGATAGCAGGTAGAACTCGTCCCTGCTAACGTCAAGCTCGTGGGTTCAAGTCTCACCGAGTGCATGCATTCTGGTCGTGGGGACTTTTTCTGGCATAATATTTGACGAGCGGAAAACGCGAACGCGTAAGTTAAAAAAAATTCGATGAAAAGCGACGAGCATTAAAAACTGCAAATTGGGAATGCTGGACCCTGTGCGCGATGAAAATGAAGGCACATACCGGGGGGGAGCAAAGACACTTGTGAGACAATATCGTGTCCAGAAGGTCGCTGAGGGCAACCTCTTCCGACTTGAGCTGGAGAGTAAAGTGATGTTGAGTTAAGAAAAAACAAACATTGGTGATTAGACCCGTCCCGCTGGAATGGAATGTTTAAGGTCTCTGACACCATGTCGGCGCCGCGCTTCTCCATTGTTGCTATTGGACCTCTTATATATGAGATGGCGTGCGGCGTGTATCAGCTCTTAGCTGGTGTACGCATGTAGGCTCGCTTTCGGATAACCCGATGAAGACCCAGCCTATATATTTATGATTTGAGACAAACGAAGGCCACGGTTAGGTGAGCCTGCAAGAGCAGAGCTCCAAATACAGAAGAGAGAAGATTATGTTGGTCGGCGACACCAAGCCGATATAGCTGATTAATTGACTTCAGGTGTAGATATCTGAGGTGGAGATGTGGAGATGTGGAGTGACCGCGTGAGGGGCGCGCGCGTGGTGCGCTGCTCGTAGCTCAAAGACATAGATACCTTCAGTATCCGGTACGAGTAAAAAAAAAAAAACAGCTATGACCCCAATAAAGCAAAATACCCCAATACGAGATCCTACAGCCTTGTTTAACAACTCGTATCTCATGGTATGTAATCATGACCCTACGTAGCCTATCTTATTACTTCAGCAACAACTCGTATCTCAAGTATCTTGCTACCGGTTCCAAGAGGGATACCTTAGACTGTCTTTCTCAACGTGTACGAGTACGCACTACATCTATCAGGCATCTGGGTGTGATTAGCGTGTAAACTGCTGTGTATCATGTATCCAAGATATTACTGTTGAGACTTGTGCTTGCTACGTACTGCATCGATAAACGACAACTACCAGACTGAAAATCGTCTGTCGTACTAGCAACTTGCAATGTATACCAGATGACTGTGAATGTTATCAAGTAACGACATTATGGTTACTGACAGGCAGCATCTCTATCAGTAGCTTGTGGCATGAGAAGCCACTCGAAAAGGCGCGCGGGCGGGCAGAGCCGTGAGGGGGGGCGTGTCTTTGTGAACCGTTACCTGATGAAACGAAGAAAAAAGGTCAAAGCCCGCCGCACTCTAAGGAGCATAAGAGTGCATGGTACGATAAGAGTAGAGTCATGGCGGCAAATCGAGTACGTGTTTTTGGTCGCATCCGAGCGTGCGCCAAGGACTTGACCACTGACGGGGCTCATCGTAGATGGGGTGAGACTTGTATTCAATCCTATGTACCCATCCTATGAACACGAACTATGACGGTAAGAGCAGTAATCGTTGAAGTCCATACATGTCCAGTACTACCAATCCCACATATGAACAATAGTAGTGGTCCCTCTATACCGCCGATATGTGCGAGCCGCTAAAACCGGGACTATAGCGGTCACCAGCACTACTTTGCATACCGACACTACTTGCTGTTCCCATGTGTGCCAAGCGATCAACAGGCACTGAAGCGGGCGACCGACACTACGCAACGAACACTGTAGAGGGACCACTGCTGTATGCCAGTAAGAACAGTAAATATTATAAGTCGAAGTAGCCCATTAGATCGAATCCGCTGGAAGCACGGCGAGAAAGTCAATATGTCCTGCCGGCAAACCGTCGAGGGCCGCTGCGGAGGGTGCGCATCGAAATCTGTAATATCCCCGAAAAGTGCCAGAACCTTCAGTTTTCGACGGAAAGGGCAAATGAATGTTTTTCGAAAGCTCTGGTATTTATGAACAATAAAAAGACATCTCAGCCGTGAGATCGATGATTTTGTCGAAGTTCGTCTTTGCATGCTTTGGGTGATACTTCGACCAAACGCTCTGGTATGTGTTATGTTGATTTTGATCGGGTCATGTACATTGATTCCTGGTGCTTGGTATACCGGCTATAAGTAGACGACGTGCGAGGTGGAACTTCGCTCTACTGGCTATCACATGTTCGTTGTTGTGTCTAGTACGTTCAATCGTTCGCCATGTCGACTTCACAGCAGTGTGTGCCCCGCAGGGAGGCGAACATGCGTGTGTTTGCCTTTTCCGTGCGTTGCTTGTCTCTTGACAATAATTCGGCGGTTGCTGCTGCAAGGAAAATTCTGATGTAATTCCAATAGCTTTGTATCCGAAATGCCGGTGCAGTTCCAAAGGCGGAAGGCGGAAAAATATGCAACTAACCGTCCCAGGAGCTATATGCGATAATTCGATAGTTTGACCAGAACGGGTACAAAATAATTGTACGTGCTGCCAGCGGAAACGATATTGACACACTGTTGTCGCGGAGGGGGAGAAGAAAGCCAAAGCTGGCAAGCGGTGGCTAAAAAGACGCGAGCAAGCGAGGGAGAAAGAGCGAGGACGAGAACATTTTTGAAACGCACATGCGTCGGTACGAGATCGATAACCAATCTTATGGAGGGACCAGGACAAGTGTTTTGGTACAGCAATACGCTGCTTGCTATCTTGGGCGCCTTTCCGCTCCCGGTTCCACCGTTGTCAAAGCGAAAGCATGTTACGGTAGGTATTAGCAGTAAAGGGCAGCCATCATGTTGCTGCTTGCAGTTGATGCCAACAAGCCGTACTAGGTACCTGTATGCCTAAATATAAGCCACGTTAAAATATATCTTATGTATAGTTGGGCAAATTGACTTGTGTTTGGGCCCAGACTGGTGTGTAATTGTATCACAGCTTATTGCAGAAGATACTACTACGTTCATCCCCATCCATCCCCAGGTGCAGCGAGCTCTATTCTCGAAGAGAGCGAGGCAGCTAGTCAGGAGGTCGACGGAGATGGGCGCCGCGGTGGGGGGGAAGGGAACGGTCGACACGGTGCGCCTGAGACAAACGATCATCAATAAGCTCATCGACGAAGGGAGGGGCATGGTGAGAACGTTTAACACGATAGGGACACATGCATGGTTATTTGGAGGGGAAGCGTTTTGGATGCCTTACATTTACGTTTTATCGCACATTGTGGTCTTCCGTTCCTGTTTTTTTTTGGCATTTTTTTGGGCACATGCTGCGCATTGTCGAAATGGCAACCAAAACCAAAACAGGGCGGGAAATACTGCGAATATTTGACCCCTATCGGGACCCATGTGAGCCGTGCTACATGCTACGGTAGTGGTTGTGCTTTTTTTTGTTGTTGGTTATTTGGTTTTCTCATTGGCGGGGCTCGTCAGCTGAAAAGCCTCCCAATACCTGTGGATCCGGTACGTATTTTACACTTACCATTTCGTATGTATGTTCATGTAAAATATGATGTTCGTTTTTTTTTGGCTCGCTGCTCTCCGGCGTCCCGAGTGTTTCTTCTCGCACTTTCGGCCGCGGGGCAGGCTAGCCTGCCATGGGTACATTATAAAGCATGTCTGGATCTCGGCCGAGCTCCGTGGCGGCGCTCGGCGCATTAAAAGTCGCTTAGCCGGCTCTATTTGCCAAGGGAATGCGTTCCGCCTCCCTGAGACGAGCAGGTCACTTGGAACATCCCAAATTGTTTTTCAAATTTTGATATTTTGATAAACTTTTACAATTTTTTGTTCTTCGTTGTTTTGTTCGTAAAAAGGTGGCCCGCTACTCAACTAGCCTCAGCAGCAGCACAGCAGCAGTAGAAGCAACATACAGCAGTAGTAGCAGCAGTATACACATGTGGATCGGATTCGTGTGGGGTTTGGGTGCGCGCCGCCCTGGGCCGCTTCGGCCCCGGATCTCGACGTGTGTGCATGGGCAGGGTGCGGTGCAGACAAGGGTAAACCGGCCTGCGCTCTCCCGCCGCGCGGGCGGCCGCTCGTCGAGGCAGGAGCGAAAGCGTCTGTGGGCGTGATTGACGCGGTGCGTTTATTTTATCTTGCGGGGTAACTAGACGTGTCCGAATGTAAGGACCGTTTTTGCTAGAGAAAAAAGACATGTCCCGGTATTATATTTCCAAGCAGATCGGATGCCAGCAGGAGGAGGCTGGGAGGTAGAGACCGGGAGCAGCCGAGTGTTGGAACGAGCGCCATAGGGCACGGCTTGCATCTCTCCGCGCGGGAGACAGGGCTTCCAGGGACATAGAGCGGGGACAGCTTGGAAGGTGGCGCCGAGCGCGGCGAGGGTGGCAGGCATCGCGAGCGCAGCATGCACGGGAGGCTCGACCAGGCCAAGTATTTTCCTTTGGGCAGAGTGGAACCATGGGTAGGGTTCAAGGATATATAACTCCTTATTAGCGATAGCCAAACTCAGGTATATACACGATGCTGCTGTGGCCAAAATCGGGTACAGTTCTATTTCAGCGTTCGCCACGCGCCCAGGACGCCATCTGATTGGCTGGGTGGATCGGTTCTAGGTATGTTTCTATTATCGTACACACATATCATGCACACATACATTTACGACCACATGAATCAAGTAGTGGAGGGTTCCGGCGGGAACACTATCGATCTAGCTCTACTTTCTATGGGGATAAACGAGTACATCAAGGTTTCGGTTCCCCTCAAACACAGTACCAAAGCGTTGAACACTGCCTCCACAACTCATGGAAAATCCTACCACCACGTACGCCACACATACATACCGAAATTGTTGCCGCCAACCCATTAATTATTGTACAACATCCAAGAGCGACTGACATTGGCTGGTCAACCTTATCCCTTACCACCAAGTAAGTTCAAACACATGTGTGACGTACTACATAGCAACGAGCACTATTCCACGTACGGTACACAGCATCCCCTGACCACTAATAATAATTCGTTTGCACGTACATCAGTACAACGTGCACCCACCGCTATCACCCTCTTCCCCGCTGAGTACTACTACTCGAGGACCAACGCCCGAATGGGTAGGGTGGACCGTAACTGGACCAAGTCCGGCGAAAGGCCATCTCCCATGGCCAGGGGTTTTGTTAGTGGGTGAGCTTGCGCAAGTCCCACACTACCCGGAAAGATGACATTCCGGGTGGCTATCTCCACCGAAACTGGCCCTCAGGGGACAGGCCGGGTCGACATGCACACGCATCCGTATACAACGGCAGCTTGCGCTGCCGGGGTTGTAACGAAGACCACTGATAGGGACAGCTTACGCTATACCTACAATGGGACCCGAAGGGTACGCCAGCTAGCGTTGGGCTGCGAAAGCAACTGAGTTAAATCGACACACGACGCGTATGAAAATACGTGGAAGTGTGGTGAGCTAAAGCTTTATTTTTCCCCATCCGCCGGAGAATAAAAAAAAATGAAAATAAAAAAAATACTGCAGTACTACTACTACTACTCTTTCTTTGGGGCAATGCACTAGCTCATGCCACACGTTTCCTTTAAGAAGAGCAGTGGGGTTTATCTATGTGAGTACGCGTAAAACACCATTATAGGTGGGAAAATATTTTGTATACGTGTTACCGGTGTCTCCCTTTTCGCCTTGCGACGCCCCCGGGATTTCACGTTACCCGCATCCCGAAGGGAAGCCTGGTATAGGTGTATATTATTCGTTGGATAACTACGAGCCCATCGGAGTGTGTATCGAAGTTGGCATGTTTATTCACTCTTAAGTCGGTGGCTGGGTGAGAGAAAGCGCGGAGCCTCAGAAAGATATGGGTACTAGATATGGGTACTAGCCCACAAAATGTAGGAGCGACCCCTTTCGTACGCACGCGTCGTGTGTAGGGAAGGAGGGGAATGGGGAGAATATTCCAGGGTTTTCACGGGTCATGACCCGACCCGCGGGTAGGGTCAGGAATCTCGCGGGTCGAGTCCTGTTGGGCCCGGAGATGTTCGAAATCTCACGGGTCGGGTCGGATCGGGTCGAGAGGTGTTCACATCTCACAGGTCGAGTCGGGTTATTTTACCCCGACCAGCGAGAATTGGCCTGACCCGTGAACAGCCCGGAAATAGTGTAACCTTTCTGGGACCCCATGATCCCATGCATAACGACCGTAACAAAAAGAAAGGACTGCGGTCTTATATCGATCGTCTATAATAGGAAGCGCGGGCCAGCAGTGTTACGAGTGGTCACGGTGCTGCACGCGTGTCGCACGGCTCCCGGCATTACAGTGTGGGCACGCCCTCTAACTATCCCAGCGGCCCGGGCTGCTACGTGTGGCCGATGCTGCAAATTTGCACTTTCTTTCGACGTGTTTTTCCTTCTGAAGTCCACAAGGGGTTATTGTGCAACCCGTGTCCTATATACTCGTAGGCCTTTGTTTTTTGTGTGCAGTGAGTTTGGAACTCCGCTGTGTAGGCATGTTGGCGGCGATACATCTACGCGTTTCGCACCCCCCCCCTCAATCCGTAACGCCTTAGGGTGGCCGATGCCAGCACGTTAGTAGCCTGCTCTGGGTTTATTCAGAGAGGTGTTTTGTGTCGCCTTTTGAAGAAATGAAAGGTCCATGAGCTACCGCCCACACCGCAGAGCGTTGTACCCCCCCCTTGACCTAGATAAAACTGCTGAAGCATAAAAACACGCCGCAAATTCAGCCGCAAGCCCCGAACCTGAAATTTTGGGGGGTCTTCCATGTTGTTTATGCTGTCGTCTCTGCAGGCTGGAAGCTTTCCCGCCCCGCCGGCGTTCCTCGACGACAGCTTCACCTCCATCTCCCTGGTTAACTCCAAGGTTGGGGACTCCTTCATTCAGGACACGCTCAGCATGCGCTGCCCAATGCTTAGGGTGAGCCTGGCTGGGGCGCGACAGACTGGATGGGTGCCGGCGGCGCGAGGTGTCGGGAGCGCTCGACTACGCTCGGCTGCGCGAGTGTACTTGCCTGCGCTCGTTCGACGGGGTAAACTCGTTGTACAAACCACACCCCACGTAAAAATTGGGAAATTTATGTAGCAGGTTTTTTTTAGAGTAGGATATGATTTGTTGTGTGCAGGCGTACTTTTGGAGTGCAGGGTTGTTTCGCCCAAGAAGGAAACGAGCACTTTTTTCTTGTCGGAGAGTGGCTCAATCCCAGTGGTCCCAACCCAGCCTTTTTTTATCCTTTCACCGCTGCCAAAAATACCCGCGCTATGTCCAAGTAGTTTGCCCCCCAAAAACGTGGGTGCACTGCTGAAGTTGTCCATGGTGTGATTTTTTCGAGGCTTTTCACTGGTCATCACCCGGCCCGTGGGTCGGGTAGGAGATATTTCAAAAACACGAAGGTGCGGGCCGTTTCGGGTCGGGAGGTGTTGGAAATTTCACGGGTCGAATCAGATCGGGTAAGCAGGTGTTCAAATATCACGGGTCGAACCGGATCACCCTGATGCGATCCGACTGGTATGGTATGGTATACCGAGAAGGGATCCGACCCGTGAAAAGCGTTGGTTTTTTTGCGTGACCACTCCCTTGCTCCTCCGTTGTCGCGTCATTTTTTTTGTTCTTGACACTCTTGTTCCGTAAATACGGGGGCAGAGCATTGTGACATGATGGAGTACTTCTATACGTCTTTTTTCGGCATTCGTTCCGTAAATCCGGAGCAGATACTTTATATGACGGGGTGCTTTAAAAGTATTTTCTCGAGATTTATTCTGTAAACCCAGGGCAGTGCATTGATATGACGGGTTGCTTCTACGTGATTTTTCATCGACACCTACTCCGTAAATCTGACAGAGCATTGATTTGACATGACTTGGTGTTTTTACGTACTTTTTTCGACATATGTTGTGTCAATCCGGGGCAGAGCACTATTTTCACGGGTTGCTTCTATGTACGTAGTTTCTTCTCGACACTTCTTGCGTATATCCGGCAGAGCTTTGATATGGCAGGGTGCTTCTACGTACTTTTTCCGGCGTTTACGCTGTAAATCGAGCAGAGCATGTTGATATGACGGCGATTCTTCTGTTTGTTTTCTCGTGGACATTTGTTCCGTAAATCTAGGAACATGACGGGGTGCTTCTGCATGTTTTATCGACATTAATTTCCGTAATCAGAGGCAGAGCATTGGTATGACGGGGTGTTTCTACGCATGTTTTGGGCATTCATTCCCTAAATCTGGGGCTGAGCTTTGATATGACGTGTTGCTTCTACGTAGTTTCTCCTCTACATTTTCTTGCTTATATCGGGCAAATCGTTGATATGACGCGGTACTTCAGCCTGGTACGTATTTTCTAGACACTTTTTCCCGTAAATTATGCTATATGCTGGGGTGCTTATGCATTTTTCTCGACATTCATGCCGTTAATCTTGGCCAGAGCATTGACATGACGGGGTGCTTCTACGTCCGGGACGAGTCGATCGGGGTGTTACTTCGGCGAACCCCGATGGTGGAGCGATTTTCGATCAGGAACTGCCGCAAGCTGACGGACGAGACTTTGAGGCACATCGTGAAGCACGGCAAGAAGATAGTCGCGCTCGACATCGGCGGCTGCTTCAACATGACGGCGAAAGGGGTGGACTCTTTCTTCAAGCTTCACCCTAACTCGCCGAGGTGAATTGAACCAGCAACCTGCCGCGCCGCAGTGTATACTGTACAGTATGCGGCTCGGGTTAAGAAGCTGTTATTTCTGGCCAGGCTGAAATTCTTATGGCGGGCAGGGTGCGTCTTACACTGTTTTCAGTACAAAAGAGGCCGTGTTCTTATTTTTGTCTGAAACTCGAGTCTGAAATTCTTTACTGCCAAATTTTTAATCGCCGTCGCGTACCAGGTACTGTATAACACGCAAGATAAATCACCTGCTCGGACGATTTCGGAAGCTGATTTGATGCGTGCTATGGTAGAGGGAAAACTAATAGCACTTTCTGGCTACGAGTAAAGCAAGCATTTTCTGAATGACGGGGCTCCTTAACCCCTTCACAACTGGAAACCCGTTTTGGGGACAAAATTACTTGGATATAGTATGGGGAGGGGTTCGGGGGCTCTACAGGGGTTAGCCCAAAATCGTCGGCATAACGTCGTTTTTGTCTTTGCAATATGGCAATATTGGCTTTTGGTATGCCTAGACCATGGGTTTCTTCGTCGGGTTCGCACTTTTTCGGTTTACTGAAATAGCAACTTGAAAAAAATAGTCAGTTTTTGCCTCAGACGGCGTAGAGCTCCTCACGCCGCCACCGTCAGAAGGCAAAAAAAGAGCCAGTGCACCTCCACCGTTGGTAGCATTCCTCAGAAGGCGTAGAGCTCCTCAAGCCGCCACCGTCAGAAGACAAAAAGAGAGCCAGTGCACCTCTACCGTTGGTAGCATGCCTCAGAAGGCGTAGAGCTCCTCAAGCCGCCACCGTCCGAAGGCAAAAAAAGAGCCAGTGCACCTCTACCGTTGGTAGCATGGTTGTGTGTGTGTTTTTTTTTGACGACAGCGGGGAGGGTGCATCAAACGTGTTGCGAAAAGCGTCTGTGGGAATATCTCGACGACGAGAATTTGCCACAAAGCCACCGTTTTGGTTTGTGTGTGCCCCTCTTGTTTCGGCGAAAGCCGTCCCTGAAATTTGAAATTTGTCCCAAGGGGTGTGTAACCTGGTATACGGTAGATATATGAAGCCGTACTCGTTTTCTCCTGCTTTTTTTGTGTAGCTATATGATACGTACGATGGATATCTGGGTACCTGCCTGGTATTTGTTTGGTTTTCAAGTGATGTGGGATGGTCTATCGCAGTCCATGGGCACCCTCCTGGTGCTGTTCGGTTTTGCAAAAACGATGTAGGGACGGTATGTTGCAGCCAGCCCGTGGTGCCATGCCATTGCGCATTGGTAAGGCGGTGCACCTGATATTTCCGTTTTTTTCTTCCATTGGGACTTTTTTTTTCGCCTTTTTTTGCAACCATGGGCTAGATTTAGGGAGATTTTGCTAATGTGATAACATAGTCACGCTGGACATCGGCGGCTGCTTCAACACGACGACCAAAGGGTGGATTGGCCCCTTCTGCATTCCACCCTAACGCACCCAGATGAACACAAAAGCTGGGGATCAGGGTGGGTCGACGTACGCACGCTTCCGTATATAGGTTGCTGAATCTTGCCGCTGGCGCCGCCGTTGCCATTTTTAGCACAGTTATACTCCTGCAACCGAGTTAAATTAACCCATTACAAATGCGTGGGAGTGTTATGGTGTCGCCGTTTCCCCCTCCACTATTTGTTGGAGAGGGCGTTACTCTTCCTCTAGAAGAGAATTCCTTGCTCTCGTTCTCGCAGAGCTTCAGAAGTCATGTGAGGGCGCTAAAACTATCAATAATACCAACAATCTACATGTGTGAGTGGTCAAGTGAAACTAAAGACAAAAGCTGTGAGTAGAAGGTTAGCCAGGAAATCCAAAGGAAGCCGCTAAGTCATGCGTACGATTATGGCTACAGCACGTCTTGTCTTTTGTGCCACAGAAATTCGGGCCTGCCCCATACTGCACCTTGGTGACCAGGGTGCCGCGAGAGTAGTACCGTAACACAAGTACGGCGAGCTTAACCATTTTCCAACTTCTACAGGGACCCTAGTCTATTTGCAAGTGTTTTGCCCCCATATCGGGAATGCAGTGCTACAAGGGTTGATCCCTGTATATATCTCCACCCACGTCCTTTGTAGACAAACTACTTGGAAATAGACTAGGATTTTTTGTACAGTAGTACGAAGGTTTCGCCATTATTTTGCCCATCCGCCCATGGACAAGAAAAACATAATAAAAAACAGCGAGCTGCCGCGCCGGATTTTATAGCATACGGTGTGTATAGCTGCCGAGCGAGACGAATCAAAGGGTTTCCTTGAAGATTGTTGGCCGGATGTGTATCGGGGCGGGGGGTAACGAGTTGGATCCGGGGTCGCGCACGAAGCGGACACAACGTTGAATCGAACCTTGCACTTTTGTGTTTGTTTGTGCGCACACCTATTTATGCCGGTACCAAGCAAATGTTTTTGTTGCTGTTGTTAATTGTTGTTGTTGTTGTTGTTGTTGTTGTTGTTGTTGTTGTTGTTGTTGTTGTTGTTGTTGTTGTTGTTGTTGTTGTTGTTGTTGTTGTTGTTGTTGTTGTTGTTGTTGTTGTTGTTGTTGTTGTTGTTGTTGTTGTTGTTGTTGTTGTTGTCGTTGTTGTTGTTGTTGTTGTTGTTGTTGTCGTTGTTGCTGTTGTTGTTGTTGTTCTTGATATCGTTCGTGGTGCTGGTTGTTGTTCTTGGTGGTGGTGAGGCTGTTGACTGTTGCTGTCGTCGTTGTTATTGGTGGTGGGCCTCTTGATGATATTGGCAGCTTGGCGTTGTTTGTACGGGCTAGGGCGTGACAAACCCGTCGTCCATCGCTTAACTTTCCTTGACGCCATGCCCCTTGCCACCTTTTTCTTCGCGACAAACGATTTACACGTGACACCGTGTGGAACTGTGGGTTGCATTGGGTTGGGTTGGGTTCGATTGAGTGTTCAGGGTGGATCTTGGCATTCTCGTTTTCCTGTTAATCACCATCGCCTTCGGTGCGGGCATCCTTCGCGAGGCGAAAGCGGTTTTCATGTTTTATTTCCACTTTTTCTCCAGCTCCCTCTCCTTTCGCAACACTCGCATCCGCGCTAAATTTCTGCTTTTCCGTTTCGTCCCCTTTTTCTCCCAATGTGCACCGGTGCATCGGCGAAAAACAGTTTAACTGAGCTGGACATCTCAGGAATATCTGTGACGACGCAAACTTTGGAAATACTGTGCAAACACTGCCGAAGTCTTGAGGTCTTGCGAATGGGTGAGAGCACACGGCCCTGCCGCCTCCTCCGCCGCTCATCCGACGCGCGCTATATACGTAGTGACACCTTTTGGCCAAGGTGCTCGTGACTGGCGGGATTCCTCAACTGATAGTCAACTGAGGAATTACCGAAATATCGTTTGGAATGCCGTTTGTGGTCATTTTTGTGGTCACAAGTGTAGTTGTTAAATGTGTAGATCATGGGGTTGTTTCTCGGGTGGAATGGTGGAATTTCGTTTTTTTCTCAAACCCAGTTTTTGGGTGAGATACATACAGTGGAAGCATCTGGGACCCGATTTTGGGACATATTTTATTGTTTTCGGCAGGGTCCTACGGGAGTTGGTATCTGACATATAATTCAGCGTGCCGTTGCGAAAGTAAACGTTTCTTTTTTTATTTCCCCTCCCCCTGACGAAACCTTGAAAAGGCTATATACGAAAACCTTGAAAAAAAAAAAACTCAGGAAGTGCTCAAATTGATATGGTGTCTGAGAATATCGTGTGGCAAATAGAATGCAGATCGTCGTTAGAAAACAAACATGAAAAAAGGAATCCATTGACGGTGCTACGACCGTTTGATTAAGTCCAGGGTCCCAGATGGTTCCACCAAAGAGCTCCTAACGTGGGAAACCTGATATTTTTTTCCATGCTCCCCGCGATACTTTACCTCTCTGGCACGCTCCCCGTGACTCGCGCAACCAGACCGACGAAAATACTTGAAGCGATTTGATTGGCGCAGCGTAGGCAACCATTCCATTCCCCGACTTCCCTCGCACCCCCGGCCATGGCCCTACTCGCATGTGAACTGTTCACGCCGGCTTTGTCAAGGCTTCATCGAGTACATGGAGGACACTCTGATGCAGACGTTGCGGCCACTGGTGGGAAACCTTCGGTCGATACACGTGCATTGGAATACCTGCATCACTGACGGTTTCTTGGTGTGGCTCGCCAAGTCGTTGCCGGGGTTAGAGGTGAGAGTGGTAGAAAAAGACTGCGCCGTAACCGCTGAGGCAATCGTAAGCTTGCGGAGTATTGGATATGTACCATGATATTCTGAGCTAGCAGTCAGCGTGACAGTATTCGATATGCATCATAACCACTGAGCCAGCAGCCAGCGTGAGAGTATTCGATATACACGATAACCCGCGAGCTGATAGCCAGCGTGGGAGTGCTATATATACGACAACCACTGTGCTAGTAGTCAGCTTAAATATACACCATCATATTCCGTGCTATCAGTAGGCGCGAGAGTGTTAGATATGCACCATAACCTCTGAGCTAGCGGTAAGCGTGAAAGTGTTAGCAATACGCCTATACCACCGAGATAACAATTAGGGCTGACGGCCAGACGGCCACCTGGTGATTGCTAGCTCAGTGGTTGTGGAGATCGAGGCAGGATAGAAAAAGTTATTTTGTTTTGTGTGTTTCACGTTTTGCGTGCGTCACGAGTGGTTTGCTCGTGTGGCTCGCGAAGTCATTGCCCCGGCTAGAAGTGAGAGCGTTCGATATACACCGTAACCTATGCCGTGGCTAGAGGTGAGTGGTGAATATACACCATAGCCACTGAGCGAACAGTTGACCCTCACTGCTATGATAGCTGTTGACTATTTGCTCAGTGCTAATGGAAACAGGGAGGCGCATGGAAAGCGTGCATGTTTCACGTTTGGCTAAGGGCTTTGAGGGTGTTCGCAGTAGCTTGGGTTGGCGTTTACACGAGAGGGGACCGGGAGGTGCTTCGCCGTCGACAAATTCCTACCCGCGTGTTGTTGCTAAAATCTACTTAGCGTCTTTGTCCCCCGTTCGACACGAGGAGAACGGTGGGTAGAATCAAGACGGGCGAAAACGTTCGAGTTGGTATTGTTTTCTACTCTTCGCGGCATGTTCCGCGACCAAGTTCTAAGCCGAGTGTGGTTGCTTTTCGAAAGGTACACCCCGGCCGAAACCACCATTCTGACAGGCGATATTATATTGGTATTCTATCGGTGGCGGTCGAGGCGTTTCAGGCCCAACCATGTCGAGTAAAGTGCTAGGAGCATTGCTCGTTTCGCCACAACTGCCAAAAGTTGATTTTTTCGGGTCAGAAGCATCTGCAGGTAGTTTGCTTTTCCTCGCCACTTGAATTAAATGAACGCTTTCTGCGGAATCCCGCCGTTGTTCCTCATGCCCCCCCTCCCGCCTCCGTCTCCTCCCAGGACCTGAACTTGTGTGGATGCTCGCACGTGTCCGTGGACGGCGTGTCGGATATGCTTTATGATCGACAAGAAGCCCTGGAGAACGATCCTTCCGGCAAGGTGAGAAGATGCGAACTAATCCCCCCCACCCTCGCCGTTACCTGAGTTGTGCTTTCACCCGGTGTGGACCGTGGTTGAAGAATGAGTCGTTGTTTGTTGTTGTGCGCTGTTAGATACTTGTCCGTGCCGAGTGGAGAGTCCCGGAGTTCAATTAGTTTCAAAGCACTACACTGCACGCTAGTCTACGAAGGCACGTGACTGTATAGCCCAGGACCCGTCTGCAAAACCCCGAGTGTATACTTGCGGACTATGGCGACGACTTGCCAGCAAAAAGAATGTGTCTATTGAGCCCCCCCACGCCCCTCCATTTCTTGTGGGGTGTTGGGGGTTGTCTGAAAACAGTAACGGTGCGTTGCAGAGCATACCGCCGCCTGGAGTTATCGAAGCGCGTGTACGTGCAGGCTTTTCGTGTGCTAGCGTCGCGAGCGCACAGGCTCGGATGCAGTAATGGTCTCTCTGCAGCGCCGGTTGATTAGTGCCGGTTTCCCGCGACAGTGGCTGTGAAGGCGTTTGGCTCAGATGCGAACAACCAGTAAGGGACGTACGCAGTTGTGGCGGTTGCCGCTGTAATGCCGGTATTTCCGGCTGGCACATACCCGCACTATAGACGGATCACTACTGCATATATAAGCAATCAAGAGGCGCTAAAGAGGGGCCACTGCTGTACGGGTACGGTAAGGGCCGCTTTTCTTAGTAGTAGACTGTAACATTAATGAATCTCCTGAAGCGATTTCACCGCCCGGCCCCGCTCTTTCTGCCGCCTCCTGCTCGTGGTCCGTGTTCCTTTTCTCGCGCGTCGGAAGCAGTTGAGCGTGATAAAGAAGGTCAACGTCAGATACGCTACAATTTCTAAGCAGGACATCGAAGCTCTCGAGGCGACGTTCCAGGGGACGAAATTTGGATAGGAGCAGATGCTGCAAAGGGGCGGTGTGGCCGCCCGGAGGGATGCCAAAAGAGGGCGTAGCGCAGGGTTCGTTTACTTTATTTATTTATTTATTTTTGCCGCTTTTGCCTACAAGAGAGCGCACATTGCGTATACCGTATACACCGTATATATAACACACACGCGAGATAACAAAACCCCCCAAGGACAAATTCTAAAGTTGGCTTCCTCGACATAAGGAAGAATGCAAAATCCGAGCGACACGTGTACGGGAATATCTCGATGAGATCTTCCTAAACCCGCTATTTTCGTTGTTTATTGCCCCTTTTGATTTCTATGGAAAATCGGCTACGAAGTCATCGCAGTGGGAGTGTGTTGTTATCTTGTATGGTATTGGGTAGTCGTCCGGTGGGGGCGCGGGCGGCGGGTTTTCTGAAAAGCTGGAAATTTCCGCGGTCGGCATATTTGATGGGGGCATGCTCGATTTTAGGCTGTATGTTTCTCAGCGGGCGTGTTCGATAGACATGTGCTCGTTTTTTATATGGACTTTCCACAGGTCGAGAGGTTTTCAAAACCTCGTGGGTCGAGTTGGGTCGGGTCGGGTCGGTTCCGGAGGTGTTCGAACTCTAGCGGATCGGGTCGGGTCAGGTTAGAAGAAGGTGTCGAAATATCACGGACTGGTGGATCACCACGGCCCGACCGGACCCGACCCGACCCGACCCGTCAGAAGTGACTCGACCCGTGACCCGTGAAAAACCGTGGACGCGTAGGGTGTAGAATTCTCAGCGGGCATGTTTGATAGAGATGTGCTTGAATTTTAGAACTGCATCCACGGTTAGGGGACAAGCTGCTTGCTGTTACTGTGGAATCATGTTTGCAGTGACAACAGGGTTAAAACGCCATGGAGTGCTTGAACGGATAGTTTTATGTTGCAATTTTTCCACGCTGCGTGATTGGCCCGTGGGTGGCTGGCTCTCTATGCGTGACTAGGGGCGAGACCTTTCGAGCGATGAGTGAGGTCGCAGAGGCAGTGTGAACTAGTAATAGCTACGAAGGGTATGTTTTAGTAGCGTGTATCACACCTGGTATACTCTAGATGTACCCGGGTATCTACCCGAGTATGACGAAGAGATTCAGGTTTTGGTACCCGGGTGCCCAAGAGTATATTCCCTGCCTAACGCACCCTTCAAAAAGTGCTATTAATAGTGAGGGGCAGTGCAGAGAAAGACTTTTGATGAACACGGTTTTCCTAGTGGTCCTTTATTTATTTTTTTAACGGATTTATTTTCTGGTCGTTATTAGGCTCGTGACGTCATTTGTTCGAAAAAGTTGAGAAAAATCCCAGTGGTTGTTTGGATGATGTGACGTCACCTATTTTTTCTTGGTTGCATGTGCGCATGTCTTCAAGTCGGCGGCGAATAGGACCAATCGTCGACCAATTGGCACCGCGCAACTTTTGCTGTAACATTGCACTCTACGTAAACGAATGTCTGGCGGATAGTGTCATTTCGAGGTGCGCCGCCACTACGGGTGTGTCGTTGCGTTGGCTGCTCCGGACTTAACGCTGTCCGTGCGTGCCTCTCTGTAGATTATAAGTTGGGCATGAACAACGATAAATCATAACATATTTTGGCAAGATCGTACGATTGAAAAAATAGAAAACGAAGAATGTATCATATTAATGTGGTGCTGACACGCACGATGTCTCACATTATTTTGGCATTGGCACGCAAGAGGTAGGCCTGCACTTGAAAAATCTCCGACATTCTAGCAAGTACCCTGTCATTGGATGGTAACAACTCACAAGTCGTGGCCGTTATCGCTTTCTACCTCGTCAACCAGGTAGCTTCCTTCCTCGCCTGCTGCTGAATCAACCCCAAGGACAGACTTCATAAACACAATTTCAACATCCCGCCCGCTCTGCCCTAGCCCCTCTTCTCCCGCTCGTACTACCTCGCTACCTGAGCTACACCATGCTGTGGATTGACAAGACGTGGATGATGATACACTTCGATCATCAATTTCGTGCCAATCATCGTCCACTTCCTTACCCTCCCCGCGCGACCTTTGCACCTCGTACCAAGCTCCTCCCCCCCTTCCCTCTCCAGGATCGCCTCCAAATTCGCGAGAAATTCCTTCGCTCCTGCCTGCCACCGGGTCCTCACCACCATAGTCGGCGTTTTCCGCTCCGCAATCCGATCGCATCCCCCGCGCCGTCGCCAGGCCTTCGAGCAATCCTTTTTTCTTTTCCTCCAACTCCTGCGCTTGTCGGCGATGTTCGGCGTCCATCTGGCTCCTCAGCTCATCCGCCATCATCTCCGTTGTTCGCTTGACCGCCGCCGCTACCGTCGCCGTCGAGCTCGCGCAATCGGATCGATCGGTAACCCTAGTAGCATCACGCCCCCCATCTTTGTCACTCTGGTTCGCGTCTCCTCCACCTCCATATTTAGCGCCCCTTCCATCAATCTGATGTGTGCTGCCTGGATTGCCACCGCGATTCCACTCGGCCACGGCGGCACGGAAAGCCTCGTGCTCTGCCTCCTCGTCAAGAGGTGCAGCGCTATCTGCGTGATGGCGGGGCGCTTGCTCCGTACCGAGAGTCGCTGCCTTCGCAAAACGAGGTGGAGAACCGGCGAACTCCGAGTGAAGCTCCACTAGCTGATCGTCCTCCTGCATCGTAGTAGTCCCATCTCCGTTGTTGGCGTTAAGAGCAGGGAAGGGGTTTGTCCAGCATCCTGTCATCCCGCTGCCCGCTAAGAGTGTTTTTCCTACGGTTTGTCTTCGAACTGCAGGCACTCCAACGGCGGTTGCTGACGCCGCTCCTGTAGTTTCTGAGAACGGGATATGACCGACCTCAGGGGGTTGCCGTAGAAAGGGGCGTTCTTCGCCCGGGTTCGGCTCACCAGGCCGCTGTGCCACCGCACCACCCGAAGAGGAGACCAAGCGCACGGTGGCTCTATCAAACTGCTCGTCGGAGGGGTTTGTAGACAATAATCTTCCGCAACCAACACCGCTACCGCCACCGCCACGGCCACCCGTATGGCTGGCCCCCGACACGATCGGCTCGATGTGAGACCAGTGCTTCTTCTTAATTCGTTCTGGCGGCGGACGAAGGCCATTTCTGCGGTGATCCTCACCCCTTACCATCGAAGTTGCAAGCTTATTACTAGGCACACTTTCCCCGCGAGTGCCTGCATCGCAGTCGATGGTGTCGGTGTTGCTGGGATACCCTCTCGGCGCGGGGGGTGCCGGGACGGGAGGGGGCGGCATGTCAGCGTTGGGATGCCTGCTACCCCTCCGTAGCTCCTCGATTCCTTTCAAGATCTGCTTGCGATGCGCCAACACGTGCACTTTCATGTAGTCAAGGTCGTCTAGGCCCACCTCGAGCAAAATAGGCCCAGATATCTCGTTTTGCTGAAAAACTCCCTTGTGCTTCCCCAGGCCGAGACTTTCGAGCCACTCCAGTGTATCCCCGACACTCCAGCGACTAACCTCCTTGGCCTTAAAGCCAGGATGCGCCAGTGCGTGCTGGTCGTACGTAGGTGTTCGTGGGTCAGAGGGATTGCCTGCTAGCTCGCTTTGACTCTGGCGGTGATGATGTCGTTGCCGTTGTTCATCCCGAAGAGCGGCGGCCGCGCGAGCCCCAGCCCCAGCTTGCGGTTGCGTCTGACCCCCGCCGGCCGCAGCCCCGCCGCCACTGGCGAAGCTGCTTGCGAAGACTACGTGCGGGGGACGCTGCTGGAGCTGCTCCTTGTGGCGAACCTTAACATCCTTCACGTACGCCCGCACCGACCCTCGGTCTGTTCTGGCACTGCGCCATCGAGCCCCTCCTACCTTTGGCCCTGAAGCCTCTCTCATCTCTGCTTCGGCAGCAAGATCGGTCTTGAGCCGAGAAAGGCGTTCCTCCATCTCGGCGGTTTCTCGGGCCATGGAATCGGAGGGCTTTGCTCGGAAGCCCGGTTGGCCTGGGAGGGGCACTGGTGCACCGAACATTACGGTCATGCCTGGTGGTGTGCTGTGCACGGGTAGTAACGCCTTGGATACTATGATACGGACGGTTCCTGGCAGCGTCGAGGAGGGGACAAAAACGGGAAAAAACGTTACCCCAGCCTTGGGTATACCCGGTATCCCGGTATACTCGTACACGTATGCCTCTGTATTCACTTGGAACTCCTTGGACCAGAAACGACGCTCGTACGCTCGTTCCCTTAGGAGGAAGAACGGTGCAAAACTGGCTGCTGTACACCGCAGTTCCTGTTGATACCGCGGTAGTCTAGTACCCAGGATGGCTGGTAGCTCTAGCAAGCAACAACGATGCTTCACTCGGCTTGTGTCGAGTCAAGATGGTAAACCAACCCACCACGTTTGCGTGATCGGAGTTGCGGCGCGAGACGACGAGGCTCTGCGAGAAGCATGCTGCACCTTCGGCAAGGTGGCGAGCATAGAGCGGAATGCCAAGGTGAGCTTGCAGCCACTGGTTTCACTGTTGTTTGGCTGTTGGTGTGCAACAGGTAGTGGCAGTGCTGCTGCAGCACGGCATGCTCTGTTGGTAGAACGCTGGTGCTGGGTGTATATACAACAACCGTAGATGGAAACGTTTTCAACTTGCAAATCAATACTGTACAAAATTCAAAACTAATTGAGTCGTACGTGCCGCTTTTATGCTGCTACTGCCCTAGTCGAGCGCCGCAGAGGCTCCTGCTTGCTGCTGCTGCTGCTGCTGCTGCTGTTTTGGTGGTCGGGATTGGCAAGAAGGCAAGGAGTCGTGTGTAGGGGGCATTGTCACAGCAAGCAGTGTTTGGGGGAAGGCGGTTTCCGGGAGTCGCGTTCAGGTATAACTGCTGTTACTGCTGTTGCTGCTGCTCCTGCGACTGCTGCTATGATACTGTTGCTGCTTGCCGCTTTTCCTCCTCCTGCTTCTGCGCTGCTACTAACTGTGCTACTCTCTGCTCCCTCTTGGCTGCCACTTGCCACACCTCGCTCCGGCAAACTGGTACCTGGTAAGGTGTACCAGGTGCAGAATATGTCTGTTCTTTGAGTTGCGGACGGGAGCCCCAAAACCGCTGCGACTAACTCTAGCTCCCACTAATGTTGACGCACGACTCCCGAGAACTGCCTTCTTGCCTAAAAACGAAAATGCCGGGGCGACGTAATATATACCTGGTACGTGGTAGTCTTCCTTGGGTGGCAATCGGAATATTTGGTTTCTCCAGGCGTGAGTAGTGAGACGTATGCACCGGCCTGGACCTGGGACACTGTAGACTGACTCCCGATTTCACTTTTATATGTTTCTGGTGGAGGCATGAATTGCGTCAGCTGTGATATATGCGTGTACCACCTTGGGTTGTGTGTTTTTTCCTGGGCTATTCCTCAGCTCCAGAGTGACTGGAGCCTGTCCTGTGACCACGGACTTGATTATGCGAGTTAATGTGAGATCAACAACACACGCAGCCGTATACAACGGCAGCTTGCGCTGCCGGGGTTGTAACGAGGACCACTGATAGGGATAGCTCACGCTATCGCTATGGTGGGATTCGAAGGATGCGCCAGCTAGCGTTGGGTTGCGAAAGCAACTGAGTTAAATCGACACACGACGCGTATGAAAATACGTGGAAGTGTTGTGAGCTTAAGCTTTATTTTTCCCCATCCGCCGGAGGATAAAAAAAAAAAAAAGATAATACACCTCCAAACGCCGGGACTTATAATAGCTCCTGCCAACACACTACAGCCGAAAGCTGTCTTCTCGACAAAGCGAGCCACCAAAACACTGCTGTGGCATCACACAAAGCACTCCACCCTTCTCTTCTCTGAAGCGAACCACCAATACACTGCTGGGACCAATTAATAGCACTCACCAGCACCCGACTCGCGCATTGTGCCTTCTCGCCAAAGCGAGACACCAAACGCACGGGATGTCACGTACCACGAAGGGTATCAAGAATAACTCATATCAGGTATCACGCACAGCACACGCTCCCGCAAAATGCCGAATTCTGTTTATTGCCAAAGCCAGCTACCTGGAATGTACCCAAACGCTGTGGCTTAGATCCCACCAACGCACGACTCCCCAAGACTCCACGGAGCGAGCCGCCTCAACGCTGTGGTATACACTAAACTATGAGCTTATTGGGGCTAGTCGGTGTTACTTGCCCGGTCACTCGCGAGGTGGCTACCTTCTTTTTGCTTGGTTTTCAAGAGCTTGTTCTTGTTATACCTGATTATACGAGCTGGGCCAGCCATAAAACGTAGAATCAAGCATGAAGTTAGACTCATGCAAAGACACCGCTGTAGTCGGCAAATCATGGTGCACACGCAACGCCACAGGGCCACGTGGTTGGACGTCATCTGACGAAATCCTTAGTTTGCGTTGAAATATACTTGTTAGTGTGTGTATTAAACGGGCGTTTGAAACCGTTTTTTTGCTTCGGAATTTTTCTTTTTTTTATGTCAGCTATGTGGATACCACGTCCTGTCCCCTAGATGATATAGGTAATTTTCACTATAATCCTCCAAGGTCACCCTGGCCCCTTGGGGGCGCTCGGAGGTTATCCTCGTTGCTGACCCTCGAGCGTGCGGTTATGCGTACAACCCACCTCGGTGTGTCTCCACGCCTCCCTTCAGATAAAGAGATATACCTGCTGCGGGACTACCATCCCATAATAAACGTCGTCGGCAGAGCTACGTACGTATACCTCATACTGCACAGCTTCCGTTAGACACCTTGTGCATCGCACTGCGGGCGGCAACATGGCATCAAGCCTGCGTGGCAACGAGGAGTGGAGCAGGACCTCAGACCCTAGGGTCAACTTTGATGGTAAAGTGGGTAAATGGAGGCTGAAAAAGAATTTTACTCTCGGAGTAAAAAAATTCGCAATACTTCGGCAGTCTCCCGGAGGCGGAAGCAACGATACCCTTTTGGCGCCACAGCTACGAACGAGGGTACAGAGGAGGAAGGCTGACCCACCGCCACGTCCGGATCAACTTAAGAACTCGGGCTTGGGGCCAGCGGCGGAATGGGTGGCTGTCAAGCTCCCTTCAGGCGAGTGCGGTTCCGTGCCGTAGACGCGTTGGTTCGACGATTTTTAGAACAAAAAAACTGTTTTGCGATTGCGCCGACTGCAGTCTGATGTTGATGCACGCTCTCCTGCTGTGTTCGACATCATCCGTGCTGTCTCTCTGTAGCTTGGACCGTCCAGCACGACGCCTGCGTGCAGTTTTGTGTCGGTACGGCGGTGGTGCTTTGCACAGACCTTTGTTTTGCTGTTCTACTGCGGTTCTCATTACTGTGTGGGTTCACGTCTACTACTGTTATACCTGCTGTTTGGCTTGGTATCAGTTCTACCACTGAGGACGAAAATGTAAGGAACGGTTTTATTTTTCTATTAATATCAAAACGGACCTTATTTTCCGTCCAATGTGGACGAAAATTTAATGACTGCTTTTTCGTTGCTGTTCATATTACAACGGTCCTTGCATTTCCGTCCAGAGTGGCTCGTGCTCGTACTCATAGATAGTACTGCTGTGTGAGCACACAGCAGTCTGCGGTTGGTGGTATTTGAACATGCTGCTCCAGACGAACACGTCCCGATCACACCCATGTATGTGCTAGCTGTCGTACAACTGCCCGAGCGATCGCCATTAATATTATAGTGTCAATCCCCAGCTTAAGCGCACATTCGAGGTGCCCTTTCTACTGTTTGCTCCACTGCTGTTCCCCTTTTCGGCGCCGCCCGTTGTGTGATCGTAACGTGACTTGCACTATCTGTCGAGGCGTCTGCATGCGCTTTTGTGTCGGTACAGCACCTGCATTGCTGTGTGTACGACTGCCGGTGCGAACATGCCTCTGTACTGCTGATGCTTAGACTGCCGGTGTTGGAAAATGCCTTGACCGTTACCCCCGTCTTTCCTCGTATCGCCAATATATCTCCACCCAACACACGATAGGTAAAGCGCAAGACAGCTTGCACCGGCTGAATAGCGCTCAGGAACAGACGCTCAAGAGACAACGAACGAAAGGGGCGGACGTTACACGTGCGGAATGGATGCGGTCGACGGCCTTGAGCGATCGAGATAAGCGGTGCGTCCTGCGTGCATGGGATAGGCGTGAGGAGAAGGCGGCGAAGCAGTTGACAGAGCGGAGGTTTTATCTCGGGCAACGCGTCGGCGACCTGTGAGCCAGAGTGCAGATGAACGCCGCACATATATTTCGGCTTTGAAAAGCCGTGTTTGGGAACGTGCCTGAGTTGCCCCACATCGACGACGAGGACTTTGCCAACGGGGAGAGTGGCGGGGGCGCGGAGGCCGGTAGGCACCCCGTGGTCGAAGACGCACTCCCGCCGCAAGCCAGCCCCGCGCAGCGCAATCGATTGTTCAGTCAAGCGATGGCGATCATGGAGGCGTTCGAACGACAACGCGATCGGGATCTGCTCATGCTGGTCGTAACCGAACTCGACAAGCGAGCCGCCGACACCCCAGAAGCTACCGCTACGTCCGCCGCCCAGCAGGAAGTAGACGACAAAGTGGAGTAGCACGTGGAGGCAGCCCCGGTCATTCGGTTGCGGTGTGCGCGGATAGGTATCGCCGCAAGCCTTGCGACAATTTCGGGAACATCCGACATAGAGACATGGGAACGTGATCGACTATGGCGCATATAATATAACGCTGTTGTCTCTTTGTCTTTAATCTGGGCCCATCCCCGAGCCGGGTGTGCAGCGATGCTGCTCCCGAGCTCCTCTTGAGTTCAGGAGTGTAGCTGTGTAGGTGTGTGTTGCGCTTGCGGCGTCGCGAGACGCACTACATCTCGGAAACACCATTGATACGGAATGGAGAAGATGGGAGTAATTGGTAAAAAGGTCTCGCTGGGCTCCATTCGTTGATCGCGTCGATAGTAGGTGTTGATATCCGTGTGCAGCGTATATTTCTCGCTAAAAGCGGCAGTACGTCACTTTTGAAGGCCATACATCGAAACCGGATGTACTTCCCGTAAATGGACCGTGACTCGGCACTGCTGTAAATGTTAAGGCCACGGGGAGACCCAAGCGTCCCCTGGTCCCCGGTTTTCCGGTAACTCTAATATCTAGATGTTTTATCGGAATAGTAAAACACATGGCTAGGTTAACACGCTGCGTTTAGCGCTTCGGCTGGTTCGTGGAACACAGACCCGGAAACCAATAAAAATAAGGGCTTAATCCACAGATGCTGTGAGTCTCTTCAGATCGGTGTCCCGCTGGTTCTCAGCAGAGGTCCACACCTCGACTTTGAGGCACTGCAGTGGTCAAAATTTGGGGTACACAAAACGAGACAAAAAACGACCCCCAACAGAACGTATGCACTTCACTAGCGGGCGGCTACAGCTTCCCACAAGCAACCACGGCCCCTTGATATCGAGGGACGCTCCTGCTGGGGTGTATGACGACGCCGGGTGCGCCAGCCAGCAGTCGTAGGCAGCCAGAAGCGACTCACGAGATGTTTTCGTGAGTTCGAACTTGCGAGCAGCATCACCAAAAGCTACCGAAATCGCTGAAATATTTTGATTCACGCGCGGGGGCTTTATGCAGTGGGTGCATCACCGATGCAAGAAACGTTTTTCACCAAAAGCTTGCTGCTCACCAGGCGGATGATATAACTCTCTAATATGTGGGGTTTAAGGGCTTGGGAGAAAATATCGAAAGACACTACTGCAGGAGTGGTTAGTTATGGAGTCCAAAAAGGAGCTAAAATCAGCTGAAAAGCTCCGTATTATTAGATCTTTGCTGCATTTTTCTAAGAATTTTCGAAATAAGGATTTTTTTGCAGATGCCATACTCTATTTTCATGTGGTATTGTATGTACGCGAAACGCCTCCATACGAGCTCCTACGCAAAGTATTCCTGTGCGATCCCCCGTGACCTTATTTTCCCTTAACCCCTTTTCAACTGGAAACCCGTTTTTGGGGACAAAATTACTTGAAGTTAGTATAGGGAGGGGTTCGGGGCTCTAAAGGGGTTAATGTCCCTGCTTCCGCCCTATTTAATTCCAAGTAGTTTATCTCTGAATGCGGGCCCTTTAGAACTACACCCCATTTGTGTTTTAGAGGCGATCATCTTGCCAATAGCGCATAATTATTGTTCGCGTTTCTACGGTGCAGGACCATGGATGTACGGAGCACACGCACAGCTCAAATGCACCCGTTAAACGCACTCAACGATGAGAGCACGGTGTGAGAGTAACACACACACCCTCGGGGTAATCTGTCTTCTTCTCGGATCCTTCCTGAAGTCCATGCGATCTCAGACAGAGGGCAATGGTAGTAATACCTCTATTCTGCCGGTTTAGTAGGTTTTTCTTTTTTCTATATCTCATCCCATCTATTATATTCGCACTTTTTCTTTCTCCTTCTCCCTCTTTAGACGGAACTCAGATCCGGGGCCACTAAAAAGGCTCGTCTCCCCCTTCCCCGCTACGGTACGCGCCTTCTTTTTTATTGCGGGAATAATTCAGCAATTTCTTTCTTCGTCAACTTGCGTCGAAGTGCGCTTACCCACGCGATGAAGCGCTCTCGGCAGTTGGTCTCTCGAAAATAAAGATCTCCATACCGAGAACGCCTGACTCCAACCTTAGTAGTAGCGTTTGAGACTAATAACTAGATCACCGGGGCCGTGTTCCCCTGTCGTGCCGGTTGCCCACTATGGTGTTTTGTTAAATCGCTTGGCACGGATGGGAACAACCAGTAGTGGCAGTATGCAGAGTAGTGCCGGTGGTCGCTATAATGCCGGTAGTTCCGGCTGGCAAATACCGGCGTTTTGTAGAGGAACCACTGTGTAGAGGGACAACTACTTCAGTACTGGTAAATGACTCTTTCTGGCTTGGGATGCTGGGATTCTGATATTCTGGGGCCAGGTGTGAATGAGCCATGACCCAGATGTAGCAGAAGGGTGACCTTGTGTGGCGGACTCTCTTTGCTCTTGTGCGAGATCGTGTGATGTTGTATTTGATTCCTATGAAAGCCAGCCCATCTAATTGCAGGGACGAAGATTCTGGGTAGTGCTGTTGTTTTTCGAGCGTTCGGCGAACAGCTCATCGCCACAGGTGTGCAGCAGCAGAAGCAGCAGCACGCGAAGAGCACGCGACCATGCATTCGCATGTCCAGAGCAAAGGCTAGCGTTTTTTCTACAGTACTGTATGCAAAAACGATCCCGCAGTAGATTCAAGGTGTTTTGTCCCCCAAAGCGAAGGTGCAGTTCTGACAGTGTTGAAGTTCTCTCGGCGGTGTGTGTCTACTCTTGTGACTTGTTTGTCCGAGAATGCCTCCATATCATTTGATATCCCCGCCGGTTATCTTCGCCTGTGGCAGAACACGCAGAACCGCTGTTCTCGTGTATACGGGGTACTGGTATCATGCGTACTCCCTCTGTCTCATACGTTAGGGTGCCTAAGGGCAATAAGTTGTCTGGGTACAACGGTGTTAGTAAGGAT
This sequence comes from Undaria pinnatifida, assembly GCA_012845835.1. NCBI lineage: Eukaryota > Phaeophyceae > Laminariales > Alariaceae > Undaria > Undaria pinnatifida. Next base: position 16,938,320 of record JABAKD010000020.1, read on the forward strand.
AGTATAGTCGGGTTCGTTAGAAAGATAACACGAAGACGAAGCTAGAGGAAAAAAAACGGAGTTTTATTTCCGTACTTACAATGGCTCAGGATTTACTAGTTTGGGAATAATTTTGAGAATGTTTTTCGAGATGAATGTTTTTTTAGAATGTTTTTTTAGAATGATTTTTTAGAATGTTGTTTTAGAATGTTTTTTTAGAATGTTTTTAGATGGTTCTCGAAAAATTCTCTCAAGCGTCCAAAAGTAGTACCCTATTTGCCCGCCCAGTACCCATTCTAGCGATGGACTCGCCCCCCAGCACACCCCCACCTCGCAAAAGGGACGCCGACACATCGGTTGGTCGCCGCTATGCAAAGACGGTAGATATATATATTTTTTTCTTTTTTTCCCCCCTACACTTTCTTTCCCGTGGGAAAGGCGTGAGATACAGCCACTTTTGGGTCGACTGCTTTTTTTTCGGTCGTTCGGCCACATGGTTCAAGCACCAGCTGAGAAAAAAAAAATGCGTTTTGCTACAAAAACACTCGAGATTTCAATAAAAATAATCGAAAAACAGATCGGACACGGTTAAGGGTCCGTACAAATTTAGGTACCCTTACGTATGAGACAGAGGAAATATACATACAACAACACCATTTCCCGATGGTCAAGGATGAACAGTAGTGGTCCCTCTATAGTGCCCGTGTACACTATAGAGGGAAATACCGGCACTATAGCGGAAACCGGCACTACTCCGCATACTCCCACTACGAGTACTGATGTTTCACATATGTGCTAAGCGTCTCACAGGCGTAATAGCGGACAACCGGCACTACTCAACCGGCGCTGTTGAGGGAATGCTACTGTACCAAGAATTAAATATTTTTTTCGAGACGCGTACCGCATGCCGAGGTACGGAAGCCGTCACGGCCCTCGTCGGTCCTGCTTGTGGAGGGTAGGGGTTGAAACTAGTCATAGTTGGTAGTTCACGCTCGGGATCGGTCGCGGGGCATTCTTGTCACGGTCTGTGATGTGACCGTTGCAAGCCGGGCGACATTTACAACAATGCGCTGTGTGCTCAATGCTGCCAGAACGGGGTACAGTATGATATGTGTCTAAAATGGTGGGGTAATCTCGGAAGACACGAAATTTCAGCCAACGAAGGTACAATGGTGGCGTCATGAACCTTGGACAAAATCAATTCGATACAAGGAGCAATCCCGGTCGTTGTTTTTTTCCAACCTTCCCAAGGCCATTGATCAGAGGTTGAGAGGAAAATACTGACCATTCCACCCATCCAGCGTAGCATACAGTAGTTTCTTCCTTCACAACCTTCTTGGATAGGCGCCGCGCTGAAAGCGCCGCACTCAGCGCGGAGTTTATCCCGGGCGAGGCCCCCGTGCTGGGCCTGGAGGCCCAATATATTCCAGCTTTTGTCTTAACGATAGTTGTAGGCGCATAAGAATACAACAGCACGCCCACGCTTAAAACAGATTTCCTTCCTCTCACGTCTCCCAAATCGCAACTTTTGCATATTACACTTTTAACCTGGCAGAACCAAGGTATCCGAGTGGTCACCTACGACATCCTGGCGAACGCTGCGGCTGCTCAAGCAGCCCTCGGAGCTTCCCTAGTTCCTCGGTTGGGACGGACGGTGGCCGTCAACTTCTGCGCACTTGTTCCTCCTAAGGCAAGCGGGCTTTCTATTTTTAATGCATTCAGCCTCTGTCCCCCCATGTTGATTGTGCGCGTGGGTATGATACGGATATAATGACGGTTGAATGTAGTAGGGGTTTCCAATGATAGGTTGCCTACATGATAACGGAATGTCGGGATGGTGGAATAATATTCGGCATAGTTAACCGCCTTTCTTCCTGACGAGCGCACTCCACGTTGCGCCTCGGCTTGGAGCGATACCATAATATATAAATCCTGCACTTGTCTTTATACCGGTGACTTCACTATCCTACAACTGTTCGCTCAACGGGTAAACACTCTACACCTCGTAGGGATCAACTAGCACCCCCATACGGCGTATATTGTATCAGTGCGCAGAATGACTATGGACCGAAATTGACCAATTGGTAAAATTGTCCTGTTGGCCCTGGCAGCATCTAGCGGAGTCACTGACCTACCTGGTATATCCGTGAAGAGGAATATACGTGTGCAAACGCGCGGCCGAGGCATCACGCAGCTTGCAAAGATGAGTATCGACCACTCAAAGGGTCGAACTCACAGCTGGCGCGCCATATTCGAAGTGCATTGACTAAATTCACGAATACTTTGTACAGGTAGTTTGGTACAGGTAGTTTGGTACAAGCAGTTTGGTATGACGTGGGCTACGATAGAGGTACACACTTTTCGTCTGAAATGGTTTTTCGGAAGACGGGGCTCCTTAACCCAAAATCGTCGGGAAAATGTCGGTTTTTTTGCAATGGTTCTCGTTGTATACCGAGACCATGGGATTTTTCATCCGGGATCAAAGCGGTTTTGTTTTTGTCCAGATCAGTTTTTGGGTTAAGAAGGACATGTCTTCACCTCCTAAAGTGAGGGGTAGTATCAAGAAAAAAAAGTGGTGCACCTCATGTCGTGTAGCACGCGGTATGCAGTACGCGACAGCGCTTAACCCTTTTATAACTGCAACAGTTATCCCACACTGATTCTAAGTAGTTTTCCCCCAAAAAAAGCAAATGAAGGCCCAAACCCGTTTAAGAAAACTACCGGTAGGGATTACCTGGCAAAATTAAGACATTTAGACTCGAGTTTTGCACAAAACATATCAAACCTATTTTTTTGTTTGTGAAGTTTGTATAAGGCACACACTGCACATAAAAGTGAGCCTGTACACAGCCACCAAACCCCGATATCCCGCCCGCTGATCCCCCCCACTGGCATCACGTGCTCGGCGCCGTTCTGCAGCCTCAGGAAGGCCTGCCGTGCACCTCGGCAAATAAGTAAAACAAATTGGGTAACTCGTGCGTTTCAATAACGCAATGAGCGCCCGAATGTTGGAGGTGTCTCGAGTCGGAGTAAGAACGGCGCTCTGCCTCGAAAGAGTGTGTGTGGTGAATGGTCGAATGACTAAGGCAAGCGGCAAATGAGTGACCCCTCGTCACTAGCGTCACGATCTCGACAGCGTTCCGCTCCACCGCTTACACACCAAGTCGCAGTGGCACAGCCATCCCACCGAAAAACACCGACAAAAACCCAAGAAATGAACTCAACGCCAAACCCGCCCAAAACCCGCCAAACCCTCCCAAAACACAACAAAACACAACAAAACACAACAAAACCCGACACAATCCGCCCCATGGTTTTCCCCTCCACTGGCGTCACGAAACCCACGGCGTTCCACAGCCCCAGGACGGCCTGCGATGCACCTCGGAAACCGCCAATGTAGAGGTGCCAGGCCTGACCCTGATCGAAAGGTTTGTCGGAGAGAGGGAGGAGGAGGCGTTGCTGGAGCACTTCATACGGGGAGATGAAGCAAGGTGGACGGGGCCCCTGCGACGTCGCGTCCAACACTACGGGTATGCGAAAAAATGTACCTGGTTCGGCTTTTGGAATGGGCTATGGGGTGTTTGTTGGGGCTATCAGTTGGCTGGACGTGAGGGATACCAGGTAGTTATTAGAAGAGCGGAAGGAAGCCAACTAGTTGACTTTTTTTTCAATGGTTAAAGTGCACGCGTGCAGCCACAAAGGCGCCCGCCAGATGCAATCACGTAGAGCTGTGCAAATTTCCTCACGCGACTAGCTCTTTCACTTAGTCGACTAGTAGCTAGTTAGCGACTTACTATTAGTATGGTCGGCCAACTCACAGCCCCAGTGTTTGTAGAGCGGAGAGGCGGGGCAGGGGGAGGGCAGGAGGGAGGAGGAGGAGGGAGCTATGTCACGTTAGTTTTTATTGTTTTCTTTTGGCCACCGTCGGTTTGGCCTTCACGATGATCTCCCCCTTCTGTCTGCACAGCGCCTTGAGGGTTCGATGATTTGGTCGTTGATGCTTTAGGTTCAAGCGCATTCTTATTTCCTGCCGGTACTGTATTTTCCCTCCGTCCTGGTATTGTAGGGATGCGAGGGTCTATGGTCTTACAGACTGAGGCCATGCATGATAATGACAACGATGATGGTTGCATCCTCCCCCCCCCGCCTCTCCATATAATCGTTCACCGTGTAATATAATACACGTCTACATACCACCATCTTCTCTTTTTTTCAACTTGGGCAGAAGATGTGAACCGAGCAGACGTACCGGTTCTACTGCTGCTGCAGTTATTGTCACATTAGGCCATAATCTAGTACGTGAGCACAGGAAAGGCTTCAATCACTCTGGAGTGGAATAATACCTCAAGAAAACAATGCACCTCTGTGCCCCTCCATGTCACTCTCTTTCAGGCGGGTGTTCGACTACCACACCAGACATGTCGATTTCAGCGCGCCGGCTCCTCCCCTGCCAGACTGCCTGGCCGCTGTTACCGAAGATATGGGAAAACGACGTTTGAAACCGTCATTGCCAGACCAATTGACCCTGAACGAATACAAGCCGTGAGTGCCGCGAGTATGAAAGACGCACCGCCGCTGAGAGGGGTGTTTGTAATTGTCGGCCGGGTCTGTGCGCGCGTGCAGTCACGTGGTGCAGTGTTTGGCTTCTGCTGTGTTTTTCACCTCTCCTGTATTATGTCGTTTGCTTCGTTTTGTAGCTGCCGTATTTTGCCATTTGCTGTATGTTGGCGTCTGCTGTATTTTGTCGGTTGTTGTATTTTCGCAGTTTGCTGTGTTTTGGTGGCTGCTTTTTGGGGGGGGGGGCATTTTTTGCTTTTGCGGTATTTTGTAGATTGCTGTGTTTTTTGTTGTTATAGTTTGGTGGCTTTTTTTACGCGATATCCAGGACAGGGTGGCATGGTGGTGGGAAAGGAGACGCGAGCAAGCAATGCGTCGTTTCTGTAGTCAAGGCGGGCTGTCACTGGTCCCTGCGAAGGTGGAATGCGGAGCGTGGCGGGGCGCAGCGCGGTATTACTGCTGTTGCTTAATAGAGGCTGGCAACACGGCGTTTGACTGCGTGCGCGCGCTGAAGCTCGGGTAGTACTGGTTCCTTCTCCGTAACAGTAGGGGGCGCTTAGGGGTCCTCCGCGTTGACGCGAGCTGACCCTGTCGATAACGGGCGGCGTGCGCAGCGAGTGCGCTACGCTGAAGATGGTTGCTACTTAAACGGCTGCCACTTGCACGGCTTCCACTTAAACCGCTACCACTTAAACGACTTCCACCTAAATGTCTGCGTCAAAAACGTCTGCCACTCAAACGGCTACCATCTGCACGGCTGGTTTGCACTGAAATGAATGCCACCAAAACGGCGGCCACTGAAGCGGCTGCAACTAAAACGGTTGCCACGTATACGGCTGCTGCCACTCTAACAGCTTCCATTAAAACGGTTCCCACTAAAAACGTCTGCCACTTAAACGGCCGCCACTTAAACCGCTGCGACTAAAATGGCTGCCACTTGAACGGCTTCCACTAAAAAATCTGCCACGTAAACGTCTGCTACTTAGACAACTGCCACTTAAACGGCTGTCGCTGCTGCGGTAGGCGGCGATTTCGAAAGTCAAAGGTCGGTCACAGGACGGGGCGAGCTTTCACCGCAGCTAGCATTCCTAGTATAAGCATGAAACAAGCCAGCAATTGAAATCTGGCCGATACCTCTTCTGAGTAAGCACGACCGAAATTCCGAAGAGGTCTGCATCGGATCAGTTGAAGACCGCCCGGGAAAACTTTTACAGCAGTGTATGATCAGTGCGACGTTCCGCTGTGTGGTATAAGTAAAACGTTACAGCATGTTGGTAAAAAAATCCGACACAGTTTTTTTTTTTGCGCGGAAGTTCCGGTGCGGCAGCAGCAGCGGCAGCACACCTTCTGACCTCCAGGAGGAGGCGTTTTCCGCGTCCTCGGGACCACGGGAAAAGGGGCCACGCGTCGTGCAGCACGACACAGTCCACGCATGACACCGTCGTTCTCTTTGTCCTTGGCATGATTTGCCTGATTGCCGTCGCTCCAACGGTCTCGAAAGGGCTCGCCAGGCACCCGTGGGTTGCAAGTTGCCTCGCGTAGAGGACCACTCAACCCTTTCAGGACATGCAGAAGTAAATATGTCACTGATGGCATGCAGTTTGCCGTCTAAAACGTGGGTGTACTTCTAAAGGAGTTACATGACCGTTTCACTCCTGGAATCAAAATATGACACTAATTCTAAGCATTTCGGCGCTAAAATCGTGGGTTTTAAGGCTAAAGGGGCTATGCTCGTGACGTGCGTGGCCGTTTTTTCCCGTCGGCCGTACGCATGGCTTACCTCCCCGCCTCCCCCAAACACATGACGGTTGATTTTTCTTCTGTCAGGGGGCAGGGAATATCGCCACACGTTGATACACACTCGGCGTTCGAAGACGGACTGGCGTCGCTCTCCCTCGGAAGCGGTGAGACTTTTGGAGGTGCACATTCGGCGGTAGAAGCTGTGCTGGTGGATCGTGGTGATCTTGGTTGTCGGTGTAGTTGTTGCCGGTGTGGTTGCAGTCTCTGTGGGTTGGTGCAGTTGTTGTCGGTGTTGTTATTGTTGTTGTTGTTGTCATTGTTGTTGTTGTTGTTGTTGTTGTTGTTGTTGTTGTTGTTGCGGTTGCTGTTGCAGTTGCTGTTGCTGTTGCTGTTGCTGTTGCTGTTGTTGTTGCTGCTACTGTTGCTGTTGCTGTCGCTGTCGCTGTCGCTGTCGCTGTTGCTGTTGCTGGTGCTGGTGGTGGTGGTGGTGGTGGTGGTGGTGGTGGTGGTGGCGGTGGTGGTGGTTGTGGTCTTGTTGGTGTGATTGTTGGTGTTGTTGTCGATGTGATTGTTGGTGTGGCCGTTGGTGTGGTTGTTGGTGTTGTTGTCGATGTGATTGTTAGTGGTGTGTTTGTTCTGCGTTTGCAGCACGCGGAGATATGTTTATGTACTTAAAATAAAGCTACACCTCAGCTGTGAGATCGAGACTTTCGTAAATAGTGGTGGGGTGGGACATGATCGGCCGAAAATACGCCACATTTTGCGCGCCCGAACAAATCGAAGATTGACGGCGACCGTTGCGGCTGCCGCGCACTAGGGTTGGCGTCGAGCTAGGAGGACGCCTTCGTTGTGTTTTGCGACCGAATGCTAGTTGCTTATTTATACCGCGCAAAAATGTGGACCTCTTTGGAGATAACTGAAGCCAGGCTTTACGTCGACCGTCGCCGACCGAAAAAAACGCACAAAAGTTGACAGTTTCAAATATCCTGCTGCGCGAGTTCCTAGCATCTGCTACATTGCCTACATATTTTTGTCCTTCAATCTGCCGCAACATCAGCATCTTGTGCCCCTTGTCCATGCCGGTGGCGTCGTCGGTGCCCACTAACCCCCATACCCCTCCCGCAAGGAATGCCTGCCTGGTTAGTGAAAACCCGGCCCGCTCCTTTCCGGCATCGTTGGGACGCGTAGATCTATGGTCGTATGGACTGCGGCCATGCATGATATGATTGCACCCCCCCCCCCCCCCCCCCCCCCGCTCCTACCGCCGCTAAAACAGGATGCGTCATGGACATGAGACATCCAGACGGCGTGCGCGTGAAGAATGTATATCTCCCACGGGGTTCGTTACTGGTCATGGAGGGCGCGGCGCGGTACGAATGGTCCCATGGCATCGCTAGCCGCAAGACCGACATGGTGCGTGCTTGTGATCATAACCTCAGAGCTATACCACATACAACGGAGACATCACTACTCGTTAAAACGATTGAGACCGCTTCATCATTTTTCTGTACTAGTGTAGTGTTTAAGCGTTTAGATTTGCTGTGCATAAAAAAAAGGTTTAAAGAATATTGTATTCTTCGTAAGTTCGGGCATGTGTTGTGCTATTATGCCAGGTAAACCATTTAGATATATAAACTTGAAATATCAGAATAATTTTAAGCAGTCGGTCTTCCCGTCGACCTGAGAGGGCCGGTGACCGAGCCATGGGCGTGTTGAGATGATTGTCGCCGTCGACCTGCGAGCTGAAACTAGACCGTGTGCACGAGCTTTGGTTGCCTAGGATATTATTGCGAGCTTACGTGACCTCCTGTTTTTTTCCGGGCGATACCTGGCGGGGAGGAAGGGGTGCGAAATAGGGCCATCTTCAGTGATGCCCACCCACATGGCACTGCAGCTGCTGATTCTGCAATCTGGTTTGCCGCTGTTTTAGAATTGTTTACCGCCACACCCGTCGAACAATTCCCAAGTGAAGATAAGGAAAACCGGTCGGTTGGAACCCAATCCCACCCCATGACGTTTTTTTTTTGCTGACCCGTGGCTCACCTCGTGAGACCTGCCCGGAGGAGTGCCGCCGTCCTGTTTGGCGAGACGATTTTCGACGCGGGTTTCGATGAAGCCTGTATTAGGCAAACCTCCTTGGAGTTACTACTAGAGCTGTGAGCTGGCTGCCGAGAAAGTCACAGACTAGGTAATAGTTGGATAGGTATTACAGCAGTTAGTTGCAGCGGTACCAACTATCCGACCATACGACCTCGTATGGGTTTCCTTATTTATTAATGGCATGTCTTGGTAGACGGCCGTCGACTCGGGTTTCGATGAAGGATGCATTGATCGTAATCATCACACCAGCCAGTCCCGAAGCGTGAGAAGGGTCATTTCTACGGATTGTCCCTGTAGCTCAGACCCCTCCATCTATTGGCTACGCGTTTATCGGAGGCCAACCAATCCGTGTATTCGCCGCTCTCCCCCTCTCACTTCGTGCGGGCACACTACATTGCGTCCGGACACAACCCTGCGTAAGTCCAAGAAAAACACGCGGTGTGGAATATATTGGATGTTTCATGGTCGGTCGTGCGGTGGAGACCATCTACACTGCAGCGCTTCTGCCACTACTGGTACTGCCACAACTGCCTCCGTCACTGCTGATGCCGTCATTGCCGCTATTACTGCTGCTAATACCGACTACTGTAGCATGCTACCACGGTAGTACTGGTAGTAAACGGTAGTACTGTTGATAAATACATGATACCACTGCTACCACTGTCATTACTACGTTAGTTGTGTGCAAAACGTTGGTTCCAGGCAGATGTAAAACTCCCCCCCTTCTCCCCTTTCATTTCACTGCGACGGCCAGGTTAACGGAGTATTGACGAAACGATCAACGCGGGTATCGTTGACGTTCAGGCGTGTACGCGACCCGTCGGTGGCGTGCCCATGCGACTTCGAGGACAGCTGCGACAGAAATACGCCAGTGGCAACCGCTACTTACCTCAAGGGTTCGACGGAGGCGTGACAGCATTAGATATCCGGAGGCCACGTTTTCAAGAGTTCAATGGACAGCAACAAATAGCCGGCTTTTCTTCTGCGGTGTCGTGCAAAGAGTTTTGCACCTGTGAATGGCGGGGATGGCTGCTGTTCTTGTGGACTACGAGGCGTTCCCATTCTGGGAACGAGGGGTTCGTGTTGTCCGCACGAGTAGTAAGAGCAGAATCGCTCGCGGAACGAGGGGAAGTCTTGAGTCTTCGATAGGGCTAGAGAGCTTGCAATCGGTACTATAGGTCCCGATTTTGCTAAGGTTAAATAAACTAACGGTGATCGGTGTTTCACCTTTTTGCTTCGATTAGTTCACGGCAACCCGACCGCGAGCTTCATTCGCGGTTGCGTTATCCATGTATGGTGTACCCGTTCTAGGTGTGTTTTGAGCGCGGTGGTGACTTTTGCATGCTTGCTGGCACCTCCGCTAATATGCGTTGCCATGACTTGCCGTATTTAGAACGCCCACAGCTCCCAATTCGCCTTTCCTTCTATCCGGTTGTGACTTGTCGTCTACCGCCTTAGAGTCACCGACTTATGGGTCAATCCACGCACACCAGCGCTTCGCATCCCCTCCCGGTAGCGAAATGTAACGAAACGCGGAGTGTTCGCTAGCATCTGCGTCCGGCGTACACGAGGCAGCTCTGTGGGAATCATAGCAGTATGCCTTCCCCCACCGCCGCTTCGCCGAGATGGAGTGCTCACCCGTCGTCTTCCCAATCCAACCAAACCGAATGAGCTCAATGTTTGGCAACTTGTTGAATCGCGAATACATGCCGGCCTTGGCAGGGGGGAGGGACGCGCCGTCGCCCAGCCTCAACACCTGCCACAAATCATGGTCTCATACATATTCACGCCCAACCATTTTTGACGCTTGAAAGCGCCCACAGAAAAGCAAAACCACTGTTCACCTGCCGGGGGTGAGTCCTTTGTGCAGGATCCGTAGACGCGATGAACTTTACGTTGTAATTCCCCAGTTTGCTGGTGTCGTCTGTGGCGGAAAGTCCAAATGTGCCCGTCTATCTTGTCTGTCTGTTTAGTTCTTCCTGGATTAAAAATCCGGGAGCCGTTATACCGAAGGTAGAGTAGGTCGCACGCCTCCGAAATAAGAAGCCCACCCTGGGTCAGTATTTATGTATCTTACTACAGTGCCTGTCACTGTTACTAGCTCTTTTTTGGGGGTTGGGGAAAATTGATTTTCTCCATCGGGGAAACTCAAATTCACCGGCGTTTTTTTTTCAGGTGCGCACCGACGTTGGACATCTTTTATTCTAACATACTGTCTACCAAAACTAACGACTTGTTGATTTACGGCCAGAAAACCGTTTTTCCTATAGGAAACGAAACCGCTAACTTCCTAGAGGAAGACAAGTGAACTTTGGATTCACTTATGACACCCCCATGTTGTTCTCCCGTAACTCTCTCCGTATTTGAAAGGATTTTTTTTTTTTCAAAAATATTATTTTTCGTGCAAGGAGTAGGGATTTGAAATTTTGTACCTCTCGAAATTAATTACTATACTAGTACGGTTCGCTCCGATTGGTACAGATTTTCGAATCCTTACTCTCTGTCAAAAAAGAGCTAATTACAGTGACAGTGTAAGGGTATTGGGTGGGGGCACAGAGTGTCCCCTACAGGTCTGCCAATTGAGCAGGTCCTCGGAGAGTACACACTTTCTTAGCCTTAGGAAAGGCGTAGCTTTATTAGGTTCCATCAGAGCCTCGGATGACTTCGTGAGAATGGAGGCACGTGCCTCCGTTCTATTTCCTGACTATCCTGAATAGGAAACGCCAATCTTATCATACGAAAACCGGCCAAATGATGTCAATTCAGATAATTACAGGCCTTTCGAGGCCGTATCCTAACACTAGCCCACCCTGATGAGCCGCATATGCAGAAACATGGGAGATTCGGGGAAACTCCGGTTCTACGAACTGCCGACGACGCCATATTGTAAAGGTATTGGTCGGGGACACATAGTGTCCCCTCCTTTTTTTTTTCATCCTCCGGCGGATAGGGAAAAGTAAAGCTTAAGCTCACCACACTTCCACGCATTTTCATACCCGTCGGTAGTCGATTTAACTCAATTGCCTTCGCAACCCAGCGCTAGCTGGCGTGTCCTTAGGATCCCACTATAGCGATAGCGTGAGCTGTCCCTATCGGCGGTCCTCATTACTACCCCGGCGGCGCAAGCTGCCGTTTTATACGGATGCATGAGTATGTCGACCTGGCCTGTCCCCTGAGGGTCAGGTTCGGTGGAGATAGCCACCCGGAACGGCATCTTTTCGGGTAGTGTGGGACTTGTGCAAGCTCACCCACTAACAGAACCCCCGGCCATGGAAGATCGGCCTTCCGCCGGACTTGGTCCTGTTGCGGTTCACCCTACCCATTCGGGCGTTGGTCCTCGGATCTACAGGTATGCCAATTGAGCAGGTCCTCGGATAGTACTCACTTTCTTAGCCTTAGGAGAGACGCACCTTTACTAGGTTCCATCAGAGCCCCGGATGACTTTTGAGAATGGAGGCACGTGCCTCCGTTCTATTTTGTGACTATCCTGTATAGGAAGCGCCAACCTTATCATACGAAAACCGGCCAAATGATCTCAATTAAGATAATTACAGGCCTTTAGAGGTCGTATCTTAACAATAGGCACTGTGGATGTCGTGTGCAGTAAACAAACACGTGTACTTCCTACAATTTGAGCAAATACTTGCAAAATAAATGACTGCATCGCACAACCGCTGGAATTCGGGGACCGGGGCAAAAAGCATACGTATACTTCCTCTCGAGCGTAAAAGCCGAGAGATGGATTTTGCTGCAACATTTAGTCATCAAGCGAACCCGTCGTGGCAATGACTGGACAGTCTTTGATCGACTTGCGTACGTGGATATTTACCGATAACATCCTGTCTAGACTAAATGTCCATCTCAGGTAATGGTGCTCCGACTGCCCCGGGCAATGATGCCCCATCCGCCTCGGGGGATGAATATGATCCACTAGTGCGCTGATTCTCCGATAACCCTAGCAGCCCAGGCGACGACGTTCCACCAGCCCGGGGGTGTGGATGTGGCCGATTAGTGATGATGCTCCGATAGCCCCAGGCGACGATGCTCCTTCAACCCCGGGAGATGAATGTGGCCGAGTAGTTGTGGTCGACCATATAATCGCCAACAGAACCCTCCCGGAAAACTGTTGACATGTGGGGAGACACGTGGTTGGTGCATCATCGCGCACCCGAGTGCAGCTGACAGTACCTTATTACCGGTAGGCCCATCCCCACCAAAAAACGTACCATACAAGCTTGATTGCGGACACCCCAGGAAGACGCGCGCTTGGTGCATCATAGCAAACCAGGGTGCAGCTAACAGTCTACGGAGGCTTGGTAAAGCGCTTGCACCTCCTTTTCGTCTGTGCGTTGCGCTAACGAGCCTGTCAAAAGGACTGGCCGATTTTCCCACGCCCTCCCTATCACTGGTCATATGTTTGCACGTTGTCCCTCCGGACGCTACGAGCCCCGCAGTGCTTCTCGCGTAAGTGAGCTGGTTGAGATTTAGCGTACGCACTTGCTGTAGAAGACGCGTGCAACGATAGGATTGTAATGTAATATAGGTTATGCCGACGACGCCAAGTGTAATATGGGCCCCGCGTGGAGACGCAGGGGTAGACAGCCCTGGGTAGCTATCTCCTCATGGTTCATGGGGTCTTTTATTTGATAATCTCCGGGCAGCTCACAGCTCGATCACAGGATAGATAAGGTACAAATATCAGGTCATATGGACTAGTGAGAGGAGTGCGGCGATGCTTCGGGATCATCAATACCACCTACATTATCGCCCTCCTCTGATGGTCTTTGATGTGATTGTGACATCTACTATCACCTGGTTTTACCCCAACCAAGACATGGTTTCACATCAAATCTATAGGTCTACCCATCTACGTGGAGCGCTCTATAACAACAGCACCCTAGTGTTCTTTGGCTTTTAATTTGAGGACGTCCGTACCGGGCCTAAACCTAACTGTGCATGTGCGATAAAAAAGCTGGAAGTGCGCAACCCGATTAAAATGTCCCACGACTCCTAGGAACACAACCAATGGCATTGTGAACATCAAACGGCATCCGCCAATAATGGTTACTTGGTCTAGTCCTGTTAGTCGGAAGTGTTTTGGTCGAAAAGTGCTACCTCCATCGTATCATGCGTCCGTCGCTCGCCTGCACGCTCGACCGAGACTAGCATCTTATGATGACTCACACGGGCTCGAAACGCTTAGGGTACAACAGCTGAAACATTCGCCTCGGACGCCTTTGTTGCCGCCGAAGGGGATTTCAACGTCGGTACTCTAATCTCAAACGTACCTCGCTTTTACGCGGCCCTGGTTTAGTCCGCTGACATTTCGTCGGAGTTGATTTAGCCCGTTGACTACAACTCGTCGAAGCTGACGTGGTTCGTTGACGTCGACTCGTCGAAGTTGACGTGGTCCGCTGATTACAGTGCAACTCGTCGAAGTTGATGTGGTCCATTGATGCTGGTCCAGCATCGAGGCGCGCCAGGCGTGGTCGTAGACAATCCATCTCGTCGTGGATAAGCTCCCTCACACGGTTGGCAACTAGCCAGAAGACCAATACCGCGAAGGACATCTACAGTAGCCTTCCGTTAGTAAGCGTAATATTAAACGTATTTTGTTTCATGTTTGCCATCTGATAATGTGCATAAAGCATGAGGTTCACCGTCAATCATTCCAAAACCTTCTCCCAGCAAACAGAAGAAACCTAGGGAACCCACAGAAGAGGAAACATATCCACGAAGTCTACCTCCCTTCTGTACCTACTACCAGCTTAGTGTCGCTCCAACCCACGTGCTGCCCTTGCCTCAGCCTTCGTTCTCGTCACATACTCCCCTACCTTCTACTCCTAAACCCTCAGCTGCGTCCAGGCTCGATCCCCACGCCATGGGCGTGGGTCTGTCTTACCCCCTGTAGTCTTCGACGGGAAAAAACGATTTGGTGCTTTTACTGTTTGCTGTTGCTAAGGGGACGACGATCCGTGCACTATATATATATAGATAGGGTTGCTGATTGCGTCAGTGGTCTTTCGGTGGCGCCGGTATGTGCCAGGCGGAATACCGACCCTACAGCAGCGACCGGTGCTACTCCTCACACGGCCACTGCTGGTTGTCCAATCTGTACCAAGCGATTTCACAGGCGCCATAACGGGCAACCGCCACTATATAGCAGCCCACCGGCACTATAGTGGGACCACTACTATATTATGAAGTTGGCGTTCCGACAACGCACAGATGCACAGACGGTGCGTAATTCATGCGGTTTTTTAGTCGTCCTCCCTCTCCCCCACTCTCGTAACCTACCGGTCTACCACATACGGTTTAAGTGTTACTGCGTGGAGTTGGTGTCGGTTTTCTTGCTCCGTTTATTCTGTCGGTTGTTTCTTCGTGGTTGCTAGACTATTGAATGGTGCGTTTTTGTACCGTCGGGCTTAGAAGGCATGTGGTATGCTACCACATTTGATTCCTTTATTTCTTCCATTACTACGCCTCCGCTTGGTGCACTCGATGCCTGCCTGATCGGTGAAAACCCGACGTGCTCCGTTCCGACATTGTAGGAATGCGAGGGTCTAATAGCTATGGTCATACGAGCATGCCACTTCGGACGTAAATACGGGGACCGATGGGTTATTAACATGAGCATTAAGCGGTTCTTATTATTCCATCTGGCGTGGTATCTTTCTACTATTGATGCGCGTTCCTCCGGGTTGTACGATTAGGACTCTTCTATTGCGTACACCGCCCCCCCCCTCTCCCCCGCCCGCCCCCCGGTATTGTTAATCCTACATGGAAACACGAGATCACGTTACGGCTCTGTCGCCGTTTTTCTGTTTCTCTGTCTCCTGAAACGCTTCGTTTCACATTTATGCGTATTATTGAATGTCCGGCTATCAGACCACTTTTTGTCGTCTGGTGTACAGCGCTGCTACAGATTTCGTATAGCCTTCTCTCGCGTTATGAGAGGGTGTTTGCGGGATATCGAATTTGGCCGGGTAGCAAAACTTAGCATCGCAGTATTGAAGCCGACGAGCGCCATCATCCACGGTCAACCCACCCCAGGAGCAATGACCAAAAACGGGCCAAAATGGCACTTCTAACCCAATATTTCGTGGGTGGGAACGCTGCGCTTGACGTTGTCGAGTGTAACCGCCAACTGTCAGGATATATATATATATATATATATATATTTCCGTCTGATGTTCGGCGCTGTTCTGATTCGTTATCGTTCGTCTCTCTCGTTATTAGGGTGTTGGCGGGATACCGAAGTCGGCCGGATAGAAAAATACACAACCGCAGTACTGAATCCGGCGGACGGGCCAAAATGGCACTTACAACATTGTTTTCCGTGTTTTTGTTGGGTTGGCCTTGGGATTTAGTACGCTCGTCGGTTTCAATGTAGTATCCTTATGTGTTTGCCTATCTAATGAAAAGTTTTCGATCTTGCAAGCTCCCTTTTGTGGGAAGAGGCGCGGGAGTTGGTTGTGAGGCATCCCGTTTTCTTCGACCCGTTCTTCGCATAAAGGCACCGGATAAGCCACGAATAATAATAAACAGCATACGAGTATAGTGCCGGGTGCCGGTACGCGCTGGCCAAAAAACCCGGCACTGCTGCGGCAACCGGCAGAGTCATCCCATGGTAGGAGTGCAGCAGATTCCAAGAATTTTCTGCGAGCTCCTAACTTGAGCAGTTCGATATCTCACCCGACCTAAACATGCCTTCGAAGGCATTCCCTCGCGCAACCCGACCAAGCCTCTATGCCCTATTAATAGTCCTAAAACAAATTTTTACTCGTTACATTGTTGGACTAAACCAGCAGTTCCTCACTCAAGTGGCTCAACCGGCCAGGTATACCTTTTTTTGGCTCAACAAGTGCAACTCCTACCGCACTATACAGGGATGACTCGGCACTGCTATCTCACTATAAGGATATTCCCATCCAAGCCAAGCGATTCTACCGGCACTGCTGCTGGGGCTGCCAGCAGCAGTCAACCGGCACTATTGTGGGATCCCTACCTCAATCCAATAACAACACCCGGCTGATTGTGAGGGGAGGATACGAAAATTTGGATTGAGAAACGGTGCTTACGGCGAGTGCTACAATATATCCTATCAGAGGCACTATATAGAGTGGCCAATGCTCAAGGTTTGCTCGAGGCTGATACCAAATAAGGCTTCAAGCCTTGCATATCGTATATGACGGTGTATACCACCCGGGACGTCGTATATAACACCTCTGGGAGGGTGATGGAAATATTTTAAACGCCAAAACAACCATCCGATTCATCACCCGGTCGGGTGCTCTGTGTACCCCAAAACTCCCTGGCGTGTCACGCTTCATTATGGGTATGACACTCCCAGGATGTGCGCCGCCCCGAAACGCAGGATGGACACGGCAACGAAAAACCGTCCCATCGATCGTTTGTGGTCAATTTCAGTCTTGCACGTTGGACCAGTCGAAACACGATCTACACCTAATCCTAAACTTGACCCCCACCCCTTCGGGGGGCAAGAGCTTAGCAGGGGCAGTCGCGCGACTCCGCAGCGTGTTTAGAGTGTGGTGTAGCAGCCCTTTTTAACCTCTGTTATCACCCCCCCTCGTATCACACCCCACAGAGTATGCCATCTCGCTTGAGAAGGCGTTCTGCCAAAGCCCAAACGACAACCCAACTTATCACCGCGGGTTGTTGTATATCACACCCCTGAAGTATACCACACCAGGTGATAAGTTTTTTTGGAGCTACCAAATGTTATCACAGGGAGTGTGGTGTACCCCGTCATATGCGGTGCACATCGGGCGGTGTTTCTTGTTGGCGGACCAACACAGTACGAACAAGTATCTAAACTAAGCTATAATGCCGTTCGGGCTGGTCGGCGATATTTGCCCGGTAACTTGCGCATTGGCCAATTGCTTTTTCTCTAGCTTTCAAAACAGTTTTGTGGCAATGCTTTACGCTAACGGAACACGCCTGTGTCCCTCCTTGTCAACTTGCGACGCCCCCGGGATTCAAGCCAAACACATCCCAAGGGAAAGCGTGTACGTAATACACTTTCGCCGACCAGCTGGTAGCGAGCGTCGCGGGGGCACGGGTTAGAGGATCCATGGCGAGGAAACATGTACAATATTCAGTCAAGGGGCGCGTGTTGTTGCAGACCGTCTCGGTGACCACCCAGGTCGGGCCCTATCTCACGAAGGGCACGCCGAGACAGACTCCAACTGCGGGGCCACCAAGAGGCTAGAGCAGAGAGGGAATCATATCACAAATTGTCGTACTTCTTTAGGACCATGGACCCTTGCATCTCTTTGATGGAAGGGCGGGGGCACACACATATACCATGGGGATGGATGTTCGTAAGTTATTGACTGGGGAGCGCTATGAGACATACCAGGTACCATAGCCAACGACGGAGCCTGGATGCGACCCTAGACCCTTTGCATCCGATGGAGGGTGGACGACCATGCAGCAAAGACATGAATAATAGCAATAACTGCACGTATTGCGGTTGGCCTCTCGATAACTCTGGTGGGCGTCGGACGAAAACGACGCCCGAGTACCCGTTCCGTGCGCCCATGGAGGATTTGTGCACGCACGCTGCATGCTGGACCGCGCGGAACACCTCGCGAGAGGGCATGCAGATCCTAGGCCCTGCGTTGCGTGTCACTCGACGTGGCCGGGAGGAAGCCGATCTCCCCACCCGGCGGAGCTGGCTAGAGGGCTATCCATGAACGGGCATGAGGGAAGGTGGGGGGTGGTGAGGGGTGGTGAGGGGTGCCCTGCAGTTCGCTGCCCGCGTTCAGCGGTACACCTCCGGACTGGAGCCGGCCAGCTACGTGATGACTGGCATTTACGGTACGTTTGAGCCCATGTTACGTGCGCATGGAAGGAGCCCCACCCCCTCGTTCTTGCTATGCTCCCTGCTTTGTGACGTGCTGGACCTGCCTCAAGGGGCATACCTTGATTTCTCCCGACCGAGGGGATGGGAAACGGCGGCCGGCCGCTACCGTACGCTGTTCGTTGCATACGCCATCCAACCGCAGGACATTTTACTCCGATTTCCAGATCAAAGACTCTATATCGGACCTCACGTCCAAGAGTATCTGGTAGACCTTGACGCCGAATGGGCAGAGCGACTAACGAGGTGGGCCCTGGGGTTCCAAAGCGCGTTGGAAGCAGGTGATGCGCCTCTTCCCTTCTCAACAGCGATGGCGACGACACCGGAGAGAACGGGCCGGACGCTGGAGAGCGACCCTTTAAACACGGGACCAGCTGAAAAAGGAGGCGTCGCTACAAGTGCAGCAGAGAGGCGTCACACCGCGGGGAACAGGGGTGCATCTCCCTGCGCCTACAGCGGGCAGGCACTAGAGGAGTCTACAGGGGACTCGGCGGTAGACTCTTTATGGGCACATATTCAGTGTTCCCACGGAAAGCAAGTCCATGCCCGCTGCATGCTGGACCGTGTGGAACGCCTTGCGAGTGGGCATGCAGACTCACAGCCATGCGTCGCGTGTCGCTCGGAATGGCCGGCAAGAAATCGGCCTCTTCATCCGGCTGAGCTGGCTGAGAACCTTCCAAGGCCACGCCCGGGGGGAAGGTGGTCGGCAGTAGCGAGAGCCCTGCAGTTCGCCGAACTCTTGGAAGAGAACGGCCCCCGGTTGGATCCAGCTAGTTACGTCACGACTGGTTCCCATGATACTTTTGAAGAGATGGTACAAGGACCCATGGGAGCAGCCCAACCTCCTCGTTATAGTTTTGCCCCCTGTTCGGCGATGCTTTTGTCCCCCCTTACCTCGACTTTCCCCGACCGAGGGGATGGCGAGCGGCAGCCGGTTACTACCGTGAGATTTTCGCCGCGTACGGCATCCGCCCGCAGGACACTGTGCTCCGACTCCCGAATCGAAGGATCTACATCCTACCTCATGTCCAAGAGTTCTTGGCGGGCCTCGACTCCACGTGGGAGGACCTCTTAACGAGGTGGACCCTCGGGGTCCGAAATGTGCTGGAAGAGGATGAGGCGCTTCTTCCTTTCCCGACGGCAGCGTGGATCCTCGGGTCCCAAAACGTGTTTAAGGCTGGGAACGAGCCGCCTCCCACCCCGACGGCGGCGAAGGTTACACCGGAAGGAACATAACCGGCGCTGGGGAGTTACCCGTTAGCAGCGGGAGTAACTCTACCGGAAGGAGCAGCCCCGACGTCTGAAGGTGACTCGAGAGATAGGGGGCAGGCGGAGCCAGGCGGTCCTGATTATTTAGCCGCGGAGAACATCCTCATGGTCGGACGTGAGGATGCCACGGTGGCGTGACCCTTGCCCCCCCCGCTGAGACAGCACCACCCCAGCGACGGCGACGATCACGGCGGAAGGAACGGAACCGGCGCGGGAGAGTGACCCTTTAGCAGCGGGAGCGACACCACCGGAAGGTGCAGCTCTAGCGTCAGAAGGCGACCCGGGGGTAAGGGAGCAGACGGAGCCAGGAGGTGCTGCTTCTGTAGCCACGGGAAACTCCCGAACTGCCGGAAACAGCGAGGCAACGGCGCCAGGACACTCGTCCCCGCCCCTAACACAGCCCAGCGTCGCCCCAGCAACATTTGGAGCAACCGCGTCTATGTCCCCTGGTACAATAGAGGGTGGGGAAATCACAAGATCCAGACGAGGTCGACCGCGCGGATCCGGAAGGGGATCACGAGCAACGAGAATTGGGAGAGGAGCCGCCACGAACCGGGGGCGAATCTCTCGACCTGGAGGCGGGGAGGTTCCCCCGATCCCTGCTGAAGGAAGGATTGGCGGTGGAGAGAGTTAAGAAACGGGTGGAGAGGGAGGAGGGTCAGCACAAGGGGAATTAGTGCAATTTCGCGCTTCTATTGCAGACGATCAGAGCGGTACGACCTGCGGGGGCAGTAGAGCAACGATTTCTCGTGGAAACCGAGCGGTGGGGTTGCCCTGTGGCCGTCAACATGCAATGCATGCGTGGTGCGTGGTGAATGCGGTCAGACGAGGCGGGGGGCAGGAGCCGCTTATCTGCGGAGCAAGGGGATGCACGGTCCGCCATAAGGGACGGGAAGCAAGCGGCAGTTCAGGCAGACCCTGAACTATGCGCTGCGGCAGCGAGACTCGGAGGGAGGCCTCCCGATGGCGAGGAAGGCACCGAGATAGCCTCTGCTATCCCTGGAACCAAAACACTTTGAGGATTGCAGGACCACTTGATGATGTCCCCCTTGAGGACCTCCAACATCGCTTCGTCGCTGTTTGTCAAAGTGCAGCCGAGGCTGGCTACTGCCCACGCCAAACTTATCACCCACGTGCTTGGCCTCCTCAATCACGCCTTGGGAGAGCACCGCCAATCCACAAAATCGGAGACGCCGCAACCACTCTTGAGATCGATCAAGCTGTGGCATATCTTCCCGGCTCTACTGCAACAGGATGGCCGAATGAAACGGCGCGAGGGGTTTGCATCTGCCGAACGCGGTGACGTCATCCTTTTGCTCCTGTGGTTAATGGAGTATACCCGTCGAACATCGACGAGGCAAAGCGGCCAAGCCTGCGAAGAGACGGACGTTGACATGTTTAAGAAGGCATCATCACCTTGCCATCATCAAGGGGGTGTGACTGTGGCAGCACGAAGCCTCCTTGCGGAACCGTGCGCGCCGGGGAACGAGGAAACGTGGGAGCGCGTGAAAGCAAAGTACCCGGAGGAGGACCAGGCCTGCGTCTCCGAAGTTGCAGCGGCAGCAGTGGCAGCAAGTTCCTCCGACCCGGAGGAAGGGAGTGGTCCCAACTGGCGCCCGGAGGAGCAATTCGACACACAGGTGGACCTCGAGGTAATCAATTCTCGAAACGCGTTATCTGGAGCGGGAAGCGACGGCCTGCGCTTTTCGCACTTGCAGTCAATAATCAGGACTGGTTTTGGGCGCGAAAAAATCGGAGCTGGCATTGAAGCCTTCTGGAGAAGAGTTATCGATGATCCAAACGCATTACCGTCTGAATTCTGGCAGCTCTTCTTGCAATCCAATCTCATTGCCTTGGGTGAAAAATACCGCCCCGTGTGCGTGGGGATGGCGTGGAGGCGCGTGTTAGGCGGCCGGGACCATGCGGCAGTGGCGATCACGGCTGGAGGAGGTCAACCACGAAGCGAGACAGTTTGGAGTCGGAGAACAAGGGGGGATGCAACAGGTAGCGCTACGCGCAAGGGTACATCACGAGGCAAAAAATTGGCTGATGCTCACCGATTGCTCTAACGCATTCAACACAGTGAAGCGGACTGCTATGCTTGCGGAGGTAGCCACTTGCGTGCCGGCGCTTACACCGTTCGTGAAAAAGAGTTACGGCGAGATGTCTGCGCCCGTGTTCTTTCAGATGGAATCGGGAGAAAGGCGGAAGCTCGACTGATCCAGTGGGGTACAACAAGGGGATGCCATGGGGCCGGCGTTATTCTGCATGCCGCTCTTGCCGGTGCTGAAGCGGACACGGACGGAATTGGAGCCAAGAGGGGTAGAGGCATTCGCTTACCTAGACGATATAACATCGGAATGATGGAAATCACACCCGATACTGTGGAAGTTGTAAAATTTCTCCAGTACGAGCTGTCCAACATCGGCATTGCGCGATCAATCCGAGCAAAATGGTTGCCCTGCCCCCGCAGGGGAACGTACCTACGCCTGAACAAATGGCCCTTCTTGAAGGTATTGGCGCAGCATCGCCGAACGTGGAGGGGTTAAGGTGGTTGGGGTGCCCGTCGGCACAGATGAATACGCGAGGGAGAGCGCAATGGAGATAGTCCGAAACGGGGCAGCAGAGCAACTCGCGCCGATGTTGTCGCGCATGCCGGAAAAGCAGTCAGCCAGCCTGATTGCCACCGGCTCTATGGTGCAACGGACCTCTTACCTTGAACGCGTGATGGACCCAGAGCTATCGCTGGCTGCGTGCCAAAAAGCAGATGGCAACGCCTTATGGATGCTGGAGAAACTGCTCGATCTCCCGGGGGCAGCAGAAGAATCGTCGTTTTTTCGCGGACGGGTGCCCGACAAACATGCTGACCCTGCAACTATATCAACAGGCGCAGGCGAGCCTGTCCACGGGGGGCGGAGGGTTTGGGCTATCGTCGGCTGAAGCCCGGAGGATGTCAGCATCCGTTGGGAGCTTGGTGGCGACGGTACCGGTGGTGCTTGCTGATCTGTCCGGCGCTATAGGGGGCAAAGTCCGTAGGGAGCTGCCCGATTCTGACCTCGTACGGCGCACCTGGAACAGCGTCGGGGGCCTCCGCGATGTGCATGGGGTTTAAGAGGAGGCCATAGCGAACGTCGTGCCAGAAAGCTGGCGGGACAGAGCCTTTAGAGCAGGAGAGCAAGGTGCCTCAGGGCAATCAGTTTCAGACGTGTTGCCTGCACACGACGCCGAAACTATCAGCTCCAGCAAAACGCAGCGTAGACTGGGGAAACTGGTAAACCGAGTTCGTTGTGAGAGGTACGTCGCTTCGCTCGACCAGCTCCCCGAGACGAGGCCCCAGCGAGAAACAGGCGACTCTCAAGGCAAGAAAGAGACGCGAGGCTTGGCCAAGGCCCGGCAAGGAAGTCAATCTGGATTAGGGGCTACCGCCTTGATAAGGGCGAGGCCTGTAGAGTCAGCTAGAACCATCCCTGCATCAGAGTTCGTGACGGCGGGGAAGAGGTTTCTGGGGATAGCCGAATTCTTGGCGGCGAGGTGCCCATGCTGCGGTAAAGCGGAGGTTAATACGCGGCATGCACGACTGTGTCACCGATCGGGCGCGCATTCGAACCAGCACCAACCTCTTGTGCACGCGCTCTCCCGCACCCTTAAGAGCATGTCCATCCGTCACCAAGTGGAAAGCGGAGCCCCGTTCCACGCAAACAGGGATTTGCGAATGGACATCGTGATTGAGGCGGGTGGCCTCCGAGATGCTACGGCGTCAGAGTATCGAGACAAATCGATACTCCTCGACGTCACGTATGCGCACCCACAAACGGGGGTCCACATGCAGGAAGGCAGCGCGGATTGAAACGGATTAGCTGCTTCCAATTCCGAGGCGCGCAAGCGCAACCACTACGCTCGTCCGGGAAAGGTGTCCTTCGACGAGCGCACCTACATACTCGCCACCCTCGCGGTGGAAAGCTTTGGGCGCCTCGGTAAAAAAGGCAGCGACCTGATCGATCAGGTAGCGGCGAGCATCGTTGGAGGGACGGACTCATAGTACCGAGGGTGGAAAGGCGTGTGCAAGGTGCGCCTATTCCACATCATCTCTGTGACCCCTTAGGTCACGATTTCGCGTAGAGTTCGTCGATATAGACTAGCTCTGAGGGACCGCCAGGCCGCGAGGGGACGGGAGGAAGAAGCGGAAGGACTACGGCCACTGGCGTGGGGTGGTAATGTTGATGAGGACTAAGGTAGACTAATAGCTAAAACATACTCCGGAGTACCTGGTATGTAAGGAAAGGAAGCAGTAGATAGAAGGAGAAGATGCGGGGAAAGGAAATGGGGAAATGGTTGGCTGAAGATACCACTGCCTTATGGAGGGATTATTCAATTTCGTAGATACTACTGCTCTATGGAAGGATATTCGATTTACATCGGGACGGCATCTACGCTATATTGTCGGAGGGCAATACTACTACTACTACTACTACTACTACTACTACTACTACTACTACTACTACTACTACTACTACTACTACTACTACTACTACTACTACTACTACTACTACTACTACTACTACTACTACTACTACTACTACTACTACTACTACAACTACTACTACTACTACTACTACTACTACTACTACTACTACTACTACTACTACTACTACTACTACTACTACTACTACTACTACTACTACTACTACTACTACTACTACTACTACTACTACTACTACTACTACTACTACTACTACTACTACTACTACTACTACTACTACTACTACTACTGCTACTACTACTACTACTACTACTACTACTACTACTAATGATGATGATGATGATGATAATAATAATGATAATAATAGCAATAATAATAATGATAATAATAATAATGATGATGATAATAATAATGATGATAATAATAAGAGACTATCGGAGAACGGGTAACACGTTGATTAGGTCGGGTTTAAGCCCCATGTTTGTTGACCTTGGGTTCCCGTGGGATGTTCCGCGGGAGCCCAGCCAAAAACACAATAAATGGTCGCCAAAAATGTTGCTTCTGGGCTGACTGCGGGTACTCAAAATAAAAAGGCGCCTCAGCCCGCCTCAGAGCTCTGGGAGATCGTGAATTTCGTCGCCAACAAAATCTTTATCTTTGAATGCTGCATGTGGTACTTCGACCGCGCGTACTATTAGTAAGAGGTTTTTAACGTTGTGAATGTATATACAAAATTGGGGAGTAGCCGACTTTTTTTCTTGAATGCTGCATCAATATTGACATATTAGATAACTAGTAATACTCTATTATATTCGTACTCCTTCCGATATTAAAGCGAAGAAAAAACAAAATTAACCACCTACTATACATATGATAGAGCAGTAGAGTGGAAACTATAGTAATAAATTTATAAAAGAGATATGATGTTAGATCTAGTTAAAAATTCGCCACCTAAAAATAAATTAAAAAAGCCAACACCAACCATTATATATAGTGGAGAAAAAACAAAACATACATGTATAATCCTCCTATTTAAAAAAACTCACCCACATAGTATTACAAGTTCCAACAACGCAGCTTGCAAAGATGAGTACGGGTATTGACCCGAAATTCGACGAACTCACGGCTGACGAATATTTTTAAAAATACCAACACCAACCATTATTAGACTAAAGTGGAGAAAAACAAAATATGTATATACTTCGTATGTATATTGTTTTTTTAACAAAACAATATGACTCCTCCCACTAAGAAAAAACTCACCCACATAGTATATTACAAGTACCAACAACGCAGCTTGCAAAGATGAGTATTGACCCGAAATTCGCCGAACTCACGGCTGACGTCCTTGAAGCATTTTTATAAAATAGGTCGGTCGTATCCTGGCATGATACGATGCGAGCATGAAAAAATTGTACAGGTAGACATGTGTTAGTATACCGTACCAGGTTGTTCGTTATGTCACTGGGTATCTGCATGTAACACCAACAAACGGGCACGGGTTACCGTCACTACATGAAGCACTCTAACAACGATGCATTTAATTTACGAAGGTACATTATGTGTGCATAAATCTCATGGTTGTGGCTGGCTGCTGGATGTGGTGGTGTGGTTTAATTCTTGCTCTGGTGGTATGATATGATATGATACGATATTAAATATTAATGATATGATAATTAATCATATTATTTATATGACTTGATACATATATGGTATGGTATGGTAGGTAGTGATATGCATCATCCTACTTGTACCAGATATCGTACGGGGAAGGTAATGTATGGTGCAGGGGCGTCTCCTGGTACTGTTACCTGTACTATACGTACTTACAGCAGTACTGCCTGTCTGTGGTGTATTTTATAAAAAATATTTTAAGGACGTCAGCCGTGAGTTCGACGAATTTCGGGTTAATCAGCTTTGCAAGCTGCGTTGTAACAGTTGGTACTTGTAATATATGTGGATGAGTTTCTTCTTAACCCCTTTACAACTGGAAATCCCTTTTTGGGGACAAAATTACTTGGATTTAGTATAGGGAGGGGTTCGGGGGCTCTAAAGGGGTTGATCGGAGGGGTCCTATTCTTCTTTTGTTTAATATATATGTACATATATATTTTGTTTTTTTCCTCGATAATAGTTGGTGTTGGTTTTGTATAATCCATTCAACAGCAGCAAGCAGCAGCAGTAGCAAGCAAGCGGCGGCGGTCGTTAGCCTCGTTCACGCCGGTAACTACTGGAAAAAAGAAAGACTATACTAAATCCAAGTAGTTTGTCGCGAAAAACGTAGGGGGAGCAGTTCTTCCTGTAGAGGGCGCACGCGCCGTGGAGGTGTCATCAGCTCGGCGTTATATCACGGGATTTATTTGTATATACCTGGTGTATTAGACTATACTAGAACCGGAAGAACTGGAAACAGTAACAATGTGACGGCAAGAAAACGAACACGAGCGAAAGAGACACGCACACTCATAATTGACGCAATGCTTTTGACGTATGTGTCATGTTCCATCTTCGGCGAACAGGAGTATCTACTACTACTACTGCTGCTGTACTACTAATACTAATAAAGTACAGCAGTTAACTGTTGTAGTCGTATTGTATCGTAGTAATACATAAAAGGAAAAAAGTAGCAGTAGTAGCAGTTTGTTGGAGTCGGATGATTTCTATTTTTCTGTCTATTAGCCGCGAACCCGACGACTTGCAACGACTTTCTCTCGGCCACTTACTCACTCACTCACGCACGCACTCACTCACTCACTCACCACCTTAGGCACGTACTCCGTATATTTCAGCGCGGTTCTCTTATCAACATATACAGGAACGTGGATGGATCGATGGGCCGTCGTCTCTGCTTTGCTGCTGCATGCAGCGCTGCGTGCGATACACTACTATTAATACTATCATCACAAAGACACGCGGAGGAACCGCCTTCTCCTTTTATGCGTACCGACGTACGGATAACCTTATCCACAACCAACTCGCTGAGATGAATTGGCTACGCCTCTGCCCTGACTACCCCCCCCCCCCCGCTACCCGCTACTTGCAGACCAGAACAGACAGCAGAAAGCAAAAATGACAAACAGAAAGTCGAAACCAAAACTGCAACGACGGCGAAAACCCCATCGATCCTCGATCCTTCGTTCAATTTCAAAAGATTTCACGGAAGGGTTTCCAGTCCACTATTAAAATGTTTGCAACGGGTAATAGGGGGTCCAGTACAATTTTTAGTTTCAGTTTTTGGTGCTGGGGAGGACAGGTAGAAGGTGACCACTACGAAGGCTCGGGGAGAAGCTAAACCAGACGGAGAAGACACATACCTTGTCCAAATGCAAAATGGTGAGCTCAGAGGCACGGTGTGGGCGTTCGTGTGTGGAATAGGAAGTTTGGTGACCCGAAGGAAGGAGATCGATGGGCCAAACCCAGGGTTTTGATGACCAGAGATCTCGCGATTACACGACGCAGCTGCTGCCTGTTAGTTTTTTGGACGACCGACGCTACCCTCCCTGTGAAAACAAGCCCGAGCCAGCGCAGGATCTCGATGACCCTCTGTGGTCGAGTGCCCTCCTCCCTGGCGCTTTCGTTGTATCTGTGGGGCTCCTCTCGAGGCGCCAATGCTTTTCGTTGTTCGCCACTCGACCCTTTTTTTCGTTGTTTTTTCGTGCGAGGTCTTTTTCTTTCTGTCTCTACTGGAACTTTTGGGCCTGTGATTTTCTATTTTGCACAAAGCAAGGGGTTGAAAGCAAGAGGACGGTTGTGATGAACGCGGAGCATCAGCACGTCACCACACCACCCTCGCCACCCTCGCTGCCCCATTTTTTTCATCGACTCTTGGCACTCGCTACCCACCTATCACTGCCACCATCACCGCCCTCTGATGCACGTGGGCGATAGTTCACCACCTAGAGATGTCCACCCCCGTTTGGGACGTTTATTGCTGCTCTTGTTATCTCGAGGATTCTCAGCCGCTAACTCTACGAGGGCAGGCATTGCACCATCCTCCAACCGACATCCACCCGCTTTTTGCCAAGTGTATTTCCCGCACGCTTTTTTGTATTGAAAAATGAATTAACACATTCATGTTGCTCTTGTCCCAAGGAGACGATGATGCCCCGACCTGTGTTATGCTTGACCAGCGCATCTCTGATGTTCTTCGAATTGTCTCGGAGGGTGGTTCGCACCATGCAATGCCTGACCTCTCGGCTTGTATTCGTAGATCTTACTGATATTTACTCGTACGGAGAGAAAAGGTTTCGGGTGCTATGCTTGTACTGGTACCTGGTATACCGGTTGGCTGCTATGATATGATATACCCGGTGTGCCAGGTACGCCTGTCTTCTGTCTACTCGTACTACTCAGTACTCTGTACTGCTGTACTGCTTTAAGTCTGTTGCTGTGGATTGTTGTTGCTGCTGCAGTGAATGTTTGTTGTTGCTGGTTGCTCGTGCTGCCAAAATCTGCAGACTTCGTTCGATCCATCCGTGCTCCTTGCGTTGCTTTCTTCTTTTTCGTGGTGGCGAGGATGATGATGATGACGCTGCTAGTGCTGATGATGATGGCGATGGTGATGTTGAATATTTTCTTATCCATCTGCCAGACCAACAGAAGTGCAGAAATTCTCCGCCCTTTCTCCGTCCTGTTGTTCTGGTGTTCCCTGTCATCGCAGATCTCACCATCCACGTTTTCCTTTTTCCTTTTTTCGTGAATCACACCCGCCAAGAATTAACCCTCCGTATCGTGTACGTATCCCCCCCCTTTTCCGAGCAACAGCTCGGGGATTTTTCAAATTGCAGCTCACCTATAGACCGTGTTGTGATTGCAAGTGTTGCTGTGTTTCCTTGTAAAAAGCGGGTGATGATCCGTCCATGAATCTGTGCGTGTTCTTGTTGCTGCTTTGATTGTTGTGACCGTGTTTCTTACAGATTTTCTTATGAAAACGACTGGTTGGTGTGTTTGAAAATGTTTTCGTATATACCGCAAAGCGGCTGAGAGATCGGTTTCACTCGATCAAATCACGAAGTAGCTCGAAGACGGAGATGAGCGGTCGCAAGCCTGGAACCCTCCTTGAGTAAAACTGCAGCTAGCACCAGTCTACAGCAGCAGCACAACAGCAGCACGACGGCAGCACAGCCAGCAGCAGCAGCCTACGACTACTTCTACCTATGCATAAGAATGCTGACGAACAACCCTAGCCAGACGCGGAGTCGCACCGCCGTACGAAGCTTTTATTTTTATTTTCGCCGTATTATTTCCATGCCAAATGCTTTCGTTTCCACTCGTACCAGGAGGTGAAGCCGTTTCCTCTGCTGTTTCCTGTTGGTCAACGTCAAGGGTCCGCGTATGCATATCATATGATATGGCGATCGATGGCGGCAGGCAGCACCTATATCTTCGGTCCTTCTGACAAATAGAGCTCATCGATGCGAAAACTCGCAAAGCCGCTACGACGGTATGATATGATTTATCATGGCTGGCGTGATCGCGTGTTTGCCTGGCATAAGCACGCACCACCACCTTCCTTGCACATGCATCCATGCATTCGTGATGACGCATACCGGTACCCATGCGTACCCTGCCTATGCCCATCCCATTCTTGCACATATTCCTGCCGGTACTACAGCAGCGTACCTGGTACGAACAGCAGGCACCAGGTACGAGCGTACGTAGCATATTTCCAGGTACCGGTTTACGTGAACTGCATAAAAGCGCGCACCCTATGGCACCTCTGGCGTAAACATTCCGGGTAAATAATGGTACTCGTGTACCAGGTGCAGATTACTGGTTACCAGGTTCAGAGTACTGGTTCAGGCTACGTGCGGCACAGCGTTGTGATCCCCGCTGTACAGGAAGCAGTATACCATCTCTCTGTGCGAGACAGCCCTGCTGTTTACAGACATGGTACAAAATAATACAAGGTATCATATGATAAAAGTCGCTCGTTTGCGCCTCATCTCTCGATTTGGTGAAATGTGCGCGAAAAAGAAGTAAAGTGACGGATAACAAATAACGCGGGAAGAAAGAAAGAACCCCGCCCACGTCCTACGTCCCCGCCTTCAACCCCCCCTTGACTAGCGTATGACATCCTTTTCGTCGTCGAACCTGACAGCTCGAAACCTTTTGAACAACGAGTACCAGGTACTACATACTGCAAAAAGCATGATTCTATAGTTCCAAGCATTGACAGCCGGTCGCCGGGGTGGTCTACTATTATTAGTACACGTAGTGATTGCCCTCGAATGCTGCTATTAAATAGTAAGAGTTGGTCCTGGGGTTTGAATCCCAGGTGGGTCGGACTTTTGAATTTATTTGCAAAAATAAAAATCAATGGATTCCACTGCCGAGAGCGCATTGTAGCGGTCGCCCCGGTGGCGTATCAGGTTTTCCTCGAGCCTGGTATAGGTCAGTTTCGTGAGTTCGAGCCCCGCCGAGTGCATACTCGTATAAATTCGTTGGGACTTTTTCTTGTGGACAAATTGACTTGCGGAAAGCGCGAGAGCGTGAGTTAGCAACACTCGATGAACAATCGACGAGCAGTGGGATTGCTGAACCCTATGCGCGATACAAATTGAAGGCAAGGACCGGGGGAAAGAAGGGACGACTCCTGTGACCACGGCTTGTCCAGAAGCTGGAAAGTGAAAGTGTGCAAAAAAAAAGAAAAGTAGCGTGTGTAGGCGCCATCCGATGCGAGCCGACGAGGAAATAAATAGCTGGAGTCTACTCGCGATATAAATGAAGGCGCGTACCGTAGTGGGGAGGAGGTGGAAGAGCCTGCTTGGTGAGCCCGGATCTTCTAGGGGGGGAGAAAGAGAACGAATAATGCAAATATCATCAAAGAGATGAGCAAAAACAAAACGAAAAACAAACTTACACCATACCGGCAGTTGTCACAAGAATCGTGTGGACAGAGTCCCAAAGGGAGTAGAAAGAAGCCTTCACGGGTTCACAGTTGATGCTGATATCAGTGTACCAGGTACCCAAAAATTGAATTTTTGACTCGTGAATATGAATACAAAGTGATACCGGTGCGTGGTACTGCACCTGGTATAGACTGCTGCTGCTGTAGTCTCTGTTATTTCGCTTTGCAATTCCCTTTGATCGTTGCCCTTTGTGTGTAACCCGCCTATCCCATCCCATCCCATCCTTCCCGCCCATTATCCATCCCGTTGTACCGATTCCGCCCACCCCCCATCCATCCCAACCCATCCTATCCATCCCGCTCCATCCCATCTATCCCGTCCTGCCCATCATCCTTCCCACCATCTATCCCATCCTGCCCATCATCCTTCCCAATACCCCCCCCCCTCCCCGCCGCCTCCGTCACCACCACCCTCTCACCCAGGCTCTAAGTACGTCCCACCGCACCTGAGGGGTGGTGGGGGCGAACAAGGACCGGCCCCGGGGGCTCAGCAGCAGCTTCCCCCGGGCCCCATCCCTGCCGTTCAGGGCCACGGCCAAGCGCCCGCAGGTGCCTGGGCTCCTAGACCCGGAGCGGGCGGTGGTGGTGGCGGTGGGTACAGTGGAGGAGGCGGTGGGTATGACCGGGGGGGTGGGTATGACCGGGGGGGTGGGTATGACCGGGGGGGTGGGGGCTACGGCGGGGGTGGCGGTGGTTACGGGGGAGGCGGATACGACCGGGGCGGGGGGGGGTATGGCGGCGGTGGAGGCGGCGGCGGCGGGCGGAAGTGAGTTTTGTTGGATTCTGTGCCGGTTGATTTGTTTGTTTTGTGCTTGTGTTTGTTTCGTTGACTTTTTGTTCGTTTGTTTGCGTGGTGGAGTCAGGTTTATACGTTACCAGGTACGTTAACATGTTGTGTCGTAGCGCAACAATAGAGGCATGGTGCGATGTATTTTCCGGAGTAGATATCTGCTGTTGTTCGAACGCTTTCGTTGGGTATGTAGACTATGACACCTGTACCAGCACCAATTCCAGGTATAAAAGCTGTTACATATGAATCCTGTAGCTATGTACTTGCCGTGGAATATTTGAGACATTAAGAGGGGGCGGGGGGGTAAGCGGCCGCCCCTATGGTTGTTGCGTCTGCTTTCAAGCAGCCATCATACTATTCTTCTGCGCTCTGCATATGCCTACTGTCCGCTTTCGTATCACAACGCCAGTTGTGGCTGGTGCCCATGTGTATAGCACGATCTCAAGAATAGTGTAAATGCAACAAATTTGTCAATGCTTATCATTGATTGAATGCATCTTAAGAGTCGCTACTGTATTTATACTGCTGTATTGCGCTACTCCTGTCAAGTTGGCTGCTGTCCGTCCATGCAACGTATATATGCAAAATGCTGAAATAGTCGGCAATGCAACATAATTTGTGTTACGTTCCTTCTTTTGTTCTTTTTCACTGGTGTCCCCTGATGTCCCGCGAGCGAGCTCTCCCGTAGTTGGACGCCTTAGCCCCGGCAGGGCAGGTGTGCACTACACATCACACAATCACACCCCACCCCGCCGTTTTTCTGTTATGAAGTCAGAAGCATCCCCTCATGTTGCGCCGTTCCCCCGTGTGAGATACAGACGGGGGCGTGGGTTTGTGCCTGGGGAGTTTTTGGGACGCATCCAGTTTGTGTTTGTTGTGCCTTTGGCGTGCCCTATTGTCGATTCTTCCAAGAATTTCCGAACTGTGGTTGTGTCGGATTTTTCGGTTGGATTTGTTGGTGCTGTGCGGTGGGGATTCGCTGCAGTGATGCTGCTATTGTGCAGTCTTTTCTGTTTCCTATTTTCTATTTTCCTAATTGATTTTCGATTCCAAGGAAGTACTTTTGAAACTCTATTATGATGTGTGTAGTCAACCAGACGTGTGGATGGATTTTGAGGCAAGTCTTATGTTGTATGCGTGACGCTTTTGGTCAGCTCCTTTTGGTGGCCTTGAAGCCACGAAAAGGCAGGTGCACCTTTTGATGTCACCCACAGCAGCAGCTTCAGCAGCACTGCGGCTGTTTTGCCGGACTTGTAATACAATCGATTCAGTCTCCTGCTGCTGTTGCTGTGGCGGTGGGCCGTGGCTTGTTCAACCCCCTCCACGACCACCACCCTGACGCTACGCTGTTAATAGTACTCCTAAGAGTGTTTTCCTTATTAGGGCAATAACCAAAAACTGGTACACCCGGTACCTTTTTTTTATCAGGAACAGGTACAATGTAAAACCAAATAACCAACGCACCTCATGAGCCGCACGTTTGGCCAAAAAGCAAATTGTACCCGTTCTTTTAGTAATAATGAGGTGATAATGAGGTAACAATGACCCAGGTGCACTAGCTAGGGTACACCCGTTAATGTTTAGTGTGATCGGACTCAACCGTCTTTTGTAGCGCTTGTATGTAAAAACCATTGAGAGGACTTATTCTATATTCTAAGCCAATCAGAGGCCATGCATTGATTCCCCCCTGTTCGTACGAATGCCACCGTCTCCGGGGTGGAACAGGGGCCGCGTGCCACACCCCGGTGCACCCACACTACACATCTCTTCACCCCTGCCACATACACACACGTAGCTCTGTCCTCACCTCCAACAGGACAGCACCATGGCCACGACCGCGCAGTTCGTCTGGTGCCTCATACCTTCGTCTGGTCTCTGTGTTTGCATTCTCTGTGGAACTGCGTTCGGTGGTTTGTTGTTTGCTTCGCGAGGAGATGTTTTGGCTTTGCTTGCGTTGCGGCGACACAAATGACATGCTTGATGAGTGCGAGTATACCGGTACGTCGTAGATGTTGTTGCACGAGTGGGTGGGATGAATGCATGCATCACACGAGTATTCAAATTCCAAAAACACAATAATACCTTCATTTCGCGTATATCTATTTAGGAGTGTAAACCGCAGTGTCAGCATGCGCAAAAACGAAAGGTTGTCGAGTCGCCAAATCGTGTGGCTCGGGGGGTGCATGCTTGATTGATTTTTGAGTTTAAGCGTTTTTGAGAGAAAACGAGCCGAATGCACCTGATTTTGGGTATTGCTCTTTTTTACATATACCCTCCTGTACATACTTGTTTTATACTATTTACAGCAGCTGGTTTTACACAGCAACCGGGTTAATCTGACAGGGTCGTGTTTTGTTTCTATGGTTTGTTAATAGTGTTTCTGCGCCCACTATAAAAAGAAACAAAACGAGTGCAAACTCTTGTTTCCATTGAATCCAAACCCTTTTGAGACGCGCTGAGATGTCGACCCAACGCATCATATTGGTGGTACAGTCAACTTCGTATATACTGATAGTGTGAGTATGCAGCACTTCGAGTAACATCATATGCTCGCAGTGTTGTAGCGGAACCACTAAGTGTATCGCTCCCCAATCACGCAATGGCCGATTGTGCTGTAATCGTCAATTATGTCGCGCTTTTCCCCTCTCACGTCCCGACGGGGCGTGCAAAAGGGTTATGAACCATAACCTCGTTAAAATCCTTTTGGAATTCAAAGGGGGTTGTGCTAAAGGGTTATGGACCGTGTGGGAAGTCAAAGGGGCTATGATAGGGGTTATCGCCCTTTTGGAAATTTAGAACCCTGTGGGAAGTCAAACGGGTTATAGGAACCTTTTCGGAAGAGGGTTATAGGATTTACTCAGTATATGTTACCAGGTATATATTATAGGAGTTGTAACCCTTTTGGAAAGGGTTTATGGAGAAGGGCTGTAGCTGTTATAACCCGTTTGGAAGGGGTTCGAGTGGTCGTCCTGGTGAAGCGGCGCCCCCACACGCCTATAGCGCAAGCGATACAGCGCGGACCACACCTCAAAGAGTTTTAACCCTCTTTTTGTTATAACCCTTTTGGAAGGGCTTATAAAATGGGTTATGAAGGGTTATAAACTCTTTTGGAACCGGGATTCTAACCTCTTTGGGACCAGGATAGGTGGAAGGGGTTCACAAAAGGTTGTAAACCTTGTAGAAGGGGTTCACAAAAGGTTCATGTGGAATGGGTTCACAAAAGGTTCTTGTGGAAGGGGTCCACAATAGGTTATAACCCTTTTGGAAGAGATAGAAGGGATTGAAAGGGTTTGTAACCTTTCTGGTACCAGGATATATGAAAGGAACTGTAACCCTTTTGGAAGAACCCTTTTGGAAGGGGTTAACGAGTTCTAGACTCTTTTGGAATCCAGGGATAGCAACTCTAAACACGGGAGGGGCGGCCTCAATATCATGCTTGCGGATAGGAAGATAGTCCAACACTGCTGTATTTTCCCGTGTGTATTTTATAAAGAATATTTTAAGAACGTCAGCCATGAGTTCGACGAATTTCGGGTCAATACTCATCTTTGCGAGCTGCGTTGTTGGTACGTATCACAATGCTGCCTGCGCACGTAGCTTACATGTCCGTCCCTGCGCTGTAATTCCGACACACCCTGCCTACCCCAGCAGGGCAGATTGGTGCTATTGCTGCAGTCGTCGTTGCTTTTCGACCCTTTTTCCATCTCAGTGTGAAAAAAGTTACTCTACTTTTTGCGGCTATCAATAGAATGTCTTTACAGCAGCTCGAATTTATCTTGATTTAGCAGCTGGTGTCATGTGTCGTGTACCTGATACGTTGCTGGTACAGCTGAAGCAGATACCTGTTGTTATCTGCAAGTATATGTGTGTATGTGTGCAAGTACATGTCTAGTGGTGACAACCTGAGCAGTACACCAGACACGTCGCAAGATATGCGCTTTTATCGTCCGGTTGTTCGACGTGAAGCATGTCAGATTCAATCGGTACTGAACCCTTTCACCTTCTATTAAGAACATTATGCCGCACTGCCTGCTTTTCGTCTTATACCCATGTTATGGCACCACGACGCGCCACGTATGTAACAGCTGTTATTTCAGGTACATACCATTGGCACAGCTATTGTAGCTTACGGCAATATCTGCGTCTGGAGTATCACACTCGGATATTGTTCTGTGTTGGCCGCTGTGTCGTTTCGATTCTCGCTCTCCAAATGTACTTGCTACCCGGTAGGAGGGTATTTGAATCTCGGGTATGGCACTTTGTGCCTGGTTTGTATTTGGCCGCCACTACATCGTTGTTCTCGTAGACACTCTAAGAACGCGCGAAGTGTACGAATTCATATGAGGTGTACGAGGTTGTGTATGCATAAGTTCGGAGGAAGGATGTGTGTACACAAGTTGTATACATTTGTACGCTGTACCAGTAAATGAATGGGTATTACACGAGGCATGCATCAAGTACTCGTAGTGTCAGGTACAACACTCCGCGAACGGGACAGAAAGTCCAAATGCGCCGTCGGTCTCTTATTATTTTTTTTAATGTTTAACCTGGCAGCTGGTTTGTGCTGGTATGGGTGAAGGAAAGACGATCCGCTCCGGTGGTCCCCAAACCCCATCGCTAGCTGCCGATTGCGACCTTTCTTCCCGAGGTTGGGCTTTTGTTCCGAGCTTTCGTCGCATTTGTCTGTGCGCGCGCCGCGTGTCCCTTCGGAGGGGTGACAAAGGTTGGCGACACTCCTGCCCGGGTGTCCCTGCTGACTGGTAACTAACTCTGTAACTCTCGTCGTGATGCCATTTGCAGTCGTATGGTCCCGCGTTGATGCGATACTAGAACCCCTTAGTGCGGGGATCCAGTTTAGTTCCGCGAAAATCGCTTGTCACCACCTCATTGCACATATGGTAGCACCGCGCTACTATATCCCGAGGAAAGATGATCGGGGTCCCAATTTAGTGCGGGTGTTGTCACTTGGCAAGGCACCGCGATAACGACTGCTGTATTTCGTTGCGGGGTGAGTGGGCGTTTGCGGGATGTTGTTGGTCGGCCACGGTTTGTGTTTGTTTTGTTTTGGTTGGGGTGTATCATGTCCCCTACCCCGTGTTGTGAAACACGCCCCCTGGTGGCGCCGTAGTGC
The DNA here is from genome assembly GCA_012845835.1 of Undaria pinnatifida. NCBI lineage: Eukaryota > Phaeophyceae > Laminariales > Alariaceae > Undaria > Undaria pinnatifida. The sequence goes on from JABAKD010000020.1 coordinate 16,975,162, forward strand.
ATAGAACCGAAGAGCCGAAGAGCTCTCGGGGCCCGGAGCGGAAACAGGGGCAGAAATTGTGGGATGTTTCAAGTTTCAAGTTTCAAAATCGTGCATCAGAAGGAAAAAAAAAAACGTTCGTTTCATACAGTAGGGGGGGGGGCTATATAAGGCGGTCTGAATAAGGCGGTCGTTCGAGATAGGGCGGTCGAAAACTGCTTGACACGACAGAAGATGCGAATAGGGCGGCTACCGCCCTATATAGCAACGGAACCTATGTAAGGCGGTAGTCGCCTGTTCAGGGCGGCTACCGCCCTATCCAAGGCCCACTTTCGCCTCCACGTCAGTACAATACCTCGCTCTGGTGCTGCTTTTGAGCGAGGTATAGGCAGCGGTATCACATCCCTACTGCTGTTGTTGCTGCTGCGAGAACACACACCCCTAGCACATAACGAACAGAGGGAATACGCACGATGCCTTGTGCAGCAGGCGAACTGTGTTTGGTTCCAGCCCGCACCCCCGAGCGCCCTGACGGCCACGAATGTCGCGGAAAATGCTGTGGTCGACGGCACGGACTCTGTGGTGAAGCCGATCCGGACTGCGACAACCCAATGCAGCGCGTCTGCCATGATTGCCTTGCCACCAAGCGATCTTCCAAGGGCAAGAGCAACGCGGTCAAGCCCCAGGCGGGAAAGCGCAAGGCGTCAGACACGGGCGGTGTTGGGGCGGGGCCATGGAAGAACGCAAAGTCTGGAACAGACAATACGGATGTCATAGAGGCTATGCAACTCGATGCGGCAGACGTGATGACGGAAGCCCAAGGGCACTCATGTCAACAAGGTGAACGCTGAAGAGATGGAAGACAGCGATGATAATACGACGGGGGCGGGGGCGGTGTCCCCCCGGCCTACGTGGAACTTTCGTCGCACTTTTTTTCTCTGGAGAGCGCAGCGGAGGCGTGCGGCAATGGCGATGCCTCCTTCTATTAGCAGAAGTCCAGGATGTCGTTCATCAAATCGCATGCCTCTAAGCCAGTGCAGCAGGCAGACATGAGGCAATTTTGTGAGCCTCAACAAGGCGGAGGGGGGGGGCACAGCGGAGGACTGTAGTGCAGTACAGTAGTCAGTACAGTATTACAGTGCCGTAGAATAGGTTGGAGCTCTGTTGTGAATGTGTAGCAAAGCAAAGAGTCCTCTCCGTACAACAGTACGGCAGTGTGTATCTTCTCTGGGTGGAGTTCGTCATTGGCGGGCTCTGTCGCCCGCAGCTCAATTAATATTTTATTTATCAACATGCAAAGTGTTTGTGTGCAACCGTCTGCTCTGCCGTGCTTTGGTGTGTATTTGACACCACACATATTTACTGGGTTCAGCACTGGTACTGCTGCAACGCTGCACCTTCCTTCTCCGAGCACACGTATGATATCCCTCTTCGTGACGCCGTCTGGGTCATGTTCTGGGTTAGAGACACTCTGTGCTGTACCTTGAAAGACTGTATGCACTCAATAGGGCAGTTACCGCCTTATTGGGATATCACCAAAAGCCCCACAGGGCCGTCAACCGCCCTAACTCCAATAGGACGGTCTTTTGAGATATAGGGCGGTCAAAATCTCGGTGCACTATACTGCCTTGTATAGGCCCTCCCAGTGTACCTCGTGCCGGTGTAATATTGATTATTGTATTATACATTACATATGATACGACATGCCAATGTGTAATAGAACTGATACTATGCGAGTATGACATTTTGTTTGAACTGATACTATGCGAGTATGGCGTTTTGTTTGCCCTTTGTGTATAGCAAGCCCTACGAGAATTTATACAATGCAGTCGTGAGTGCGCTGTTGATGCCCTTCAGTTTTAAAACAATGAAAGGCATCATGATGTGATATAGTGAGTACAGCAGCGACAAGTATAATTACACCTGGTACTAATTGTCAATGTTTTTTGTATCATAATGTGCAAAGTGTTCACATATGCTGTATTTCACGTTTGTGTTCCTCGCGTCAAACTGATATTTCCACCCGTTTACATCCAGCACAAGCAGTGTCCGCGCTGATGCTTCAGAGAGACGAGCTCTATGGATGGCCAAACTACGATGACAGAGATACACATTGCAAGTACAGCAGCGTGATTTGGCCATGCAATGCCTACCGCAATGAGCACGTGGACAAAAACGAAAATTGCAAGCTAGCACACCAGAATACAGCAGTGGGGCCCATATAAGGCGGTAGGAATAAGGCGGTCGCTCAAGGTAGGGCGGCCAAAATCGGCTTGTCGTGAAACTCCGAATACGGTGGCCACCGCCTTACATGGCATTGGCGCCAGCCGCCCTATTAACGGCGGCTACCGCCCTGTTCGACCCAGTATCGCCTCCACGTCAGTACAAAACCTAGCTCCGGTGCAGCTCCTGAGATGTATATATATAGAGAGAGAGCATCGCACACCTGCTGCTGCTGCTGCTGCTCGAGAACACACGTACCCTATGATAGCACACGACGAGCAGTGGATATGAGCACCATATATAGAGAGAGCATTGCACACCTGCTGCTGCTGCTCGAGAGCACACGTACCCTATGATAGCACACGACGAGCAGTGGATTTAAGCACCATACCCTGTGTGGCCGGCGGGCTGGTTTTGGTTCCAACCCTCACCCCACCCCTGAGCGCCCTATGGTTGACATCACACATGTTAGCAATAGCACTGTGTACCTTCCTTCTCCGGGATCAAGTATCTCCCCCTGTGCGTGTGTCTGGGCCAGCTGTTGGGTCAGGAGCACACTGCTGTACTGTACATTCAAACGCTGTAATTGCTCAATAGGCAATAGGGCGATCACCGCCCTATTGGGGTAATATCGAAATCCCATTAGTGCGGGCAACCGCCTTAACGGGAATAGGACGGTTTTTCGATATAGGGCGGTCGATATGTCCACGCACTACACCGCCTTATGTTGGCCCCACCACTGCTGCTGTATTTGCGCTGAAAAGAAACATACGCGTGTATATATTTATGAAGAAGAAATAAGGCATGTGAATTGCTGGTATTAACAGGGTGTAAATCTTCTCTCGTTTTTCTGCCAAAATATTCAGCAGTCGCCGCAGCTTTCATCCGAGTCACGAGTTGGTTGTTGCTGGCTCGTGGCCGTGCTGTACAGAGTAGAGTTTCCGGTTTACGAGCGCCTACACATATGAGAGTAAACTTAGCGATCAAATGGGCTTGCCACGCCTTGTGACGCCCATACTGAATCCTGCATGTTACCGCCTTGTGGCGCCCATACTAAAACCTGTATGGTACCGCTTTGTGATGCCCCTACTACAACCTGTATGATACCCTTTCTGAGATGAGACCGGCACGGGGAGATACAAGCGGTAATGCTGGCCTGTTCCAAGGGGCTTGTAATTCGGGCACCCCAGTACTGCTTTACTGGTATACCTGGTGTATATGTTATTCTATCGGTGTTGGTGCTGGTTCTGAAAAAAGAAGGCGATCGTTTTTTTAGTCGCCGGCCTAAAAAGGGGATCGTGGGCTTTATGGCGAGTTTGGACAAATTCGAGCTTTGTGCGTTGCCGTGAGTGGTGACAAAATGACGGCGTTGTTCTTTTGTTTATGGTACGAACGGCGTTTTTCACGCGGGGAGGAACAACTAGAAAGGTTGAAATCGCGATCTCACTCGATCCCGATAAACGCCTTTGCAACTGGAAACCCGTTTTTGGTGCAAATTACTTGGAGTTAGTATAGGGAGGGGCTTTAGGGCTCTAAAGGGGTTAACGATCGAGATTGGTGTTTTGCACAGAATTTGCACGATCTTTGATGCAGCCAATCGAGGTGGAGATTGATATTTTTTTCGGCGATGTCGACCCCGATCTCTGACTGTCTCGTTTTGTTTGTCTTGTATAATGTATGACGCATGCTGTAGGTGACTGGTGTTCTCTCTCTTGCGACGGGGTGGAAATATTAATCTCGAATTTCGACGTTCGATGTAACGTACAACGTGCATCAAATATTCGAAGAATTCCGAAGATTCCAAGAAACAATGAAGCATCTTTTTATATTTTGCACGTTCAAAGTTTGCGGTCAAATATCGGCATCTTAGTTTTCTCTCGGGAGGCGGATACTAACGCAGATGTTATCTTTTCTCTCGTGTAATAGTGCTGTACCAGGGTGTAAGCCAACCGTGCCCACGTTTCGAGGACCAACTGCCTGGACTCAGAGTGGATCGTGTGTTCAGCAGTGTCACGGAATCTAGATGCTGTACGTACCCGCGGGTACATGTTTTTTGGCGTAAACTGTAACGGGTACATGTTTTTTGGCGTAAACTGAAACGGGTACATGTTTTTTGGCGTAAACTGAAACTGTAAAGAAGCGAGCTTTTTTCTTTGTTGGCAATTTTTTGCTTTCAACTATTTAGTTTGCTTGCTGCCCGAAGAGTCCGGGCTGTCCCTTCGCCTTACTAGGGACTGGACCTATATGTCAGTCTATAACCAGTACTAGGTATCTGCTACTGCTGTGGGTGCCCGATTTAAAAGTGTCCATGACACGATCAAACGGACAGAAGAGCGGTCAAATCGACTTGTAGCTTGTGACGCCTGTACTAAAATCTAGGCAAGACCCAAGCTAAGATAAGAGCGGTAACATTGGCCTGTTCCGAGGGGATCTTTAATGGGCATGCCACTGCTGTTATCATCGTTATCACATTATCAATATCAAATGAAGTATCAATTCACCAATAGTTTAGTTAGTTGTTTGTATAATATATATTTTGAAAGAATGATTTACCCCCCTGTTTTGTGCGACTGCAACAGGCTTGCTGCCCGCTTTGCTTCGTTCACACACGCTTCGGGAAAACTTGTACCCTTACTCGTACTCGGAATAAGAGTGAAAGGGGAAGTGAGAGTAAGATCACGTTTTGCCGCGGTGAATAAAGGAAGGGCTTTTGAGATACATCTGATACATTTTGTCGTTTTGTCGTGGTTCCTCACTAGTGCGATGCCTTGCCAGACGTTAATACCCGCACTCTATAGACTAAATTGGGACCCTGGACTCTTTTTCCCGGGAGATGTGAGTCTTCGTGTTCTCAGGCGTCGGAGATTTTGGTTTGACGTGGGCCAAATATTCAAAAATATATACATGTATATTTTGGCCGAATCCGGATGAGGATCGGGGATGATTCAAATGCCATACAATCGCTGAGCTTTCGATATCTGCAACTGGTTTCGTCTGGTTCGCCGTAGTTGTTGAGATATGGTGACGCTTGTTCGGTGAAGGGGGTTCTGGAGCCACCGTCATCACTCGATTGTGAGCTTCACAGCGCGATCCCGATTGTTTCCATATGCTCATTCGAACGCTCCGGTGAAGCGCTTTCCGAGGTATATTTTGGATTTTCTCTTTTTTTCCCGGATCCGTTATTTTTTCATCAAAGCCCCCGAAATTCGGATCACCAGTGCCCGCACCATCGCACCGTAGTACGGTACTCTGTACGACGAGGTCGGGGCAAGCATAGTACGGTACTCTGTACGACGAGGTCGGGGCAAGCGATTGTCGTCAAAGATGTTGGTTGACGGCACTCTTGACTTTTGACGGACAACCGTCAAGGACCGCTTGATGCTAAATGCAGTATAGTACGTGTAACGAGGCCTTGACGGGACAAAACTAGACCGTCAACCCACGTCTTTAATTTTCATCGCACTGTAGACCGCCGCACTAACGCGACCCCCGCGACTGCTGTATCCACGTATATATATATGCGCGAAGATATTACGTGATTAAAAAACGCGGCATCAGGATACAGGATAGTTATATGTATGATACCAGTACAGTATATGCTTGGTGAGACCAATCATGAAGAAAGGACAGTCAATATAAGCTTGTAAACGTTTGCTCTCTTGCTATCTCACGCAGACATGTCAGGATACAGCTATTTCACTTCCCCGAGTGACCACAAAATTTGCTTCAGTTGACACCAGACTGCTAGGGTGTGCGAGTGCCGAACACCTGGCTCCATATCCGCCCTTGACACATTTTCCCTTGCTTGACATGTCTCCTGACATCGTTGCTGACAAGGAACGAAACGAACCCCTTGATGAGAATGGCACCACATTTTTTGGGACAGAGTAGTTGAAATTTGTGTGGCGTCATTTTTGCAGTGGTAACGGGTTACTAGAAAGCGTCAGTTATGCGCCGCTATCGACCTTCGGGCAGAGCCATCGGGCGACGTGGGGGGAGAGGCCACAAGCAATCACGGCTAGCCACAACTGCTGGGCGCATGTACCGTAAACTCGACCAGTATAACGACGTGCGGCGACATCAAAAATGCGGCAACGATATGCTCGTACCACACCAGGGGGTCCCCCAATAAGGCGGTCTTAGTAAGGGGATGTCCCGATATAAAAAAACAGGTGGTCACAGGCGCGGCTTGGGAATTGCACTCATTGCCTGGAATGAATAAGGCGGCATCCCCCGATGAGGCGGTCACAATGCTCTCTGGCACACCACCGCCTTTATTGGGGGACCCCTACTGTATCGTCCTACTGTACTACTGTGTGATACTACTGTATTATACTACTGTATCATACTACTGTATGTATTATACTACCCGTATTATACTACTGTATCATACTGCTGCATCCTACTACTGCTGTATGATACTACTGTATCATACTACTGCTGTACTATATACTGTAAGTACGATATATCGAACGCCAAGGCCAGTGTGTGTTCTTCACGTTAAACTGACTTTTCCACCCATCAACATCCAGCACAACCAGTGTCCGTGCCGACGCCTCCTGCAGAGACGAGCTCTGCTACTGCTACTACAGTTTGTGGTGACAAACTACGACAGAGATACGCATTGCATATACAGCAAGGTGATTTGGCCATGCAATGAACCGCACTGAACAAGCGGGCGCCAAAAGGATGCAAGCCAGCACACCGGACTATTTGCAACGAAAAGGAAAAAAAAAGGGGAAAACAAAATAATGAGAAAAATGAAAGGAAAATATCAAGGTCGTGTTGTGTAGGGTACGTACAAACCATACCCTGGGTATTTACCCCGGGTATTACCCTACAAAGAACTTTTGTAAATTCTGTAGGAAGTTCATACCCGTAACCGGAACATCTGGAAGTTCTGTACGACATTCATACCCGTACCCGGAAGTTGTGGAAGTGCTGTACGCCCGTGGCCACAATGCCGGGGGTACGGGTACAGCATGTTTTGTACCCGCTCGGAGCTTGTGTGAGTTCTGCACGCCTATGCCACAATACCCGGACCTTGTGGAAGTTCTGTAAGACTTCTGTACCCGTACCCGTAACTTCTGAAAGTTTGTGTAAGATCCCCATACCCTTACCCGGAACTTTTGTGAGTCTGGTAAGGCTGTGGCACAATACCCGGGGGACCCTGTACCAATTCAGGCTGAATTCGAAGAGTGCATTATGCATTACAATATGATGTTTTGTTTTGTCACACAAACCGAACACTGGACAGCAGCAGTACGTGTGATTCTATACAATAATGAAATCTGTTGGTGTTTCGTTCGTTTCTAACGGCACGTATTAACGAAAGACACTTTTGAATCGAAAATGATCTTTTTTTGATGCAAACATGGTACCAATTTGCCTCCTAACGGGAAACCATGTATTGTATGTTGTCAATGTTGTTCTCCGATCGGAATAACGAAGGTTTCGCTATGATCGAAGTCTTGAACTAGTTGTCCTCTGTGTTTTCGGTGGCTTCGCTTGTTCGTCGTGGCGCTTGGCTTATCGAGTCGGTGGAAAAATTGGGCTTGCGATCGCCATTGTTTTGAGGCGCCACAGCCGGGGTACGCTTTGGTATGATCTGCTACAGAACAGAACAGTAGACGTGAGCGCGGCTGTTGCCCCGATCGACACTCGTTGAGGTTCACGATTTATCGCCTCGGATCGGTGGTGGTTGTCGATAGCTCTCAAGGCTACGACGGATTGCCTCGGGGACGTTGGCCAAGTCAGCGCATGCCATGCAAGCTCGACGGAATCCTCCACTTCAAATCAATCTCCTCCCCCGAGGCCGTGTATTTATCTGGGTTTTTACCCGTACCCGGAGCTTCTGTAGGTTGTGCAGCAGGACATGCTTACCCGTACCGGGAACTTCTTTGTGTTCTGTACGCCGGTGCCACAAACGCCCGGGGTACGGGTACCTACAGCATTTTCAAACCTGCCCGAAACTTGTGTATGTTATGTAGGCCCGTGCCACAATACCCGGAACTTCTGGAAGTTCTGTAAGCCTTTCATACCCGTACCCGGAACTTCTGGAAGTTATGTAAGACTTTCGTACCCGTACCCGGAACTTCTGTGAGTCATGTACGACTCGTGCCACGATACCCGGGGTACGGATACAGCACTTTTTACCTACAGCATTTTCAAACCTGCCCGAAACTTGTGTATGTTATGTAGGCCCGTGCCACAATACCCGGAACTTCTGGAAGTTCTGTAAGCCTTTCATATCCGTACCCGGAACTTCTGGAAGTTATGTAAGACTTTCGTACCCGTACCCGGAACTTCTGTGAGTCATGTACGACTCGTGCCACGATACCCGGGGTACGGATGCAGCACTTTTTATACCCGCTCGGACCCTCTGTGAGTTCTGTACGCCCGTGCCGCAATACCTGGAACTCCAGTGAGTTCTGCAACACTTCCATACCCGTACCCGAAAACTCTGGAAGTTCTGAAAGACTCCCATACCCTTACCCGGAATCCACAAACCCTATAGAACATAACCTTGGAAAGTAGAAAGATATGATTAAAAGCAAAAGTCTAACGACGTCTAGCGATATGGGCGATACCCATGTTAGTGCACAAGAGTAACATGTGTACCATGGTATGCAATATGGACGTCCAGTGTAATACGATATGGAGCGATATGAGCGATAACGACACTTGTGTGTTATGGGCACCAGTAACAACATATACACCGATAACGACGACCAGTCATGATTTGTAACGGTATGTGCGATATCGTTTTTTTTTTGTATACATGGCAGCAGTAGCATTTATGCCCCTATCATATTACTCAGTATATCATATGTAGCTTGCTTGACGGAGAGCGTGGCAGCGGCGGCGGAAGTTTCCAAGCCCGGAGCCCGGAAGGTGATTGGCTGCCTGTGCAACACCCGGCAGTGGTCAGCAACCGCACAATTTGCACCCCCGTACCGAGCCTTTAGACCGACACAACGTGACACCGCGAGGCGCCACGAGAGCACAAGACACCACAAGATTGAGATTTGCACGCGTGCTAGGATAAGGTTTGTGATCTGCGATATATACCCCGAGAAGTAGGCGTGGATTAGTTGGTTTTTGATGCTGTATGGCACGAGTCCTGCCATACCTGCGGGCGTAACGCTTTATTTGTTTGATTGGTTTGTGTGATCTAAGTGGCTATTCGTGTTAACACAGCCAACGGGAGAAATAATGCCACGAACATCTCCTAACCCTGATGCTATTGAAGAGGCAACACTGCTGTGTTGTGTTTTATGTGCGGCAGTAGTCTAATAGTAGGGTCTAGCTGTAGATGTGAGCCTGCAGCAGGGTAGTGTCTGTCGATCGTGGTCGTGAGACTGATCCTTTATGGCGTTGCTGAGGGTTCTGCCTTTGGTGCTTGCGTTTTGTGCTCGCGTTTATTTGTTAGCACCAGCGAAATGCATGAGTGGTTGGTGGATCGTTGGATCGCGTCTCTTTGTCTTGCTACGCTCGTAGGGTGTGTGCCATGTATAGTATACGAGTATCCGATGTTATCATTCCCTTTTGGGGCACTTGAACAGCGAGCACCGCGAGTCCAATCTAATCAAGAATCTCGTAGCGAGAGCGTACAGAAAGTTCACACTCGTGGCCCCGCGTTAGTGCGGTAATCTATAGTGCGGTGCCCCATTTTAGTGGGGTGATGATTGCTTGACTCGACCTTGCCCGTCTTACAGAGTACTACTGTACTGCACCACCCCAGGATAGTGCGGGATCCCACTTTAGTGCGGTTATCGTTGTCTGACAAGGCACCGCACTAATGAGGGACCGCGACTGTGCGGTAATTCATCATGCTTCGCGCTTGTCATGAAAATCGTTGCGTTGCAGTTCAGACACCGCCCTTACCCCGCCAGCCCTGGCTTCCATATACGTTTGGCCGATGCTGCAATCTTCACTTTTTTTCGTCTTGTTTTCCCTATGAGATCCCGCAGCCCCTTGGCTCGTCTGTCATAGTCGCGTTACATTATACATGCGTTTGGCACCTCGTTGACTTCGTGCCGTGTCTCTGGTGCGCCTTGTGTAGGATTGCATCATCGCACCCCCTCCCGGCCGCGGAGAGACCCTTGCAAAAACACTTATTCACATGATATATACCTGGCAGGGTTTTGGTAGGATGCTGTGATATGGGATTTTTTACGGCGAGGTTCCTCCTATTGTGCCGGTTGAATAGCTCCTACTTCTGGTGTATTGCGGGTGAAATGACTTGGCACCTGTGGAACCACTAATAGTATTAGTAATACCCACGTATCGGTATTATAAACTGTAGTGCCGGTGTCCGGTATACTGCCGGTGTTGTTGGCCTGCAAATACCGGCACAAGTATATGGATACATACAACCACTGCATTTGGGCGACGGGGTACGGCTTGTTATGATGTACTTGGTGCACCGTTGCTGTATTATGTAGAGCATCGACGGGAGCTTCTGCCCGAGGGCGCTTTTCATCCCGTGCATTGCACCTGTCTCGCGAAGGGAGCATGGCAGGCCTTTAGCTTGGCCCATCCTGAGCATAACATGACAGTTCATGTTATTACTAACCTACGTCTTGGCTACCCTTTTGTTGCGTTCCTGAAATCGATTGTGTTTGGTGGGGTACGTATCATACTGTGGATGTACTGGGGGTATTCTTTGACTCCGAGTGACTGGAGCCTGCCCTGTGACCACGACTTGATTGTGGCGATGATTAGTTAATGAAAAACAAGGGCTTATATTTATCCCTGCTTGGGACCTGATTGTGTTTTTTTTTTGGGGGGGGGTACCAGTATTATTCTCTGTCACAGGAAAATGTGAACTTCGGGGAAGGTGTTCAGTTTTTGAGACCCTTAATTTGGTGTTCCGTTGGTTTTTTGTGTTTTAGCCTTTGGTGCGGGAAGGCGTTTTTGTTTTATTGTTCTGTGTGTTTTAGCCTTTGGTGCGGGAAGGCGTTTTTGTTTTATTGTTCTGTGTGATGGGTGATTTGGAGGACGTACAGTAGGCAGGACCAGACAGGCAGGCACGAAAGTGAGGGTAGGTTGTGTGATTTCTGCAGCTGTGAACCCGTGCTGGAGATATGCGCGGTCGCTTAATATGTCCCTTTCGCGGAGCATGCACAAGTAACACTTTTTCAATACGAGTACCTGGTATGTGTATGATCCACGTGTTTTTGCGTACGAGGTACACTGCGTACGAGGTACACCTTAATGCGAAGTTTGGCCCTCCCTTTTTTTCTTGTTTTTTTTCTTGTTTTTTTTTCTTCGCAGTATCGAGTTTCGTTCCTTGTTGTCATTGCTACCCATTAAAGTTATGCTTCCCGCACGCTTTGGAGTTTTTTTTTTTCGCGGTCAATTGTAAAGTATGTCGTTGTTATTCATCCGTACCGTGGCGACGGGCTTTTTTTTTGCTCGTTTCCTGTATTCTTAGCTCCATTTTGAGCGTTACTACTTCTACCGATATCAAGCAAAGGGGAGTAAGATAGTGTGTCTATGTACCTATCGCCAGGCACATGCGCAGCAGGTTGTTGGTAACTACTGTTGTCAACTTGTCTGCGTTAGTGGATGCTAGGCGGTTGTTGGCGTTCGTTGTTTTGTCGTGGCCTACGAGGTACCCCATAGCCGCATGGCCGCAGGACAGGTGCTAGAATTGCGTACTGGTACTGGTACGATACGTACTCACTCGACCATACACGTATAGTCCGAGTATATATGCTCTACTTGTATTGCTGTAGTGCTGTACAGGGGAGAAAAAAGAAAGTAGAAAATATGCCGAGAGACGGCAGCTTTCGGCGTGGTGAGTCGCACCTTTAGGATCTCCCTTCCTAAACCTAGTATTGTACGTCTAGGCGGTCATCCGTCATGCACAGCGTCTAGACCGTCGTCGATCACACGGCTAAATTGCCGTTTAATGCGGCCGTCCGTCACAGGCCAAAATTGTCGTCTTCTGGCATACCAGATAGTTGCTAGACACGCTTACTTCTGAAGGCGCCAGCACTAAAAAAACAGCTTCCAAGTAAACAAAGAGGGCAAGAGAAGCAGCACAAGAAGCACGTCAGCGCCAATAGCAGCAGCAGCAGCAACAGTAGCATCAAACGCGACAGCAACACCGGCGTTGATGGCGGTGGTGGCTCAGAAAGGAGATTCCAAAACATAGTGTATAGCAGCAGCAACAGCAGCCGGTCATAGGGTGCTGCTGAGGGGGAAATATGCGCTGCCACCTGTACCACCCATCACCACCACCACCACCACATGGAGTTCATGGGGCAGTCGACCCCTGTGCCTTCCTGCCTCGGCCCACTTTTGGTGCTTGTGGATGGGCGGCTGTGGGCGGGAGCTGTACTGCTTGCTTGGCAGGGTGCTGCTTGCCAAAGCGACAGGGGACATAACGCCGAATTTGTTTATAGAAAAAGCCATACCATGATTTTGGGAACACCCGCGTTACGCCGTGGGCTTTACCCAATTTTGAACAGCATCCGATAATTGACCGTCAAGAATTAGAAACTCCAATTCGCTTGTGATACCGTAATTCCGACATACCAAGCCTACTCGAGGGAACCAACATTCGACGGAATTTTCTCGCACCAGTCTACGGCGGTGTTGATGTTTTGATCGGTCATGTTTTACTGGTTTCTTTTGGGTGGTGTGTCGTTGAAACGGTGATGCATCATGCATGTCGCCCAAAGATTGCGACACGCGCGCCCGGTACCCCAGGAAAAATGCTCTTGTTCGTATGATATCGTCCCGGTACCCCAGGAAAAATGCTCTTGTCCGTATGATATCGAACGGTGTTGCCATGGACTCTCGCCTGGTGGACATGCGCGGGGTGTTTGTCGATCATAATGTAACATGTTGGTTTCGCTAGACCCAGACATATCGACTTTCGATTGTAGTAGCGACCAGACCAACGGCGAGTGCGGTCTTATGAGCCGTACAGTGGGAGCGCGCGCAGCCGTAGACATTATTCTAGCATATGTAGTATAGAGTCTATATGTTGCTGCGCACCCTTCGTACAACTGGTACAACTTTTTGCTGTGTAGTGCGGACGCTTGTCGAAAACTGCGCTGGTCCCAAGCAAAATAGCGAATGGCGACTTTTTCAAGACCGAAGCAATGATGAAACCAATAACGAGATCGGTCTCGTCGGCCGTATGGCGTCAGCTAGCAGGAGTGGTGTGATATGTTGTTCCGGGCGTGTCGTACGACTGGAACATTGTTTTTTTTTTATATTCTTGGGCCTTACTGGGGCTTGAGAGGGAAAGCCTGTCGAAAAATAGCGACGGTTGCAAGCATCGGCCGCACCAACCAGCCCGGGCTGCTGAGGTGCAGGCTGAATCCGAAATACATCGGCAGGAGATTGACGACACGCGCGCCGCATGCCGATACTTGTATATTCTGCTGCACGCTCGTCCTACTGCTGTGGACGGTTGCAATGGTTTTGTTTATTATGGTGCGGGGGGGGGGCTATGGTCTGTGAGAGGGGTGCGTTGTACACCTCTCTTAAGCCTGTACTTCCTCTTGATTCGATATAAGAGAGGCCGATGGAAACGCCCTTGTCTTTGGTGCCCAAAGAAGCGTTTGAGATTCATTAATAAGTAGAAAGTAGAAGTTCATGTTTGGCATTGAACCGTTATTTCGGAGCATGCTAGGCATAACTGGGGAAACTCTAGCTTTAAGGGGCTTACATTGGGTTCATTTCGGCTTTTAGTCAGAAACCTCTCTTGAATAAACAACGTTTTATGTAGCTTGTTCCTCTCTTAAAATCGGCAGTTCTCTTCAACTCATAGCTCTTAAGCCGTACCCCCACTGTAAATACTCTCAGGGCACCCGGGTGCCACATCTCATTGTTATAGATGATACTCGGGCATTTACGCGGGTACTAATAATACATGTGATTGTTATAGGTGATACTCGGGTATATACCCGGGTACCACTCTATGTTATTGTTATGGGTGATACTCGGGTATTTACCCGAGTAAATACCCGGGTACCACATGTAATGGTTATGAGTGATACTCGGGTATTTACGCGGGTACCACATGTGATCGTTATCGCTGATACTTGGGTATGTACCCGGGTGCCCGCAGAGTGTATGTCCTATTGAAAACACCCCGGGAAGGTTTTGATAAGACCGCGCTTAGTTGTCACTTTTATGGGTTCTACATCTAGGCCCTAAACGGGTAACGAAGTTAACCCCTGTACAACTGGAAGCCCGATTTCGGGAACTTATCACGTGGAGTAAGTTTAGGGAGGGGCTTTGTGGTTCTCGAGGGGTTTCAACGCCTACGCTGAACCCAGGCATAGGGTATATACAGGAACTATTAATAGCGACCAAACCAATGACGAGGTCAGGCTTGTCAGCCGTACAGTGGGAGCCAACAGGAACCGTATGTTATTGCGCGCGTCATACAACTGGTAGAATCCCACAAGTCCTTGCAGTTTTGCCGGGCACTTAACGAAGTCCACGCTAGACCCGGGGTATAGCGACTACTACACCTGCTGTATTGATATTTGTAACGACCAAAGCAATGACGAGTTCGGTCTCGTCAGCCGTATAGTGTCGACGCCCAGCTGTGCAGCCGCACGAGCAGGACTTTTGCAGTATGTTGTTGCACGTGGTGCGGGCACTTAACCCTATTCATTGTAGCACTGCACCCACGTTTTCGGCGACGAACGACAGTAATAATGCCTCTATTGTGCCGTTTGAGTAGTGCCGGTTGCCCGCTATAGTGCCTGTAAAGTCGCTTGGCACCGATAGGAACAACCAGTAGCGGCAGTATCCGGAGTATTGCCGGTTGCCGTTATAGTGCCGGTATTTCCCTCTATAGTGCACATAACGGCACTATAGAGGGACCACCACGGTACTTGGAGTTTGTCTGATTTTTTTTTCTTTTTTTTTGGCTCTGAACGATGTACTGAAACCCAGCAGCCCGGGCTGCTTCGCGTGACCGTTTGCCGTTGTCGTCTCGTAATGAAATCTACACAAGAGTCAAGGGTAATGAAGTATATATATGCTCTGTGATCAAGTGTAATCAAGCATAGAGTTTAATCAAGTGTGTAGCCTAAACTATAATAAAGTGAAATGAAGTCCCGAAAGGGTCGAGATGGTTTAAGTTATGTTTGTTTTTCATCTTTTACGCGCGTCTTTCTTATCTCCAGCCCTCACCCCTCACCTGTATACCGACTGCTGCTGTACGAGCAGAGTACCTGGTGCGCAATATATCTTTTGATCCCATCTTGACAATGTCTTCACAAGCGGGCGAAAGGGTGGGTCTCACCATGGATCCCAACGGCTGTCGATACGATATCGCTAGTTCTCATCTAGAGAGGCCCATTCAGGTGGTGTTTGAGAGTCTCCACGTCTCCTTACTGCACACCGCATAAAATGCTCATGCACCTCCTTCACTACAACCTCAATACGAAACCTCTGCTATTATCAACTATAAGTGAGTTGGCTGCAGTGCGCGGCTAGTTTGCTACTGTAGCTGAGTGGCGGTAGTAATAGCCACAAACACACCCAGCAGGCACAGCACGTTGCGCCACAAACGCACCAGCCAGGTATCACAACAAGAACGAGCGCAGAAGTTGGCAGACCTACGCATGGATTTACCGGTAGTATAGTCCGTCCGATCAAATTTCTAGTTTTCTCGCTACCCGCCTTTTCTCGCCCAATTTTAGGGGTTAGCCCATGAAACAAAGTTCGTCGTGACCGCGTCAGCAAGGCGCATCGATTGTTAATGTTTCCCTCTTAAGTCATGAACGGGTTAATGCGTTCACACCGGATAAACGATGAAGCCTCTTCTTTCCACCAATAGTATTTTCACGTAAGTAATCAGGCAACCTCTGCTGCTCTTGTAAATAAGCCCTTTTGGATGTGTAGGTGTTGATGTTGATGTTGGTGTTGATGACCTTTGCGGTGTTGGTGTTGGTGTTGATGGTGTCGGTGGTGTTGGCGTTGGTGGTGTTGGTGATGCTGGAGTTGTTGGTGTTGGTTTTGATGTTAGTAGCGTTAGTGGTGCACCCCTTGTGGGTGTTGGTAGCGTTGCCTTGTTGGTGTTATGGGCGTTGGTGGTGTTGGTAGTGATGTCGGGGGTGTTGATGGTGCAATGGCGTTGGCGGTGTCGATGGCGATGGGGGGGATACTGCTAGTGGCGCGTGCGTTGATGGCGTTTTAAAGGAATAGCGCGCCAGTTGTGTCGTACGGCTTTTGTTACGAGTTTTTGTTGTTGGGGGTGCTGTGTTGAGCGCCCGAACTGACGTTGTCGTGTAAATTAGAGCGTTAAAACACCTCCCAATGGCTGTAGAGTGTGGTTGTTCGGTGGTCGTATTGCTCTTGTCACCGGCGCGTTTCGGCGTACCGCCCAAAGCACGGCGCCGCAAACACAACATAGACTTGGAGGAAACCATGTTATCATACCAGCACCTGTTGGTTTTTTGTTTGCCGACGGCGATAAGCGAAGAACGCCTGCTGGATTGGACGCTGAAACCCCCTCATAGCAGAAAGATAACGGGCTGTCAGGTATGAATCGTATAATACCTTGCCGGAGATGAACGGCGATATTACGTGCTTCCAGCTAGACCCTTACCCTGTAAAGTATATGCAACATACTGGTAAGCTCTATTTCCAGCGGCAGGAGCAGGTGTACGTCGTAGTCATACGGTTTCATTCTCCGCAGAGCCACTGCTGCGAAGCACGCGGAGCAGCCGCGATTTTGAGATTTCTGAGGCGTTTCGGTCGAGTTGTTGCGGGGCTTCGTTCGTGTCTGTCTTTTTTTTTTCTCGCAATTCTTCGTTTTCTTCTAGATTTTTGTTTTTTGGTAACTCTTCCATTATTATCTCAGCCTTTTTGCCCTCTCTTGTACGATTATCTTATCTTGCCTTCTCGTACTCGTACGAATATCTTATCTTGCCTTCTCTCGCTTGTACGATTATCTCATCTTGCCCTCTCTTAACGCGTGTACAACTGGAAACTCATTTTTGTGATTTTCTTGTTAATTAGTATGGGGACGAGTGGTGGGGCTCTAAAGGGGTTGAGCCGGGGTACCCGTATTATTATTTTTGTTTCAAGTTTGTTCCGGCGAAATGCTGTTGCCGAGGAGGTTGCAAGTCTGAGTGCTCTTGGTTTCTGATGTCGATCTCAGGTGGATGGCCGACGACGTATCAATTACCTGGTATGCGTAGCTTATCTGCTGCTCGAAACACGATACCACTTTTCGAGGTACTTTGTATTGTCCTTGTAATCCGTACCTGCCCACTTGCCGAACCTCTGTCAACTAGGACTGAGTTGGCTTCACTTCATAGCTACAGGCAGTAGTTACCAGGGGCAATGCTTTGGTTGGCAGATTATAACTCAACAATACTAAAACCGTATGTCAAGTCACAAACGCGCCAGATATATGAAAACCAGACAAATCGTGGTCACAGGTGTCGTCCCTTCTCCCCCCCGGGTCTTGCCTTCAATTTTTATCGCGCATAGGGTCCACAATCCCACTGCTCGTCGATTTTTCATCGAGTGTTGCTAACTCACGCTCTCGCGTTTTCCGCAAGTCAATTGTGCGCAAGAAAAACTCCCCACGAATTTATACGAGTATGCACTCGGCGGGGCTCGAACTCACGAAACTGACCTATACCAGGCTCGAGGATAACCTGATACGCCACCGGGGCGAATAGTATATTCAGCCAACTCACAGCTCTGCTGTTAACGCTTTTGTGCCACTGGTGTAGCGACTTTTACAAAGGAGAAAAGCGTGACGTTTGTATTGCCTAGAAATCATGTGCAACAGCAGTCCAATCGGCATCATGCCTGCGCGCGTGCGTTGTGCATCTCCTGACGTTGCACGTTGCACTTTTTTATGCATCCCCTACTCCAGCAGCTCGTGTGACGGATGCTAATATTGCTAACATTGGTTTTTTTTTTATTGCTAATATTGTTTTTGTTTTTTTTGTCGACATTTTCCCCCTCTCAAACCTCAAAGAAAAATGTAGTATGATATGTGGTAATAATATTAGTATTGATAGTAGTATTGATAGTAGTATTACAGTAGAGCTCCCTCGATAGTGCGGATGGTTGTTGCCAGCCAAAGTACCTGTAACAATTGTTGTCACAGACTGGCACACACAGGAACAGCCAGTGGTGGGGGTATGCGGAGTAGTGCGGTTGCCGCTATAGTGCCGGTGTTTCCGGCACTACGGCGGCAACCGGCACTACTGTAGTAGTAGCAGCAGTAGCAGTATTAATAGTAGTATAGGAGAAGCTCGGCAGCAAGCTGTAGCAGCAGCGGCAGCGGGGGCAGCAACTGCCGTGACCGTGGGTGTCTTGTTTAGCGTGTTGCGAACGGTTTTAAGCCACACTTAGTATTGGGATGTATACTAACAATAGCACGCAGTTTAAGCTACTACAGCGCGTTCGATTTCCGATTTCGCGTTTCATGTTGCCTGAGACCTGCTGCATCCCCTTGGCGACGATGGTACCATACGGGACCATGGCCACGATAGGACTTACTATTAGGGGTTACTATAGGGGTCGGTTTCAGGGGTTTCACTGCTGTTGGGATTATGATAGGGGTCATTGTTATGTTAGGGGTTACGATAAAGGTCTTTTCATGGTTTAAATATGATCACTTTTAGGGGTAGGGGTTACGGTAGGGATAACGACAGGGGCCACTTTTAGGGTGCACTATAGGGTTCACTTTCAGAGGTTTTGCGATACCGGTAGGGATTACTTTTAGGGGTTACGGTAGGGGTCACATTTAGGGGTTATGATAGGGTCACTTCTAATGGTGCCGGTAGATTACGACAGGGTTCACCCTTGGGGGTTACGATAGGGATTACGGACAGGGGTCACTTTTAGGGGATGTACTATAGGGGTTACGATAGGGTCACTATTAGGGGCTTTCAGAGCTACGTTTTTCGGCGGCTCCGAGCCACTCGCGCGTTCTAGCTGCCGCAGCTACGTTGACCTTGAACTCAGCGTGGATGTATTAATTCTGGCAGACGGTCAAGAGTAAGCATGTGTCCATGGTTCGGTCTGTTTTTGACGGCAGCTCAAGGTGTGCCCACAAGTGCCATAGTCCCCACCCTTGATACTAATATTTTCCATAAGAAAAAGAGCCCTAACAACCCTAGCCCCCCCCCTCCCTCTCTAGCCTTATTGCTAAACGATTCAAATATATGCTATATAACCTGCCCTAATCCCATCCCTGGCTTTTTAGTGTATTGTTCGTACCCCCCTTGACTTTTGTATACCTCGCTCCTTTCCTTTATTTCCAGGGCTTTTCACGGGTCAGACCAGTTGTAGAGGGTCGGGTCTGGGTAATCCGACCCGATCTAACCCGACGCGTGAGACTTCAAAACCTCCTGACCCGAAACAAACCGTCCCGTGAGACCTCCGGACCCGACCCGACCCGACCCGACCCGACCCGACCCGACCCGACCCGACTCGACCCGACCCGACCCGCTATGAGTCTACGGCCCGCGAGTCGGATCATGACCAGTGTATAGCCCTGTGTTTTGTTAACCCCCGTTCCCCGCCCCCCGCTGTTCGCTTTTCATTTTTCAGCTGGGAGAGGGGAGACTCCCGCCCGGCCCCGCGCAATTCTCGCTGGAACGACGGCGGCGGGGGAGGCGGTGGGGGGGGGGGGCGAGGGGGCGTGAACGCCAAGGGTTTCCACGGAAATATGAACGAAGACCCTCGGCTCGAGAAGGCTCTCTTCAACACCGAGGAGCATGCCTCTCAGGGCATTAATTTTGACCGGGTGAGAGGATTGATACGTTTGGTCCCTTTTTGTGATGCTGATGCCTCAGGGTATCCGTTTTGCCTTTAACTCTAGAACCCTCAGGGCATGAATTATGACCGTGTAGGGATAGGATTGATCAGCCTGATCTCAGTTTGCCTGATGCTGATATCTCTCTTGATAGTATCGGTTTTGACCGGGTATGATGAGGGATCGGATGCATGTCTTGACTTGTAAAATCGTTTTGGAAGCTACGTAGAATGACCAGGAAACGATGAGTTCGATATTACTGTTGAGCTTTTTAGTACTGCACACACGTTTTGTGGTGAGGAACTACCGGTGCTTGGAATTCGTGTGGAATATGGTTGGCAGCTCGAAAAGGGGTGTAGTGGCTTGCCAGCGCGTGTATGGTGGCAGTGCCGGCATCACCATGAATGTACGCGCGTCGTTGAGCTCCTTCACATTGCGGTTGGGACACACTCAGCGGCTCGGGCTCGGGCTGCTGTGTGTTGCACAAAACGCTTTTTGAAACTCCACCCACGTTTTTTTGAGAAAACTTGACCTGAAGTTTTTGAGTACGTCCATTTTTGCAGTAGTCAAACGGCTCAGGTGTATGATATCAACAGGATATTAAGGCCAATTTTATCTGAAATTAGAGCGGGACGATTTTTGCAGTAGCCCAAGGGTATGGTATCAGCATGGTATCAAGGCACGTAAGAGTCAAGCCGACGTGGTTTCGCTGGACTTGTGATGTGACTAGCTTGCCAAGAGCCAATCCAGTAAGCCAGACCAGTTATCGGGTAGGCACCACGAGACTGTTGAACAAAAACGGAAAACTTTTAGATGTTTTTTCTGCTGTCACACATGTATCGAGCTTTGTATGCACTGGTCTAATATACCACGTAGTTTTTTTGTCCCTTGAGAAGTGCACCCGTGTTCCGCCGACAAGATTATGGTTGGAATTCGAGTGCGGTACGTTCGGAAGGGACATAGAGGTACATATTGGTGGTAGCGAATGAGCATGGTAGGAGAGACTGGAGACGCGGAACTCTGCGGGTGGTGTGTCGTTTGTTGACTGCGGTCGAGAGCCCTTTGCTGCGGCTGCCTGTTGTGTCTCGGTGCGATGGTTGTGTTTTTCGTTGTCTCCTTACAGGGGCACCCGCGTGGCGTTCGTTTGAGGATTCAGTCGTCGTCGTGCTGCCACTCCGGCGGACCCTCCCACCCCCTCCCCTCGATAAGATTCTGCTTTATTTTGCTGTTTGTTGGTTTGTCTTGTCCAGCTATCCCTTGCTGTTTTTGCTTGTGACATGTGTGTACGTTTGTTCTTTTTTTTTTTGGTGTAGAATTATTTCAGATCACGTTAGCTGTGGGTTCGATCGATTTAGGCGTCGACATATCATTTGAGCCGGCTGCGTGATATTTGTTCGTTCGTTGGCCTGCGTCTTTTCTCGTTCGTCTTTTATCATGCGTTCATTCGCTGGTTCGCTCGTTCGTTTGTTTCGTCGTGTTGCCTTTTTCCTGGTTCGCTGTCTCACTCTTTTCTCTGGCTTCTGCTTTTCTCCTCCCCTCGTCTCTATCGCACACCACCACCCCCACGCGCCACCCAGTACGACGACATCCCCGTGGAGACCTCAGGAGATAACGTTCCCGAACCCATCGAGAGCTTTGAGGTCGACATGCTTGGGGAGGACCTCATGCGCACCACCACCCTCTGCGGGTACTCCAAGCCCACCCCGGTGCAGAAGTACTCTATTCCCATCGGGATTTCCAACCGCGACCTGATGGCGTGTGCGCAAACAGGATCGGGGAAGACAGCCGGGTTCCTGTTTCCGACGCTGATTTCTCTGCTGAGGAGGGGAGGCCCTCAGGTTTGTGGAGAGGAGGGGGGGGGCGATTTAGGGCGTGATGCGGGCTGTCGCCGGTGGGTGGGTGGGTGGGGAAGGGGTGGAGGGGCGTACGTTTGCGGGTGTGTATGTTGGAGTGTGCATGTTGGTGTTGGTGTGCTCTTTGTAGGTGTTGGTGTTTGTATACTTTTGCTTGCGCCCAATTTCGCAACACCCGTCTTAGCTCTCGTAGCGCGCACTGCATGTGTTTTCCTTCCCATGCTTTTATTTATAGTTTGACCCTTAAACAATAGGCGCAACTGTAACCCCCCCCCCCCCCCCCCGCCGTGCTGTCTCTGGACGTGGCCACACTAGAAACAAATTGATTCATTCGAATTCATTTGAAGGTATAATGGATATGCGAGAAATACTCACAAGGCGCGCAGTTCCGCCTCACAAGCGGTTCTTAGCAGGAAGTAGCTCACTCGTCATGCGACTCGCCAAGCACATCACGGCGCGTTGCGCTTGATGCACGCGATGTCTGCCGTGTCGGTGAAAACCCGACGTGCTCCGTCCCGGCATTGCGGGGATGCGAGGGAGGGTTTTATGGTAATAGCTATGGCTATGCATGAAATGAGTACCCCCCCTCCCCCCCCGTTCCGCCCATCCCTTTTTCTGCTGTACACCATTGTCCGCTCTCAACTTTTATTCACGCTCCGCTCCTACCTCTTTCTCGTGCTCTGCAGTACCCCACGGATGGACGAAGGAAGTCCTACCCCGTGGCCCTGGTGCTTGCCCCGACGCGTGAGCTGGCGTCCCAGATCTACGATGAGGCCCGCCGCTTCTGCTACCGCACGGGTATCGCTCCGGTCGTCATCTACGGTGGCGCCGAGGTCCGCTCCCAGGTGAGCTTAAGTTTCATGATATGCTAGATTTTGGATTGTGTTGTTGACGTTGATGCCGGTGGTTGTTGTTTTGGTGGCGGTGGTGGTGGAGGTGCTGGTGGTGATGTTGGTCTTGGTATTGATGATTGCTGTTGTAGCAGCTATGGTGTTGATTCCCCCGGCGACTTTCATCAAAAACTGAAAACGATAAGACACAATGGCGGAGCGCGGGTCTTGCGCTCTCCAACGCGTGCCAAACCTTCCCTAACGGCCCCCACCCCCCACCTTTCCACGCCCCCCTCAACCCCTCCCTAATCGCTTTTGTGAACCGGTAGCTCCGTGAGCTTGAGCGGGGGTGCGATCTCCTTGTGGCCACGCCTGGGCGTCTGGTGGACCTCATCGAGCGCGGCCGCATATCTCTGGCCTGCATCCAGTTCCTGGTTCTGGATGAGGCAGACCGCATGCTCGACATGGGTTTCGAGCCCCAGATCCGCCGCATTGTGGAGGTGGGTTATTACTTATTACCCCCTTTTTACCACAAAGATAAACCCACTCTGGCTCCAAGTAGTTTTGTTTCTGAACGTTTGGTGCAGGTGTGAAGGGGTTTTGCGGTGTTCGTAAGAGGAGGGGCGATTAGCTCCTGAGTTGTTGCCACCGGCCCCACTTCGAACACTACCGCCCACGCCCTCCATGTTCCCTGTGCTTCTTCACATATCATACCTCCAGTCCTCATGCTTCTTTTTTTTTCTGAACACGACTGCCTCTTCACCCCATGCCCCGTGTTGTTATTTATCTCTCCACGCACAGGAAGAGGACATGACCCCAGCTGGCGAGCGCCAGACGTTCATGTTCTCGGCGACCTTTCCTCGCGAAATCCAGCAGCTGGCGGCGGATTTCATGACCGACTACATCTTCTTGGCCGTGGGCCGCGTCGGCTCCGCCTCGAAGGACGTCACGCAGACGGTGCGTGTTTTTTTTTTTTTGCGTTTGCTCAGGGTTTAATGGATCTTTTTCGTTTTTGAACATTGTGTCGTTTTCTTTTTTACATTTAATTTAGTTTATGGTTGTATGTACTGGGCGTTGTTTTGTTGTTTTCTTACGTCCCTTGGTGGGCATCCAACGAACCAATTCACCTGCCAAGCATCTAACCACTCAACCAACCGACCAACCAACTCCCCTCCCTTCAGGTGGAGTTCGTAGACCAGAACCAAAAGTTCCCCATGTTGCTCCGAACCCTCAACAACCTCGAGGCCACCGGCTTGGTGCTTGTTTTCACGGAGACCAAGCGTAATGCCGACTACCTCGAGTACCAGCTCACGGACCAGGGGTACCCGGCGAGCTCCATCCACGGAGACAAGACCCAGAGGGAGAGGGAGGACGCGCTACGAAAATTCAAGAGTGGGTTAACGCCCATCCTCGTGGCGACGGACGTGGCTGCCCGTGGGTTAGACATCAACAACGTCACGCAGGTACGCGTGGCGTCAATTGGTCAATGCTTGCTCGAAAACAACTTGATAAAATGCGTCTAGATATCTGAACCTTTTTTTTCGCCTACAACGGAAGCAAACGCTTACAATGGTGCGTCAATGATCGGCGAGGAGCACATGGTTAACACGGCAAAATCAGTTGCTCGATGCGAAACCGCGTGTTGCCGGGCTTTAGCGTTGGTCTTACCATCACCGGCATTGCTTGGGAATGGAAAAGCAAATACGGTTACGGACCACTCTTATCTTGTCAGCGCACCTCTTGTTTTTACACCCATTCTGGCCGGTATCACCCCCTTTGTTGCTGGACCCTTTGCTATCGCAAACCCTTGCTATCTCACCATCTGCAATCTGACCAAGGTTTGTTAACGCTCCCCACCAGTCATAGTTACAGTTAGCACACACCCCCCTCGTTATCACGCCGCCCCTTTAGCACACCCCCCAGCTGTGGGGCTCCCGTGCAGGTGGTTAATCACCGGGAATGCGTGAGATAGCACACTCCCCGACAGCACACCGTGATACTAATGTTGAAGGTCAAACGTGTTATCACCGGGATGTGGTTTCTTCCGTGTTGCACGGTTGGTTTTGGGGGTTGGGTGCGGATGCGGGTTAGGAGTTAGGTGTGGGTTTTGTCTTTGGGCTTGGCTGTGGATTTGTGTTTTTTTCGTTTTGCCTTGGCTCGTCACGTCACTTGCACCCCCCTGCCGGCTCTCCTTCCCCCGATATCCCTAGGATTTGATTTTGACTTGATTTCGGCCTGACTTGGCCTGGTTCGCCGCTTCCTGCGTTTTCGTATTATTTCACGTGTTTTCGTGGCTGTGCGTTTATGGGGTTTCACCTGGTGTTTGCTTTTCCACCCAAAGCTTGAGGTGCACTCTCGGGGATACGAATGGGAATGTCGAGTAGGTTGAATGAGACGGCCGAGCGAGTGGTTGTGTGCTAGTTTGTGCTAAAGTTGTGAAACTTGAGCGGTGTTTTTCACCAACTCCTTCGCATGTCCCTTGCCCCCCCCCCCCCCCAACCCCGCTCTCGCCTCCCCCCACCCCGCCCCATCCCACCCCACCCCTATCCCCGGCGTCTCTCCTCCCCTACTTCCGCCCATATACTGTGCGCCGAACTCTGTTTCATCATTTTCGTCTTTTATTGCTCTTGTCTTCAGGTGATCAACTACGACCTTCCTACGAACATCGACGACTACGTGCACCGCATCGGGCGAACCGGTCGCGTGGGAAACGTGGGTAACGCCCTGTCCTTCATGAATGAGAAGAACAGAAACGTGGCCAGGGAGCTGTACGAGGTGAGTTGGCGTGTTTGCCTCATGGGTCCACGGGTCTGGACATGTGTTGAATGGTGAGGTACCCGGTGTTGGAGCCCCTGGGGACAAACCAGTGTTACCGCTCTTATCTCCGCGCCGCTCTTTCATCAGATCAAGTATCTCACAGGTTTTTAGTATGGGTGACAAAATGTGTGACGAGCCGGTTTGACCGCTCTTGAGCCCGTTCTTTATTGCTGTGGACGCTTTCAAAGCGGATGCCCCGCTGTAGCTTTATCGAAGTTATTTTTATTTTTATTTTTATTTTTATCCTCCGGCGGATGGGGAAAAATAAAGCTTTAGCTCACCACACTTCCGCGTATTTTCATACGCGTCGTGTGTCGATTTGACTCAGTTGCTTTCGCAGCCCAACGCTAGCTGGCGCACCCTTCGAGTCCCATTGTAGGTATAGCGTAAGCTGTCCCTATCAGTGGTCTTCGTTACAACCCCGGCAGCGCAAGCTGCCGTTGTATACGGATGCATGTGTATGTCGACCCGGCCTGTCCCCTGAGGATCAGTTTCGGTGGAGATAGCCACCCGGAATGTCATCTTTCCGGGTAGTGTGGGACTTGCGCAAGCTCACCCACTAACAAAACCCCTGGCCATGGGAGATGGCCTTCCGCCGGACTTGGTCCAGTTACGGTCCACCCTACCCATTCGGGCGTTGGTCCTCGGAATCGATTATTGTTTCTGCCTCCTCGGGGGTCTAAGAGTCGAAGAGATGTGTGTTTATGTGGGTTGTACCAGGTACGGTACGTTTTTTTCCCTAAAGGCCTGAGGGGTTTGTACATGTAGATGCGTGTACGTGTCGGTAGTGCGTGGTGTTTTGGTCTCATGGCACGAGGAGTCTAAATATTTAATCGTGTGTTTTGTACCTGGTGTGCCGGACGTGCGGTATATGTTAGGCCTAATGGGCCGAGGAGCCTGGAAAAGTGTCCGCAAGTCGAACGTGTGGAACTTGTTTGCCTCAGGGGTCAGGGAGTCGGATTTTTTTTTTTTTTTTCGTGTATATGTGCTCCGACGGATGGGGAAGAATAAAGCTTGAACTCACCACACTTCCACATGTTTTCATAGTCCAAAATTATATTTGAATCTCCGTCGCACGTTGTATGAGCGGGAGCGAGCGTTTTCTTCTTGGCTCCGGCGTTACCGTTTGTGTGATGCCGACGGCGGGTTCATGCACTGGACGGGAGCGATCGCTTACTCTTGCGTGTTGTGAAACCTGTATTACTTTGAATGGACCTCGCTATCATAGCCAAGGCCCAATGTTGATCCCGGCCGCGGCCGCGACTCAGGGTGATGAGAAGCTGCTCGCTTTCGCGTCGTTTCCCGTCGAGTATGTGTGTGCTTTTTCGCTCCTTGGTGTTCTCGTTCTTGCATGCATCTCGTCGCTGGTAGTTTTATGTTTGCTTTCATCTCTTGGTTCTTGTGTTATTGTCCTCCTTGACGCTCTTGTTCTTGATCCTTAAGCAGTTTCGTTCGTGTTCTGGTTTTTGTTTTGTCATTCGGTGTTGGTGTCGTTCTCCGTGTTCTTGCGTATGCGCGCCCGCTCATGTTCTCGTGTTGTTCCAAGTTCGTGGTGTTGCTTCTCTTATTCTTGTGTTGTTGTTCCCAGTCCTCGTAATCATTTTTGTTGTCCGCGTTTTTACGTCTTATTCTTGCTCTTGCGTTTGCTCTTGTTTTTTTTTTTTGCATTGTGTCCGCCCTGCTCCGCCCTCTTGTGTCCCCGCTTGAACGTATGAATCCAACAACAATAAATGCGAGCGCAGCTCCTGGGCGAGAACCAGCAGGAGTGTCCGCAGTGGCTCGCCTCCATGGCTATGTACGGCGGCGGTGGTGGCGGCGGTGGCGGCGGTGGGCGCCGCACCCGCGGAGGACCGAAGGGCGGCCGTAATTTCGGCGCAAGGGACTTCCGGAAGGATGGGGGGGGCGGTGGCGGAGGTAAGCTTTTTTTTTCATAGTTCGGTTAAAAACGAAAGAAAATTCACGTCTGCTGTGAGATCGTGGAATGTGTCGAAACTCATTTTTGCAATCTGCGTGGGATGCTTGGGTCGCGCGTGCTATTATTGATACCAGGGTTTCGTTCTGATCTTGTATGGGACGGACTCTGTTTGGATATGCCGCACAGTGTCCCGCTATCTTGTGTCTTGTCCCCGCGTGGGGCAGACGACGGTCGCGCTGCGGCGGTGGGGGCGTAGTCATGTGTTGGGTGCTTGAGTGATTTGGCCGTCGACAGCGGATCTATTTCGAGACCGGGCACCATTCCTACTCCCAACAGAGGCACCCTGAACTTGTTTTGAGCACTGCTGTAGGTTTTTTTCCGTGGGTGGATTTCTGTTTTTTTGTTGTTGCTGTGTTCCGGCCGCTAAGCAACGTCAGGAGCTTTTTAGTAGTACCGCACCGCGAAACATGATTGATCGTATCGATTGATGGTGGTATCATAGGTGCAGGCGACCTCCGACCTGTGGAGCACGAGGAGGGCTCAAAATTAGCAGCAGGTTGGGGTCAAGTGACCTGTGATAAGTCCTGCTAATTTTGGCCTTATTTCGGGCCAGAAGTTTTCAAAATCTCGCGGGTCGAATAAGATCGGATCAGGAGGTGTTTGATATCCCCCGCCTCTCCCTCAGGACGATTTCAAATCTTACGGGTCGAAATGAACCACCGTGGTCCGGCTCGACCCGCCTACGTCGACCCGACTCGTGAAAATCTCTGAAAAATAGTATCGGGACACTAGATGGATGTAAGCGGAGTTGGTGCCGCCTCTTGTTTCCGGCGTGTACGCGCGTGCATTGTGTCCGGCGGACTTCGGGGTATGCTGTCCATTCGCGACCAGCTAGCCCAGCCCGTCTGTCGGTGGATGGGTTCCTGTGTTTGGCTTTGGTGTGACAGAAGTGTCAATGTTGTCGAGGTATCTGCTACGGCTGCTGCGGCTGCGGCTGCTGCTGCTGCTACTGCTGCTGCTGCTGCTGCTGCTGCTGTGCTGTTCTGTTCTGTCGTCTGATTACCTATCAACGGTTGTCTTCGCGCTCATGCTCAGGTCCTGTTCAAGTGGAAGACGCCGGTTGTGCTGTATGTCACTATATAATGCTAGTCATAACTTCTTGTCGTTCGCTCTTTGTTCGGGTTCCGTTTTTGGTGGAGCACTCCACTTGTACTGTTGTATCGTAGCCTTTATATTTTAATCGTTTGCTTTAACGCCTGTACAACTGAAAAGCCTTTTGGGAACAAATTTCTCGAATTTAGTATAGGGGGGATTTTGGGGCTCTAAAAATCCTCTGCCTGTTGTCTTTGTGCGTATGTTCGGGCCCCACATCAAGCAGAGGACACCAATTGTGCTGTCGTACCATGACTCCTGCCTTGTTTTCCGTTTGCTTTGGCTTTTGATTTATGTCCGGGTCCCATTTCAATCGAAGAGCGCCGGATGTGATGTTGTGTCGTTTCTGGTCACTTGGCCTCTTACCTTTTTGTCGTTCGCTGTTGTGTTCGGGTCCCATTTTAATCGAGGGACGCCGGTTGTGCTGGTCATATATCAACCATACCCTTGATTTCGTCATTCGCTTTACTGTTCGGGTTCATGTCCGCCGACCGCAGGCTCGCGTGGCGGCGGTGGGGGCGGTGGCGGCGGCTACGGTGGTGGTGGAGGGTATGGAGGCGGTGGGGGCGGCTACGGCGGAGGGGGGGGCGGCTACAGCGGTGGAGGCTATGGTGGTTCCCGCGGTGGGGGTGGCGGTAGTTACTCAGCAGGCACGGACGCATGGTGAAAATGATTCCGACACAAAATTGGTGAATGGGATCGGGATGGGATGGTGGTCCCTTGTTGCTCGTTCCGGGCACAGATGGGCTTCTTGATGGGCGTTCAATTGTGCGGGAAAAAGGGGGGGGGGGGGGTACCATGATGTACCGCACGGATGGATAGGAGGGTATGTCTCCAGCAGCGGCGTGACTTCAGCGCGGATAATACCAGAATAGTCGTGCAGTCTGTTTTATTTGTGTTTCTTTGTGAGCGGGGGAAGGTCGAGGCCCGGGGAGGGGGAGGGGGGGGGGGGGGGGGAATGGGGGGGGGGGAGGGAATATGAGCCTGCTTGTTGTCCTTGGGCCGTAGGAGCGTTTGTCGCAATGCTCATTGCGGCTGGCTGGCTGATTACTCTATGGGTTCCGGCCGAGGAAGGAGATGGGGCCGAGGCAGCCCTTTTCGACGCGAGAAGCGGGACGGAAAATGGGAGGCACGGGGGTGGGTGGGATGTGTTGGTGGGCGAACCGAAAGTGTTGGTTAGTTTAGGACATGGTGGTCGCGGGTTGGTAGAGGAGAGCGCGGCGAGAAACGTTTTACACGTCAACGCGCTTACGTACGCTACGCTTGCGCCAAGCGCCGACGCGACGCAAAAAAGGGCGTACTTTCACATATTTTTTCTTCTAGCGAGAGAAGAAGCATTATTGATTGTTGTTGTGGCGAGGACAAGAGAGGGGAACACGATATTAGACAACGGACTCCATGTCTCACGTGTACATTGCCCCCTCCCCGCTGGTTTTGCGGAGGGGGGGAGGTGGAGCTTGCTTTTTGTTTGTTGCAAACGTTTTGCGGGGGTGCCAGGAGGCACTCAAGCATTGGGAGAGAGTGAGACGCGTGGGGATTTTCCTGCGGAGTCAGGACGTGCGGGGCCGCCGAGAGCCATGGCCCGCACGCACCGGATGATCGGGACACTGGATTAGGAGGCGGGGCCGGGGGCGGGGCGGGGGGAGGGGAGGTTGCCAGCGACAGGACGGATGAATGGCAGCACAACTTATTCTTGGGTTGTGTGAATGATGGCGGCCCTTTTCGGAGTCTGCGAATTCCGGATTATTGTTCTCTTTGCTTGATCCAAGCTTTGGCCGAAGTTTGGGGGGCTGTCGGCGGTTTCATGAAACCTACCGAGGGAAGATAAGGAAAAAAGCTGACGCCCCAGATTTTGCTCTGTGTTTCGTTTTCTGTGTGGGGAGGGGGCGGGGCGGGGGCAGGGGGGTATATGCATGGACAGGGCGTCCGTGGTGAAGATGGGGCGTTGTGTTTTTTGTGTGGTTTCCTCCTCTTTTTTTGTCCGGCGGCGGTGAGGGTTCCGCTTCTTACGGGCTTTTCGCCGTCGGTACTGTGTGCGGGACTACTGTTGTTTGCCGCCGCGACAGGGGCGTCGCGGTGGAAGAAAACTAAGTATCCCAAGAGCGGGAAAAACACAAAACAGTTTTTGTCAGAATGTTTGGAAGAGAGAAAATCTATTATTGCTCCCTCCATCATGGATTTCTATCGGCTAATACCCCAACCAAAGCCCGAGTATGCTTGGCGTCGGGGGGTGCCGGGAGCGACCTGCAGCGGTGCATCGACTCCTTTTTGCCGACATAGACAGCGTGAAGAGGGTGGGAGCGAGACGGGGGGGTGGGGATGGGAGGGGAATGGGAATGGGCATGGTAAACTGGAACGCGAGTTCGGGAACGCGCGGGACGAGAATTGATGTCGGGGGGAGGGGGGGAAGAGCGCGGCAATTTTCAATATTGTGCTTAGCTTTGCTGTGATGGCGGGAAATAACGGCCGCGAAACGGAGTGGCGAGCCTTTTTTTGGCCATTGTGATGGGGCCGAGCGTCCGCAATGCTCGAACGGGTTGGGCAGGGGAGGGATAGGGGGGCGGTAGTTTTGATTGCTTTGATTGTTCGGCGGGGTGCTGTCAGTGAGTGCGGTGAGTCGTGGATTGTCGAAACGGTTTGAGGCTTCGCGCCTGGCGTTCGGTTGGGCGGCCCATTGCGCTGAGCGACCGCTGTCGTCAGGGCGGGTTGGGGTCGGGTGGGCGTATCGTTGCTTTGTTTATGGCGGTCATATGCATCCGAGACCGGGAGCAATACGTAGTACCGCGCAAATTCAGGGCTTGCGTTGAGAGAGAGAGGGGTGGGGTCGCTCCTTAAGTACAACGGCGAGGCGCATGGTGCGCGTGCGCTTGCACGCGACAGTACCTGTGCGCGATATGGTCATGGGCGTGAAATATTACCACCTGCATCCGCGGCTTCGCGTGCTGGTCCTGGGTTTCCTCGACTCGGCAGTGGAGGCGTGTTTTGATGAGGGGAGGGATAAATGGTTCGATAGTAGTATTTCTGATGTGTTGAATTGTGCATGGCGCTTGTTTTCTCCATCACGACATACAGTACAACACGTCATCGTAGCTGCAGCCGTACGCGTGTCGCCGGCCGACCATAGTAGTAGTCGCGATATTTTCCCGAAACAGGGCGTGGACTGATGGCGTTCGGAGAGGAGAGGAGGGAAGGGGGGGAGGGAGGTGCTATTTGTTGCAAGTTCTTGGCTGTTGTGCTCGTTAGGGTAGTTGGGAGTAACTGCTTTTTTGCTCCGACGATCTGCCTCCCGGAGGAAGAGAAAAATAGACGTCTCTCGTACTGATGATGGTAAGGAAGAAGCTCCTCTATGGCCCTTCCCTCCCAACTCCATCTATGCGTGTGGTGTCCTAAGAGAAACAAGATAGGAGGAGGATCACCAACGGCAATTCACGGGTTGTTGTGTTATTTGTGGCGGAACGAACGCCTGTCTGCCTGTCCTTCATCTCTGTGTCATTGGTTGGTTACTTACTGCTTACGTTAGGTGACCTACCTATGTCGTCCCGGTGAGCTTACGGTGTCGTGTACCTGGCACTGGTACGTCGCAGGGCTGGCTGCTTTGCTGGCGTGCCTTCTTTGTGATAAACTCACTACTATGCCTCTACTTTTTTTTTGTTTTTGCTTTTTTGCTGTTTTTTGCTGCTGTTGTACTTGCTGATGTGCGCCGCTTCGTGCCACGAGATATATATCCCCGTGGCACACAGCGCCCGGCCGGCGAGTTTCTTTTTAGCTCTGTTATAGGTTGGTATCGATGCAACGAATAGCTGCAGCTGGTGATACTGAGTCTCGCAGTAGGGGAAAAGGCCGGGAAACGCGGCAGAAGAGAGACGGATGGAAGAAATAATGCTGTTGTAGTAGAGAAAGGGTGAAGTGGGATGATGGTTGTCGCGGTAGGTGTATGGTGTTTGTTGTTGTCCGGTCGCTGTTAGTTGACATGTTTTGATTGCGATATTCACGGGAATTGGTCGTCGTCGTTTGTTTGATTCTATTACGCCCTCCCCCCTCCCCCCCCTGCTCCACCCCACCCCCTTGTGTTTCTTCTTGCTCGTTTCCCCCACACCACCCTTTTTCTTGGGGTGGTGCACGGGGGAGCAGGGGGTGGGGGTGATCTTATAAGTCTTGGCGCAGACCAATATCTATCCCGGTTAGGATAGGTACAGATTCCCCATTATCTATTTTGCCCGCGAACTTGCTTAAGCTTGTCTTCGCCTTGTTATTATGTTTTTCTCCTTGAGCAGCTGCTTTTTTGTTTTCTTCCATTCATCCATCATGCCCCATGTCAGTTTGGACCGCCGTGCTGCTTGCCGCTGCACCGCGATCACCGTGCTCCATCCATCTATCACCCACTTGACCCACACTAGTAGCTTTTTGGAAGGGTAAGGGTGCGGAATGTCGCTTAGGGTAACTGAACCGCGACTACCACCACACTCCATCTTTTTATTGCCCACACGACGCATAATTTTAAAGGTAGCTTTTGGAGGGTGCGCAGTGTAGCTGTGCCCAGAAGAAAATCTAGAAAATAAAGGCAAGATTCAAGATTTAGACATGCATACTTTTTGCGTCTTCTCGAACTGCTGTCGCTTTTCGTTCGGTTTCGTGGACGAAGTGCAGCAACAAACGCAGTGGTAAATAGATGCAGCCTGTCGACTACGTTAACATGAACACACATTTTTTTTTGCATATTACGTCCGAACATCCATGCCGCCGTCCAACCTCGAATAATATGAACACCTACGAGGGATGAGCAGGCCAACACCATGCATTGACGATGCACTAAAATTATTAATAGGGTTAGCGGCGAAATATAGCTCGTTTCTACAAGAAGAGACTTCCTGTGTTGGATGCGCTACGTGACTGTGATGTGATATTGCCTTTGCTTTTCAAGCGAACAGAAGAATTCATCTTCCGTTCACTGGGCTTTTCTGTGAGCTAAGCCTTCAAGCTGTGTGACTGTCCGTCTGACGCTTATTCGCTGGGACGGATATAGAAACGAGCTTCCCTCGTTTTTCTGAGGTTGTCTTCTCACCTAAACCGTCGAGCCGTCCGCCCGTCTGTCTCACAGTCCGGAAAACCAACTGCCACCAAATGGCATCCCTTTTTGTTACGCCAACTAAAGGCTGGGGGGCAACACTAGATAAAGTTCTTCGATTGTATTAAATGGTTGGTTCCTGAACGGTCAAAGCAACCGGCATATGAGCAAACAAAGAAAAAGCTATTGAAACAAATAATGCTCGATACTGATGATTGTTTCACGACTGATCGACCTTCTAAAAAATCAAGGAGCCTACCGCCGACCCGCGTGGCTCCGAACAAGGCCACATGAATACATACGCATATACATGAGAGCGTCAAATGTTGTTCGTGCTTTCGTGCTCTAGGGTGCGAGAGCTTGGTGGTTGGGTCTTCTGCTCATAAAAAAATACTATTGCTGGGTGTTGCCAATTCTGAGTTTCGTTGGGTCGTTATGTAACATTGTGTGTATTGATGGCAATCTTATGGTAAAATACACTACTTATCATGCGATCATTCTGATTATACTATTGTAAGACTATTAACAGGGGTTGGTACACACTGTTATGGAAATGTTAGCACATAGCCATTATGAGTCAGACATGGACTGCTCGAAACCAATCCTTTTCAGGGCCGGCACTAGCCTCTTGTGGAATGTTCTAGATGCCTGCTTCAATCCGTTCAAACTCGTGTTCAAACGGGCAACCTTTCCTGACATCGAATCGCAGCCAGGAGGCAACTTCATGAATACCTCGTGATCCAATTTCGACTGAACAAACGCTTGCTTAACCCAGCGAAGTAATTCCAAGTTGTACTTGCACGCCAACGCTACTAACAATCGCTAGAAGATGCAGCATTTGCGATAGGCGAGAAATTCCACACCGTACTTCTGCTTGAAGCCCTCCGCAACGAGCCTAGCCTTGGCCTTTACTATCTTCCCTCTTTCGTCTGCTTTCCATTTGAAAACCCATATAGCATCAGTCACATTACAACCTACTGGGACCTTTACTGCTAACGTGAACGTTCCTGCTCTTATCAAGCCTTCAATTTCGGCAGACGTGGCTACCTCCCAAATCTTGGCGTACTTTGATTGCTGGGCTTCTTGATAGCTACCAGGCTCTGACTCAACATCCTGAACCAGTGCTTTCGGCAATTCGATTTCGTCACTTGCTCTCTGCTCCGCTACAAGTGCATATACTAACTATCTCTGATGCGGAGATGAGTCCTAGGGTGGCCACAAGGCCGGGTACGCTCTGCTGGTTAACTGCACGGGTTTGCGCGCGAGTTCTACCGTCTCTTACTTCATCATTCTCACGCGTAGGAGTATCAAAGTCAGCAAGCTCGACATGCCGCGGACGACGAGCGGCTGGAGGGGGTGCCTCCGCCTCTACCGGCCCTCCCGACCCAATCGACTCTACATCATCATGCCCTCTCGGCCCAATCGACTCTACCTCATCATCCCCTCCCGAATTCCCCATTTCTACCTCCCCTGCCTCCTGCCCTCCTTGCTCCTCCCAATCAGTCTCAGGCGCTGGAGAAGAAACAGAGGGAGCTGCTCTATCAGAGGAATTGTTCACGGGCGAAGACGGTTCAGAGGGGGAAGATGGAACAGACGGGGATTGGCCTACACGGCCTGCATCGATACTGACAATCTCATCGATTCCTGCACCAGAAGCCGTTACATCACGTCTTAAAAGTATGTGGGCAACTCCTCTCCCAACAATCGGCCATACCTCGGCTTCTATATCGTCGTCAATTTCCTCCCCCCCCTTCTCTGCGACCTCTATCGGCAAGGAAGGTTGCAGTGGAGGGAGCTGTGACGGCAACACCTCCCACGCCACATCTCGTGTTTCATGAATAGTTCCAGCCATCGTAAGTACTCTATGACAATCACGGGGGTGGTCTCTCGAAGGACCGACATAGAAGCAACTCTCACCCTTCGGTAACAGCTTCGACGGTCGCTGCCACCTGCAGTACGCCGGTTTCAAAAACGGATACGGTCTATCAGGACGAGGTTCTCCATACCACATCCCATACGGTGACTTAAAGTCAGGGTTAGCAGAACATGCGTGTGGTTCATTGCTTCGCAATCCCAGTGCATAGCTTCAGCCCAGAGTTCGTCAGTCTTAGGTAACCGCACATGCCCAAAAAGAACTTTCGCCTGAGTACGAGCCACCGTCGCGGCCTCTTCAATCAATCCCAGCCCACGCTCTGCAACACCATCATATTGCGGACTATAAGCTGGAGTGAACTCTGTTTAATCAAAATCTCATTGCACACAGATGCGAATTCCCCCCCGAAAATTTCCCCTCCATTGTCAGATCTAACAATCTCAACCAATGATGGGATCCCATCAGCACGCACACTCGCAAGAAAACCACTGCCAGTGTCTGATTTATTTCTCAGGAAATACATCCATGCACGCCTTGTGAAATCATCCTTCACAATCATGGGGTAATGTTTACCCCTACGGACGCAACGTCCTCCCTCCCTCCCAGGTCAACAAAAACTCTGCCCAACTTTTTATCTGATCTACGTTTAATTTCATGAGAAATTCCTTTCCTAATAGCCTTCGACATTGAACATCCCGTACAAGCATGCATGTCACCAACCAACTCGGTACCTAGTCGCTTTGCAGTAGTACAAAGCAATCCCTCGTGCGAATGAGCATAAACGTTGTGGAACTCGTTCACATCCGTCGTGTGGGATTCAAAGGAGTGAGGGCAGCCAACACCGTACCAATAGAGTATTCTCCTAGACGATACGCAGTCGCAATCAGCATGCCATCGAAGTTCTGGAAAGTGACTTGTCCTTGAAAAGCAGTCATAACACCATCGGGACCACCAAGACCATTCCATGACTCGCCATCAAACTCTGCGCTCGGAGAAAAGGGGTTGTATCCCAAGTTGGGGGAGTACAACACGTTCTTCAGCTCTACTGAAAAATCGCTGTCACCAGTCACAAACACCAACTCCATTGTTCCAGAGAATTCTACCTCACAACACACGCCATCAATCCCGTTAACGCTCTTCTGGCAAGGCTTCAAATCCTTTATACAAGCGAGAGAATCTGTCATGTGAAAAGCAGTCCCCTTGTCCGCATACCAATCCCCGAAATACTTGGACTTGTTAACAGCGTTCATAATCATATCCTTGTTGACAGCGCCCAAAATCAGATCATCTCGTGATGTTAGCAGACACTTCAAACCAGAAACATCATAGATCATGCTGCCCAACTCTTCACATGCCTGCACAATCTCGTCATTCCGGCGTGCTAGCAGGCACTCCAAATAAGAAACGTCAGACTTCTCACCGCTCTCATCCTCGTCGGCCTCGGATTTCCCATTCTGTGTGGGATGAGCGATGATGCGAGCCAGACAGTCCCTCCTCAAGTGACCCTTCTCCCCACACTTGAAACACTTCCCCTAAAAAGTCTTTTTCTTGAACGAATCAGACTCGGAGTTAGACTTCGGCTTGTTGCTGTGCTTCTTGCTACTCTTCCTCTCAGTCCTAGACACCAGAGCAACACTACTGTGCTTCTTCAAACCACCCTGTGCCTGTACGTCTAGGTAGCGCTTACGCACTTTAGCCTCGATGAACGATGGGTCATTCGGACAGAACACTACAGGAGTCTCACGCAAAGTCTTGTATTCGTGCGACAGCCCTTCAAACATCAGATTGCACACCTCCCGGTCATCTTTCTTGACTTTAAGCATTTGCAGAACACCAAGCGTCTCTCTCATGGATGCAAAGAAGGTTGCGGGATTTTCGTTCGAACGCATGCGCAGTGACTTCAGTTTTTCCTCCTGCACACGAATCTGACTCTGGCTCAACGGCAGAAAATGATCATTTAGCACACAAAACGCCTTGCTGGGCGAACCAGCGTGCCTAGCCATGGTTTTCAGACTATCCTTCTTCAAGCAGTCGAACAGAAACCACCAAGCCATCTCCGCCTGACGAATCACACCCACATTGAAACCCTTCTCTATCCAGGGGGTCAAATCAAAACCAATGTCTGCGATCGGAATCTCAATCTCGGAAACAAACGCCTCATACAGGTTGTTGTGTCGGGCACACGCAAAACGTTCTGCGACCATGAGGGGTACGACACGTCGCTGCCGTCAAAAACAGGAGCTTTGGGAACTTTAAAAGGACCCTTACCCAACTTCTCTCCGGTGTCAGCAATGTCAGCCCCAGGAAGCAGTGTGTTCCCACTGGCGACGTTTTCCCACTACTCACTCGACATAGAAGGAGCGGGCGGAACAGCGGACTGGCTACCTATAGCAGCCCTACCGACCGTCCCGTGAATCGACCCAATTTTTACTGCAGGAACAGAGGTATTAATTTCAGCAGATACATGGGGGTTCAAGCCTGAGCTAACACTCCTACTCCCAACCGGCATGCTGGACACGCCAAAGCCTTGGGCATCGCCGCCCATACTTCCCGCGGCCCCGCCGGTGGCACCCGATTGGTGCGCACCAGCCTCTAGTCCGGTGTCTCTAGGTGCCACACGCTCAGAACCAGAGGACTCCACTTCCTTTCCTTGCTGCATCTCAACGAGCGAATTAAGTAGATCTTGCTGAGATGACACTAGAGTCGCAAGCTCAGACAACTGTCTCTCAAAGAAACCCATCCTCTCACCAACCTCCTGCGATCCATCCTGAGATGGGTTGACCGCAGGATTCTCGTTCCCCAGTTTAGCCATGATGAGGCAGAGTGATCAAGCCTTCCTCGACAGACCAGTCGAGCAAGTCCAGGGGGGCGAAGCAGCAGCCGGCTGATGCAGTATAGCGTGTTGGTAAATCCGTGACTTTTGGAGAAAAATGGATTGTATTAATGAGACCTTGGTCTGGAGAGACAGGTCGGGAAGTGGAGTGAACGAGTGGGGCGAGCACAAAGGCTGCAAGCTCCCACGCCACTTCGGAAAGGTGCACACAATCGGACGAATGCAACGTACCGATCACGGCAATAAGCCGTTAATCCGACCTCTAGCAACAATGCGGGAGTATTTTACTTGAAAATTGTCCGATGTACCATACATACTCCTACGGTCCAATGTACAACCCTTATGTGTGTACAATCTACCGAACTACAGCAGCACCACACACAGTATTCCTATGTGCTAGCTCGGCAACCTCAGATCGACAGTTCCGCTATTCAAATCAGATGTTCTACCGCAACTCAGTCGATACACACGGCCGCTATCACGAACAGGGATCTCTTATGCGCGTCCTTTTGTGCTTGGAGCGCAGGATACTCTTCACCCGGGCATCACTGGGTACGATAGGACCAACGACGATCTCCACGCGGTCCTTTTGTTGCTGACGGAAGCGCTGGCGTCCCTTCTAGAACTCAAGCACGAGGACGAGAATGGGATCAACGGCAACGGGCAGAAAGTTCTGCCGGAGCCGGTGGCCAAGTACAACAACGTCACCGACGAAGTCATCCGCGCAACCTGATCAACTCCAGCATGGAGCCCGGGCAAGATCGGGATGAGTACTTCCTAGAAAAGACTCTTCGGCGTTCAGAGCTTGAGAAGATGGGCGAACCTGTCTCCGACAGGAGGTTCAAGGACACTAGTGCTGCGGGTTACAATAATATAGAGCTGGTGATGTACCGCGACCCCACCGTCAATATCGACGAGATGCAGAGCACACTGCGTCACCTGTACCTGGACGAGCTGGCACGTAACGACGGAGAAAAGGGGGCGGTCGCTGGTGGTGGCATCGCCATGACAGGGGAAACACCGACCTGCCATGCCTGTGGCAATCAGGGGTACTACGCACGTAACGTCCCGAAGAACAAGAACAAGGCAGCTTCCTGAAAGGCCGGAGCCAAGGGGGTAGCTGGGCAATAGAGGTGCTGTACACGAGAGAGACCACTTGTCATAAGAACGAGGATTGTTACGATCAAGGAACTCCGCGCCCCCCGAAGGAACAGGTGGCTGACAATGGCGGAGGCGACCGATTCACGACATTACAAGTAAGCAGCGGCCCGTCGGACCACTTGGTTGACGACGAACTGATTCCAAGACCGTGGCACAGCATTAGGGATTGCAAGAAGCTGAAAGAGCCAAAGACCATGGTGACCACCGGCAAACAGAGAACATTCGCGGCTTCAATTAACTGGCACCATCTGGGACACGTCTTCCGACCAGGCTGGCCGTCCTGTTCCAGTTCGCACCTCAGCTATGATCGTTCCGGGTCTGGGACGTAACCTCCTCTCCTCCATCAAGGCAATGGAATCGGGGCTAAGCACCATGCTCGAGACGGGAAACCCTCACTTGGCGGTTCGATGGCAACACTTCATTTCCGCTAAACCAACACCCTGAGGAGAAGGGTCTGTATTCGTATGACGTATCTCTTCACGCCCTGGGTGGCACGATTGAAACGCCATCAGCAGCTGATGTAGCCCTTGCAGCACTCAAGCAACAACACGCCCCGAGAAGGCCACTATTGCTGAGACTGAGCGTCAACGAGCGCAAATTTCAGAGCATCACTCCTGAGGAAGCCCCTGTCGCTGAGACGGAGAGCCAGCGCGCGCAAGTTCAGGAAACGTTATACGAGAACGTGAGCATTCTTCTGGGGGAGAACAAGTCATTGCCAACAGTTGGGGCGTCACCGACGGGTGCTAACGTATCTTCATCAGGGGGAGGAGCGACATCGTCGGAGGCTAGAACATCTTCATCAGGACCCGCAGCAACATCACAGGGAGTCACGACAGCAGTTTCGTCCGGGGTCGCACCTTCTACATCGATTGGGCTTGCACGGGACGTACCGCGTGGCACGGCCGCTAGTACGGGATCAGGCAACTTCGCTGAGGGCGCCTTCGAGGTAGCGCACGACAAGCTCGCCCCTGCTCAGCTGTTCATGAGGAGAGTACCGCCGGAAAACCTTCCGGATACAAGTGTTGTGTGGATTTCGACCACACCGATAGAGGGCTATGTAGGGCCTCGGAGGTGGACAACGGGGTGATCAAATCCCTAAATAATCACTGGATCGCCATCGCACATCGGAGAAACCGCATTTTGGATCGCTGGATCAACTTCAGGGGCTTGCTACGATAGAGGTGCACCACATTTTTTCTGAGGTTTCTTTTTTGGGGGACTTGAGACCTCTCCCAAAACTGTTTCGGAGAAGAAAAGAAGGCTACCAGATGAAAAATACAATGGCCTAATAGTCTAATAGGTACCCAAGGAGAATCATGCAAAAACAATGGCCTATTTTCGACGATTTTGGGCTAAGGACCCCCGTCATTCAGGAACCATTTTCGAAGAAACGTGCTACCTTTATCGTAGCATGCGTCTTCATCTTGGATCGCCGGAGCATCATCAGCTGAATCAACAACAGCGATTGGAATCACTGAGGTTGATGGATCGTCATTATCGGCGACCACCGGACCGTCAGCTACGTCATCATCGCCAGGGGTTGACGAATCGATAACATCCGCCTCATCCGGGACCGCACCAGCTTTTGTTGAGTTGCATCTTTGAGACAAGCTCAGCAGCAAGAAACACGGTCAGAAGAAGGAAATGCACATGCTGACCACAGAGGAAGAACAACCGTGGGCAAATCCGCGGCAGAACCTGTGGGGTTGACACACAAGGACAGAGAGCGTCTGGCGGCATTGACGACCTTCGTGCACACTCGCAAGCCAACAGGTCCTCAGGCTTCTTCTTGCTAAACGGAGAGCCGTTAACACCGAGGATGAGACGTGGTCACTGGCTGCATATTCAACAGTAGAGGCAGAGCTGATGGCCGAAATCAGTTTTGAGGGATAGGAAGCTACCTACCTCTCTACGCCTCCAACTTCAAGGTGAAGTTGAGCCCCAAGCCGTAACCGACGGACAACGGGCCAATCACATCTGACCACGTCTAAACTAACAAGGTCGAGCCACTGGAAGCGTGAAAAGCATCATCTCTTTCAAGAGTTACATCCGAGAATCGGCGACGATTTTAGATTTTGGATTCCTGGGCAGATGTTTTTCCGAGGACGGGTCAACGCGTGGCGTGCTAGTCGATGACACATCAGCAATCTATAATAATCATAGGTATCTTCTTGACAACATATCGTGTGCGCGAGCAATCGATGATACAGCAGTACTAAATCTGTAATAATATTAGTCGACGATATACACCTGGTACGTTGTTTTCAAATTCCAAGCTTCAAGATCAGGAGTTAATAATTTTGATTGACATCACAGGCAACACCTTTTTCTGGGTAACGTAGCGTCAACCATCGTAATATTATACAATTTCGGGGGGATGTAATCTCTATGCAAAGATCCTATTTTGTTTTATCCAATTGTCAGCCGGGCGCCCCGGTGGTCTAGTGGTTACCCTCGAATACTGTTGGCGCTGGTCCTTGAGTTCGATTTTGGCCGCGATAAGATTTGACTTCCTTTGGCAAAAATGTAAAAAAGAAAAAGGGATCAACTGCTGAGAGCGCCTAGCAGCGTGGGTAGGTACAATTCGACGTGAGTCAACGAGGGAAGAAATGCTAACTTCTTCTCGCTATAAAAAGGAAGGCACGTGCAGTAGTGGGGAAGGGGGGAGAGGGCTCGGTATGTGACCCCGGATCTGAGTTACTTCTGGGAGGGAGTGCGAGAGTAGTGCGAGGATAATAAATGGGATGTAGAAGAAAAAAAAATGTTGCAAAGGTATGTGACTAAACTACACCACACACAGCATCCCTGCACTTTTCCGGGATATATATTTTTTTATTTGTCCATTATTCTCTAGGCAAAAAATGTTTACAGATTACTTATTTTTGGTGCATTAGTACATCCTGGACGAATGTGTACTGTAAAATGTCTGCGCTTTTTTTTTTCTCAAGTTTAAATTCCGTCGGAAAGATGGTCGTAACTGAAGACCTTCCGCCATGCGCATATAGTCCAAAATGAAAAATACTGATATTAGCATCTCAGTAGAAAATATACACGACACTGTCAGCAGTCGTCATGATAGAGACACGCCGCATTTATTTCTTGACGGGACGCGTCCGATTTAGAAAAACGTGAAAGCACGCGCGAAGCAAAGAAAGCAGACACACATATCCCGCCTTCCCGATTAAACACAGAGAAGCGCTAAGCCCGCCTCCTGCACCAGCAAAGCCACCCCAGCATCTTCTATCTTAGACAACGTCGGCGGCACGAGAAGATCGCTCTCCTCTTCTTCGTTTTCCTTCTCGCCCGCGACCATGCAGAGCAATGAATGCGACAGCCTTCAGGCAAAGCTCTTCATCCAAACTTCGCTGGCTGACACGGCTCCATGTCAACGCTTGATGCAAACCGGCTTTGCATCCTGTCGTCTTTGAACCTCCATTGCCTCTGGGACAGCAGTGCAGTTTCAGCTCCACAGCAACCCCGAGGCTCGAACGTGAACAAGGCGTCGTAGGAGCGTATGTTAGGAGCGTGGCGTCGATGATTTATATACGCTCTGCAGATGTTGCACCCGAGCGTATCGCTAGCTAGAAGAGGCAACGTAGTCTCCAACAGGCAAAACGTCTGGTGTACGCCACGCTCTCGCGGTAATCTTGGCCAATCCAAATCGCCCGGAACGTTTTCGGCCAACAAGAAACAGCTAGCTGTCGAATATCACATCGACCATATTTGGCTCTACCATAATATGCTTCCCATTTATGACTACCTTACCACTATTTGGCCACATTTGATTTGGGTTTGTGATTAGCCGTCAGTATCGGGAGAATAGCTATTTAGCTGATTTGGTGGTATTAAATGCTTCGCGCAGGCAGTCTACTATTAATACTAAAAGAAGAACGTTCAACGCGTGAGCAATCAATGGCGAGCTTTGCGTGATCGTCTTTACCCCTGCAAGTTGTCTGCATGCCGTTGAGCAGCAATTTTGGGGGGGTTAGTTGCTTGGAACGGGAGTATTTAGGGACTAGTGCTTCTCTGCAAGTAAGCTCTTCGTATATTGTGGAAGTATACCGGGAGGACCTATCGTATTTCACGCCGAGTCGGGAGGCTGTACACGACAATGGTACGTTTTGATGCTGGTCTGCGGAATATATTTACAAGTTTTTCTAAACACGGCAGCTGTGATTTCAACATTTATTTTGTTTGCCTTGTGTGAGGCAGTACGAGTTGGTATTGATGTCTAGAACGCCT
Organism: Undaria pinnatifida; assembly: GCA_012845835.1. Taxonomy (NCBI): domain Eukaryota; class Phaeophyceae; order Laminariales; family Alariaceae; genus Undaria; species Undaria pinnatifida. The sequence continues at coordinate 17,018,875 of JABAKD010000020.1, forward strand.
ATTCCAACAATCTCTGTGACCACTGAGGTCGCGATTTCGCGCAAGAGTTCGTCTATATAAACTGGCTCTGAGGGACTAATGCCTGAAATGAACAGATGTAGGGAAATAAATGGAGTAGTGGAAAAATGACAAGATGTTGGGAAAGGAAATGGGGATAGGGTTGGCAGCAGGTCATAGATACCACTGCTTTACGAAAAGATGTCCGATTGGTACCATCGGAACGGCATCAATCTACGCTGTATTGTCGGAGGGGAAAAAAGTAAAAATAATATCTGCATGATCCTTCTTTTTACGTTGTTGTATATTTTTTTTAGCGGTTGACTTATAGTCTATAGGTAGATCGTATGCTTCCCTGCACGTTGTCTACATGCTACTGAGCTGGTGTCGCCTCACATTTTTCCCTTTAATTTAGTGCTTCTCTGTAAGTAAGATTTTCGTAATTTATTGTGGAAGTAAACCGTGAGGGGTTTTCCAAGGCACCATCAGCGGGGTCTTCCCCTTTCCCTTCGTGAATAAAATAATTTCAACGATTCCGTGCAATGGCTGTTCCGTTGATGCCAAGTCCTCTTTCGTTTCGCCTAGACAGGATCAGCTAACTGCTGAGAACGCGCAGAAGCGTGGGTAGGTACAATTCGACGCGAAATGACAAGGGAAGAAAATACTGAATTATTCTCGCGATAAACATTATGGCATGTACCGTAGCGGGGAAGGGGCAGGAGGGCCCGCTATGTGACCCCGGATCTGAGTTATACTACTAGGAGGTAGGGCGAGAGTAGTAGTGCAAGGACAATAAATGGAACGCAATAAAAAAACAAGTGAAGTGGCTTTATTACTGCTGCTATAATACGATGCCCAAGCAAGTTGCACCGATCTCGGACTCGATCTGGACTGTGTATAAGGCTTAGTTAGGGTAAGCTATTGGTTAACCTTTGGCAAGTGGTCAAACGGACTAATGCCCCACTAATTCCTTAACAAATGGCGTCGTCGACATACCATGGGTTTTTGGGTCGTGGGTTCGAATCCCACCATCCACATAAATAAATATTTTTTTCAGACTTTCCTCATCCATGTCGAACTTGAAAAATACTCTCCCCGGTGTCCCCCGGAAATGAAACCGCTTGGATATTGACACGTCCGCCCATATATCCGGCCGACCTGCTATCCCGCCGTTTCAGGGTGGGAAGCGTGTTATAAGGCTAAGATGGGGTAAGTTATTGGTTAACCTTTTGCAAGCGGTCAAACGGGCTGGTACCCCCACTAATTCCTTAACAACTAAATTATGTCATTGGTCCATGTACAAAACTTCTCTAATCACAGGCCAGTATAAGATGATGATAGTCATTGAGCTTGCTGAACTTCTTAGTGAGTGGTGGTTCCCTCTATCCACGAACCCCAGCCGAGCCGATCAATCGAATACCCGGAGGTTGGGTTACACTGTGCGGGACGGTATCGAGGGGGTGGTCAAATGAAATGTCCGCGTACTTGGGTTGAGTATGCGAATAAAAATTCAGCAGCGCGAGTTGCCCCATTTTTTTTCTTGTTGTAATCACCTTGAAGGATTTCTGAACGGTGGGTTGGACCTTATTCTGTGGTGCTGGCGTTGTATACGAACCTCAGCTAGCTAAGGATTCCACACCGTGCGGTGTGATGTCGACCCGGGAGAAGTCGGTTTTCGTCCCCGGTTTGTTGGAGTTAATGCGGTATGGAAGGATTTCTGGAACGGAGATTGAGCCCTATCCTCATCGGGTGCGTTGGAACGCCCCCCCCCATATCTTCCCCGGGCGTCTCTGGCTCTACGAGCTGCACAGCCAATCAACTATGAGCCAATGTGAATAGAAGATTGTCACACCATCATGCGGGGCTGTGTCGACCTGCGGGAGAAATCGGTTATCGTCCCCGGTTTGTCAGGATTTCTGAAACGGGCAAGGGACTCTAGTCTCCCGTGGTGGCGCTGCCCTTATGTCCGAGCCCCAGCCAATCAGCGGTAAGCCAATATGGTTGGGGTTCCACGGGGTGCGGGGCGGCGTCGACACGGGAGGTCATCGTCATTGTTCCCGCGGTTTGGGAGCTGTAGAGATTCAGGGGATTCATGAATCGGGGATGGGACCCTATTTTCCTCGTGTGCGACGGCGACGGAAAGGCCCCCCATTGGTGGGCCTCCAACCGCCTAGTACAGCGCTGTGGAGCTCGAACCAATCAGCGACTAGCCAACGGAATTACGTTTTTCTCACCGTGCGGGGCGGTGTCGACCCGAGAACGTTCTGCTTTCTTCCCCGGTTGGGCGACGTTTTATAGATATAGAACGACCTCTGGACCGGGGATGGGACCCTATCTCCCCGAGGTGGACCTGGCTCAACATACGAACCCCAGTCAGAGATCGGCCGGTGGGGTTGGGAATTCCACACCGTAGGGGGAGGTATCAACCCAGATGATATCCATGTTCGTCCCCGGGTTGTCGGAGCTGTAGATGTGTGGATGGATTCCGATCCCGGGATGTGACCGTATCGAGCTCGGGTGACGCTTACTTTGTGTATAAATCCCGACCAATCAATGAGCGATCAGACAAAAACGACAAGTTTTTATTTTATCTAAAAAAAATCGAGCCTGAAATTCTTGACTCTCAAAATCGTGAGCGCTGTAGTCGCGTACTGAATCCACAAGAAGTGAGCGATCTACAGCTAGCAACAAGGAGCAGCGATGCAATAGCATTCGAGGAATTGAATGACGAAGGCAGCGACACCACCGTGTTTCGCGCCTGGAACACCGTCACCACGTGTCTCCACGATCAGACAACATACAGGCAGTGGATCTGGGAGGCTCTGATCTAATTTATGCTATTATATCATGCAAGGTATATTTCAGAAGCTCGCTCATTGCGCGCCTCTCAGCGGCTACGAAGAGAACACGCAGCAGACATGGTCAGTCACCTTGCTGGCCCCGGATGTTTGATTGAGTAAAAGTTTAACGAAAAACGTACTCGACACCTTTCGTCGCCAGACTAAAGGGTCAGTCGGCGTGTGCTCGGATTTATCCGATCGAAATCTGAAGAAGCTCGGAATTGAATTCGCTTGAAAAACGATAGCAAGTAGTCCATTGTTAATCTATACCCAACTCTTGGCATTGCCTTACATACTGTACGCATACACTATGTTCATGTGTGTTAACGTTTTAAGTATCGAATATTGAATCGAACAATTCAAAATGCTGCCCTGCCCTACCCATGCGGAGCCCTTGTACGCTTATATGATGATACCACGCGTTTGGTACAGAAGCAGCAAGCAGCATCCCGTAAACAAAAAACATCTCTAGTAGTCCGAGTGCTACATGCAGTAGGTAGACAAGCATGCGAGAGATAATTCGTTGCGCCGACATACACCAAACAGAAAAACAACACAAATAAAGTGCGAAAACGAAGAAGACGAGGGCATGCCGGCGTTTTCGTAGCAAAAAAGAAGGCGAAAAAAGTGTACGTACTCGTAAAAAGAAAAAAGGAAACGAAGGATGAGCCAGGATTCTTGGAACTACTAAATGAAAGGGCCGTTACCTATTATTGCTAATACTCGCTTGTAGCAGCAGCAGCAGCAGCGGCAGCCGCTGTACAACTCTTTTGTATGTGCAATTTCAACAACAGCAGCAGAGACAGAAGCAGCAGTTCGACAAACAGCAAGCAGTATTCAGTAGAGCATGCATAAATAATGATACTTTCACTTTGAGCTCGTGCGTATAGAACACAAAAAAGGGGAAAAATAAAAAAAGAAGCAGAGAAAAAGTGAAAGAATATTGGATACACATCGAGGCTCGAACATTAAGGGAGGGGCACCAAAATCAAAGCAAAAAAATCTGCTAAAGAAAGGGAGGTTCATCGCGAGATTCGAACTCGCCGCTGGTGGACAGATAGTTCGGGGCTACCCGTCGAGCTACTGTACAACAAAGGCTTATTTATGGCACAGACGTTTGTGATATTACACGTACGACAACGCACTTGACAATTCGGAACAAATATTTTGGCTAAAAACGTCATGTAGCAGGGGCCGTCGCGACACGAAGCGAGAACAGTCGAGGCCGTCCCCGGCAGAGTCGGGAGGAGCGAGCAGCGTGAGGCACATCCAGGAAACACGCGCGGAGAGGTGGACCTCAGCTTGAATTGCTTCGAAGGCGGCTCAAAACATTGTCTAAAACGGACCCTTTGGCTGCTCTCGTGGAACCTCCGCATGACCCATGTGGTTTCCTTTGAAAAAGACCAAGAAACCTTTAATTGTTTGCTAGAATTCCCTCCAGGCTTAAAGTTTGACCTCGTTGCGAAATAATCAAAACCCAATCTACTAGTATTTTTTTCTGAAAGATTTGGAAAAATCCTTACAAACTCGTATATTTTGGCACAAAACCCTAACCCGTACGAGCAAGTATGCCATCTGTATGACACACACTCGTGTACACACCAGACGCCTACGCACGCACACTTATGACACGGAACCGAACACAAGCCCGGCATGTCCCCTACAGCGAAGCTATCAACACAACGCCAAAGCACATAATGCCTCATCCCGAGAGCACCAGCCCAGCAATGTTTTCGTCCTCGTCACCCCCACCCCCCCCCTCCCGCCCCCCCTCCGCGACCGTCCCGGAAGCGTTCGACTCCGAGCGCAAGTCGCAAAAAGAGGTTTGCTGGCCGGACAGGAGACTATTGTCGGGGCGAAGGCTTGCTTTCTCCAGGCCTGTTTTGCCTACTACGCCGACCCGTCCACCGCCCCGTCCCGCCGACTCCGGCGTCCCGTAACTGTCACACTCGTCCCTGCTCGGAGGCGTCCTCTGGCGAGACAAGTGCCTCACACCGCTTGGGGTATAGGGGTCGCCCCTCCCGCTTGCCGACGCCATGACGCTGTCAAGATCTGGCGCTACAGCAGTAGTAGTAAGACTCTAGTACTAACCCTCGACCCCCGTGTACAACCCGCGAGGGTAGAAATAACTTAAGACTCTTGTACTACCCCTTGACCCCCATGTGCAACCCACGAGGGTAGAAACAACGCATAATTTGCAGCCAAGAGCTGTTACTGTAGTAACCACAAGTAAACAAGGACAAGGAACCGTTGAAGATCGGGCTTCGCCGCATGTTCCGAATGTTGCTGTGCTTGTGCTCCACGCTTAATGCTCGACGTGCTGAGTTGTGCTCCGCTAAACCTGCCGAAGCTGCTATGATTGTTGTCGTCGTCTGGAGTGCTGTGCTGTTTGATTCTTCTAGTTTGATGCACGTTTTCGGCACCCAAGAGTATAAAACGGCGGTCTATTCGGGTGTTGTCTAAATAATGTAGACCACGTGCATAGCGAATTCTTCATCTTTATTTATTTACTCCGAGTATTTATTTATTTAGTTTTATCCTCAGGCGGATGGGGAAAAATAAAGCTTTAGCTCACCACACTTCCACGTATTTTCATACGCGTCGTGTGTCGATTTAACCCAGCTGCTTTCGCAGCCCAACGCTAGCTGGCGCACCCTTCGGTTTCCATTGTAGGTATAGCGTAAGCTATGATTTATTTTGAAAAAACACCCCCACAAAAAAAAAGTGTGGGAAAAAAAAAAAAAACTGCATGAAAAATCTGGTCCAAATTATTGGTCTTTTTTTTTATAGTGGAACTAACCCTAACCCTCTAGTATATCAGCAGTTACCACTCTTACGTACATACAGTAGTGCACCCTTTGGTGACACTGTCGCTTTTATGTGCTCGTACTTCACCTACACCACTGCTGTAGCTGGGCTGTTACTATATGTTCAACCATTTTCGGGCATAAGTGGCGCAGCGGTGGGCACCAGCCTGCCGCGGCGAAGCCTTCTTCGCATAATAACGAAACTTTGAAGTAGCTGCTGCTGCCGCTAGGGCTGGAAACATGTTTACATTGCGCAGTTGATAGCAATTGTATCGAGAAAGTAAAATTATGGAGCAAGCATGCCCGTAACCGTCGGTAGATGAGGGTGGATCTGTAACACCGCGGCTGCAACCCGCGACGTGCCAAGCCCGACACCGAGACTGAGATTTATGAAAAATAAGACCCCTGTATCAAGCAGGCCCACACCCGGGAAAATGTCGCCATGGAACGGAAAGGAAACACACAAACAGCAGCGTGTCATGTAGACCGAGCGGTAAGTCGTATAGACTACGATACCCTCAGAAAAAGCAAATAACTGAGGCAGCAACCTCGTCGCGACGGGCCGCCGCTGAAACCTTCGGAGGGATGTGTCGTAAGCGGAGGGCGACGTTCGCACGAGAAGGTAAGGCTGGCCGGTCCCGGGGGGTGGGACGGAACGCATCGAACCTACGTCAAAGTAAAAGAAACACACTTAGTACTGCTGTTGTACCGTGTTGCACCAACCATAGCCTGCCAACGACACACGAACCTCTTGACCAATCCACCACGTGAAGCGTGATTCTAAGAGTCCAGCCCTAACCAGTGTGGGTCACTGCGTACGTCCGCTACAAGGATATGTGGCCCTCTCGCACGAGGCAGCCGTTCTTCTGACGTCTATTAGTAGTTTAGTGCTGCATTAGTATGGCTACCGGTGAAGCGTAGCCTGACAAAGACACACAAACCTCCATTAATAATAATCCACTCCCTGCGCGAAGGGTGATTCTACAATGAGGTCGTCAGTACTAACCAGTTTGGACCATCATGCCCGCTACAAGAAAAATATGTGAGCCTCTCTCGTGCGAGGCAGCCATTATTATTCTTCTAACGTCCTCTCGTACCGACGAACAATCGATTTTTTCCCGAGAAGGATATCGCAGACATCCTTGCGCCTGCATTGCCACCGTTGGAAATGGGGTGCCTCCTCTCGCTGCTGTATGCCGACAAACCTAACTACCACGTAGACGAACACCGCGCCACCAAGAGCACCACGGAAGAAAATAAAATGCCAAGCAAACCGACCGAGTGGACTACGGATAGCACCCTGGCCAAAAAGAAAACAAAAAATTGAAAGAAAACGAAAAAAGCGAATAGATTGCAACAAATAAATGTACGACTTCTGATTAAGCACGGGGCTTTTTCCTATACCAACAACGCTATCCTGCAACAACAAAAAAAACGAAGAAGGGCGCGGGGGAGAAAGATCCCATCAAGATACATCTCGGCGAGGTGCAACGCACATACAGCAGCTGCACTGTGCACACCAGCCTGGAGTTTTAGTTCCGGCACGGAGCAGCGCGCATATCATACAACAGCTGCACAGCGCACACCAGGAAGAACTTTAGCTTAGCCAAGCATTCTGTAATCGCAGCTGTTACGGTGCTCTCGTGTGGCATTCAGCCTGCTTCTCAAGCAGCGCCAGCCTCCAACAGGAACATCACAAAGGAGTGGAGGCCTTAAACAGGTCCCGAAAACGGCAGACATTCCGTCCAGGTACAGTGCAATGCATGTACACTAGGCACGCCAACCTGGGACTAACAACCCTGCACGACGACTGCCCCAACACCCGACCCCCCCCCCCCCCGCTCGCTCCCTCCCCCCTAAACCCAACACGCGACATGCTCCTCACCCTGGCACGGTATAACGCACGTACAGTGCGCACACTAGCCCGGACGAGAAGACACACCGTTTTAGGCCAATCCGTTCAGCACAGAGCCAACGCTGCGCGACGTACTCGAGCTAGTCCTCCAAACGTGCCTGTGAAAATTGCTCAAGCGACACCCAATCTACACCGCGCCCACTCTGGATGATTCCACACATCCTTTCTCTTTCTGCTGAATCATACCCTTGTACCATGTCGACCTGTGAATGAAGGGCTTGCAAGGAAGCCAAGACCGATGACCACGACTTCCGAGAGGGAGACCATAACGTTTGGGAGATGGTACTCTTGTACGTACCAGTACATGATGTAGGTAAGCACGAGTACGATATTCAAACATAACAACTAAATATCATTAACTCCCTGTATTGTAACAATCTATGATAGCCCGTGGTCGCAAAAAAACGGCTGAAGGAGCCTGCTACGGGTATAGACTATAGGAACAGTAGTACAGGTATGAAGGTAGTACGGGTGTACAGATAGGTTGGAGGAAAACGCCGAAAAATAGAACTGATGCGGGGTCCGAAAATATCGGCACCTATTAATAGTTCTGCGGTATTTCCTGCAAGAACCAAGAAACGAGGGCGTGCCATACACACGTACTACATCGCCCATGCTATAGCCAGCCGAAAACGATGCTCTTGTCTGCGCTGCTACTGCTACTATTGCTACTGCTTGCTTCTAACTACTGCGTAGTGCTTTCGGTATCCAACGCCGTACATGCTGGACACGACTACAGCTACGAGTACACCGCCCAGCGTACTGCCTGCACCTTGTTTGCTGCTGCTCTTCTCACATGAACTATCATCGCCACAATCAAGTCCGTGGCCACAGAACGGGCTCCAATCACTCTGGAGTGACCTCGGGAAAAAAAAAGACGAACCAAGCTGATATGCCAATCAGAGTGAGAAGCAAGTAGTACATCAGCCAAGACGTGAAAGTCATAAATCAGCGTACGTACGTATCAGGCCCATACTGGTAATACTTTTTCAGACTCAAAACTGAAACCGAAGGCACCGTTTACCAACAAGAGAACAACTATTAATGATGAATGATTCAAACGACAAAAAGAGAAACGAAAAGAAAAGAAAATGGAAAGGAGGACACACTAGAATATCGACTACCTGGCGTTGGGCAACACCAACATTTCCACTCCAGTACCTCACGAGCGACACAGAGAGGTCAGACGCGGCGAGCATACGACATGATGTAGGCCTTTTCGGTTACAACCGCGCCGCATTCAACGGTCGTGACGTTGGCGTCATCGTAGAGACGCCAGGTTTGGTCTCCCGTCCGGACATACGTAACGTAATGTCCACTCCGTGTGCTGTTAGTGGTGTGATGAACCACCCCGGTCAAGTCGTACATCTGTGCGCCTGGTGCAGAGTACAGTAGGTCGACGGGCACGGGGGGTCATTGGACAATGCAGCATTTACTCGCAAGCCATGGGTGGGCACCATGGTCAATAGAGAGGCCATAGGACAAGGAACACAACACACCGCTGCAACAAACCCGTTGCGCAGCATAGATTGTAGACCTTAAGCGCTCTCGTGAAATTGTCTTGTTGACCCCTGGCAGCATCCAGGGGAGTCCCTGACCGATCCCCCTAAGGTAGAATGAAACTATAAAAAACGGGTCAGCCGACGTATCACGCAGCCTGCATAGTTGAGTACTGACCACTCAACCGGTCGAACTCATAGATCACGCATTCGAAATAGTTATACCAAATCTCGTCGTCTAACCTGGCTTGTCCGAGAATTCCCCCATGTCCATCTCCAGGGGGATGTCTACGTGGTGGGTGAACTTGATGTTTTTGCCCCTGCGGACGACAGCGACGAGAAAGTGAACCGTGTACAAGAGGGCGGCTCATAACAGTGACGGCGGGCGGTTCCGCCATGGCCTTCTACTGTTCGAGGTCCGAAAAAAACGTTACAAGGATAAAAGTAGCAAGTGTGCCGTATCAGCAGTACGCGGCTGGTAGCTGGAATGCGACGGCCTGGATAGAAGGTCGCCCTACGCATTCTGCCACTTGCAAAATGCAATGCAAATGTTATTCTAAAAATGAAAATACACTCCCACTTGCAAAATGCAATGCGAATGTTATTCTAAAAATAAAAATACACTCCAGCTGTGAGATCGAAGATTTTGTCGACACTCATCTTTGCAAGCTGTGTGTGATACTCCGATCGCGCGTATTACGGGTTGTGTGTCCTCATTAAGGATATAGGTCGGCGACTCCCCTTGCAACTACAGTCTAGCTATCAGGGTCAACAGGGTGATGTTAGTCAGTCTGTGCGCGGGAACTATATAACCCGTTTTTGAGGGGGACAAAATCTGACAGCTGTGGAACGAAATGCATCAGTTTATCAAGTGAATCCTGTGAGTTGCATAACCGGTGAGGGGAGGGCGGAGTTTTAAGGACGTGGGGGCCTGGGTTTAATCCAGAGGGAGCGGGGGGGGGCAGCTCAACCTGTGCGTGGAAACTATAAATCCTTTAAGGGGATAAGTCTGACGGTTATGGAACCAATGCACCAGTTTATTATGGGGGGCGGAGGGACGGGTGGGGCTGCTCAATCTGTGCGTGGAAACTATAAACCCTTTAAGGGGATAAATCCGACGGTTTTGGAAAGAATGCACCAGTTTGTCATGTACTTCCTCTGTACCATAAGTCTAGTCCGTTATGTGCGTGTAGTAGTAAAGACACTTACACGTTGACGTTTAGTCTTTGGCCGGATGCGTTAGAAAGGCAAGACACATGCAAAGCTGACTAAAAAAAAAAAAATGAAGACCGTGTTATACACTAAAGTTTGATCAAAATATGCCCATTTTGGCCTGTTTTGAGATTTTTTTCGAGAACGGTTTTGAGATTGTTTTAAGAATATTTTTACAATTCGTGGGATAAGTCGTGATTACCTTGCAATATTTCGTTGGGAGCGTTGGAGAAGGTGGTGAAATACTTCGAAGTACGACAAGGAGGCTTTCGAGAGGGCTCACGCCTGGATGGCATCGAGTCCCAGCGACGACGCGGACGACTAGTTGGCATTTTCCCCCCCGACACCAACAGACGCTTTTTCTCCCCGCAAGAGTCTTGGTTTTAGTGTGGGCCCCCCAAGTGTCTTGGTTTTAGTGGGGAACCCCCAAGTGTCTTATTTTCAGCGTGGGTTCACTATTATACTGCTTTGAATACAGGGGGACGCGACGTGGGTCGTTGAGTAGAGGGGGGGGGGATTCGGGCCCTACTCTGTTGTTTTTTTGCCCCGCAAGTGTCTTGGTTTTAGTGTGGGATCCCCAAGTGTCTTGGTTTTAGTGTGGACCCCAAAGTGTCTTGAATTTATTGTGTGGGTCACTATCAATATGGTTTTAGTATAGGGGATGTATTGTGAATGGTTGAGTCTAGGCGGGGTTAGCTTTAGGGTTGGGGATAATTCTTGGGTTTTGGGAGGGGGGTTACGCTTAGTGCCCTACGTACCCCACCCCCCGGAAATGGGCAAAATATGGCCGTTCTTCGGCCGACTCAAAGTTTTACGGCCGTTCAGTCGCATGGTTTAAGCACCAGCTTTAAATAAAGAAAACTTTTCTTGCTCAAAAAACGCCGCAGAATTCAACAAAAAAAACGAAAAACAGATCGGACACCGTTAAGGTGGCGTATAAACCTAACGGACCAGACTTATGATACAGAGGAAGTATATCCTGTAAGTCGTATAACCAGTGAGGAGAGGGCGGAGCGTTCGAGGGAATGGGGGTGGGGGTGGGTGGGGGGAGAGGGGGGGGGGGCGAAAGGGTTTTTAAACAACATACGGAGTATTTAGGTCGCATAGATGTAGGGATTTGCTATACGCGTGGTTCTAGGTCTAGGCGATGGTGCTGGTGGTGGGGAAGGAGGGGGCGTTGGCGGCGTTGGGGGGGGGTTGAATTGCAACAGCGGCATGGATGTCTCTATTAATAGCAAGATAATGAGGTGATATCAAGTGCGTGGAAGTGTTGAGTACTCTGGCAGATTTCGATGTTAGGTGGGGCGTTTGAGCAAGAGGGAGCGGGAAAAACGAACAAACAAAGGGGGTGGGGGGGTAAAGGGTTTTCAAGAGGTTTAGGTCACATATTATAATGTAAAAATACACTCCAGCTGTGTGATCAAAGATTTGGTCGAAACTCATCTTTGCAAGCTTGTGTGTGACACTCCGATCGCGCGTATTACGCAAATATGTAGGGGCTTGCTATACGCGTGGTGCTAGGATCGTGCGGGTGGTGGGGAAGAAGGGGGTGTTGGGGGCGGGGGGGGGGGGGAATGAATTAAAGCTACGTCATGGATGGCTAGAAAGATAATGACTTGATATCAATTGCGCAGGAGTGTTTATTACTCTGGCCGATTTCGATTGTAGTTATTATGTTACTATTGACTCCTCGACGCAAACGCTGACCCCTTTCCTTCGAACATGAAAAATAGACAACGCTCCATCAAACCCCTACCTGTAGTCGCAGAAACTGAAACTATTCATAAGCAGTAACCACCAAAAACCAAGATGGCATTGAACGTACAAGATATGCACGTGGTGAAAGAGCACGACGTTTGCATTTACATAAATAGATTCTTCAGGCAACTGAACGATCAGGCAACCATTGGCAAATAGAATCAAAAAGGTTTCCTTCGCTCATGTATGTTAAACCTTGCGCACTATCACCGACGCCTGTGCCCAAACGTCGAATGGCTGTCGGCTTGTGTCTAGTTATCTTATCGGTATCGTCCCCACGCACGGGCAAAGCCAGCACTCTACACCTCTCCACCGACAGACAAGGCATGTACGCCACTTCGTGCAAGCGAGTTCAAATTATTTTCACATCGCACTACTTCAACGGGGTGGCATCGTTTCAAACATATGCCCATGCCACCGCTCAGCTGGTAGCGCATAACCGAACACAGATCTTGAGCCTCGCGTGCAAGACCTTGCACTGGTATTGGCGACAGCGACCATAGCGCGACAACTGCCGCATTCGTACATACATCGAAACGACCGCCTGCACTACCGGGGTTTGTGCCTGGACCTCACGGCATTACGGTAGCATTCCTTGCCCTGTCCATCGCTCACCCTTGGAAGGCGGATCTCCCAAGCTTGAGGTAAAGTTGGTCTGGGAGCTTGGTGATAGTCTCCCAGCGTGCCCTGCTGTGGGGGCCCTCCTGAGGTCAGCGTGAGTGAACAAGTCGCACATGCGGACACGTTCATTGTGGACGCGTTGAGTACGTAGTACGTAGTCCTGCTTGGGAATGGGGCATTTCGAGGTCCGGCACCTTCGCACGATATGTATGGGGTGACCTTCCGTCCGGAAACAGACGCTGGGGAAAACAAGGACAGACTTCTACGGTTGCAGTAGACAACCAGGGTCCTTGGCGGTTGCCGTGCCTCCTCCGCTGACCCTGGGCCCGTTGAGAAGCGAGAAGCGCCACCCACACGCATTTTTCTTTCGCGCGCACAGCTTACATCGTGTTGCTATCGCGTATGGAGTTGAGCTGGCAGGACAACGACCCGATCAACTCCCGAACAGTTTCGTGCGCTTAAACCAGTTTTCGGTTCGTATTGAGTCATTCACTTCGCCTTTTGTCTCTCCGCGAACGGCCCGAACGGCAGTCTACAACATAGTATCACGTTACACGTTGAGCCTAAGAGCTTAGCCGTGGGTGCACCGCGGTAATACCTTGTCAGAATTCTGGCAGTCGGTGCAGGTCCCCAATGGCTCGCCCGTCTTGAATACCTTGCAATGGAGGAATCAGCGCGGAGCGAGGGCAAGTGTAAATCTATCACGCAAAAGGAAACACGCTCTAACGCAGAGAGGTCTGAATAGCCGCTGCAAGCCGGGCCCATCGCCACCGCTAACGCCACAACCGTCTGCATCAGTGTGGAAAAGTCGTGGCATAACCATGCGATGCTGTAACAACTCCAGTATTATTTGATCACACATCGGGGTCTCTTGTAAATAAGTAAGCGAGATCGGCACTGCTGTGCCGAACTATTGCGCCGAAGTAAACACTAATTGTTCTTTCCTCTGCACGATATAGTCTACAGCCGGTCCGTAATCATGCCGCACCTTTCGTAGAAGCCCGGTACGCTAGGCGCCGACGCTCCTCCTCCTCCTCCTGCTCCAACACCGCCGCCGCCGCCACCACCACCACTTCCACCACCTGCCCCAGGACCCCCACCTCCTGTTCCTGCTTCTCCTCCACCTATTCTTCCTGCTCCTCCTCCTCCTCCTTCTCGTCCAGCACCATCATTACGTTCTTCACCAAGCGGCTGCATGGGCAACTCCAGGATCTTGAAAGGCTCGGGAGCAAGTTGGCGCTTCTGTCCTCGACACACATAAAAACAATTCACAAGGTCGGTAGCCGTTAATCGACTATGCCAGCGACAAGATGCATACGATAGTGTCGCGCGGTGTTGGCAGATCATAATGTCTGCATGTCTGCAACGACTGGTCGGATGGTGCGTGTGCACGACGACGGACTTCGCTGCGATTTAGTATCCGCCCACCCATTTGAAACGTCGGCCCACGCTATTTATAGCAGGCGCATGGAAGCATGGACAACAATACGTCTATGACAGGGCCATGTCACGAGGTCACCCTACATACATATACACTACCGGGCGGGTGGTGCCATCCCCCACCCCCCGAATGGTTTTTAGCCCTGGCCTGCACATCCTATCCGATGGTGCCTTACTCTCTTTGCAGCCCGTCCCTTTCCAATCCCAATGCTAAGCAGTTAAAAATTGTAAGCGCTGTCCGGGGTCCGAGTACAAAAACCATTGCTGGTGTAGAGTTGACGCCAACAACAACGATTTATCACCACATGGTGAGCGATGGAGTGATAGTCATAATACACGGCATGTCACCCACTCACCATGCCGCGGTCACACTGGAAATACGGCGTCCTCTCCCCCGTCAACCGCTGCAAGCACAGACTGCAGAGTGGCCGACCTGCCAAACAAGGGCAGGGCTCGCGTAAGTTAGCGACAGAAAGGAGAGCAATCGACTGTTTCCTTCGAGGCCAACGGCGTTTGCACGCGCTAAGATCTGGCATAAGAAATTTCGCTTGCATTGGATCTTAAGCCAGGCACAGCTGAACGGTCTGGTCTGCGTGTGGTCGGGGCCTCCTTGGGCCATCTATGCTCATGCTGCAGACGGGGGAAGCAGAAGCATCCGCTGGCTTCGGGACCCCTTGCAGCGCGACAAGCTGGAGCGGTACCGTTCGTTTCGTTCACCTTAGACGTCGTGGCGCATTCCACAAGACCGTCCAACAACGCCCCCATGACTTCCGAGGCGTCAAGTTGCCGAGAGCGTTGAGACTGTTTTTAATGGGCATTCGCGGGAAGGACAAAGACGCTGGTTTGCGGTCCGTTCATGCATGACCAACAGTACTATGGATCTTGCACTACTGCTATCGTAGTTCCAGGGGAATTTTCATTCCCGCAAGTTTACAAGCGAGACGCCCGAGATGGCTACACGTTGCGACACCTACCCGAAAACTACGAAAAAAAATATGTTGCCATGTGAGACTGGCGCATGTCTCTGTATGCACGCCTTTCACCCTTTTCATGAACTTAAAGGACAAAATACAAACTTATCTACAAACACGCAACTCCAGCACACGACACGTTCAGCTCTGCGCCCATGCCAAGGTTGCGGACATGAACAAACCCTAACCGTGCAGCTATAGTAGGTAGCAGAGTGTCAAGCTCGCGCAGGCCACATACCGTCTAGCACAAAACAAACGAAGTGTCTGGCCTTACCCCGTCCACGGCCTTCAGGTCGTTCTTGACAAAACCCGGAGGGAAGTTGCTCGCTCCTGTACCTCCTTTCTTGTCCAAGTTCTGACCGCAGCAGACCCACCGACAAGCATCGTAAACAGCACACATCGCTCGAGGGTTGGTGATTGCTGAGGCACCATGAATGTGCCCATCGCGTCAGTTCGGCATCCACAAGGGCATTCACGCAATTCTCCACTCTCACATGCATCCCTGCAACAGAGTGTGCGACGCACCGAGGTTTCCTGCCTTCCTACAGTACACTCGTTCGTACCACTGTCGACCGGGCGGCAGCAGGGACACAAAATAGGTGTCCGGTGGAGAAGGGTCAAGGCTATGAATGGGAAGACTATAACGGGAGCACCGACCGGTAACCGCTCTCAACGTTGCCCAAACCTGCCAACACACAGCCGTGAGAGCTTGTTTTTCAAGACTAGGCAGCTTCTAAGTACTGCAAAGGCACAAATTGTACCTGGAAAACCGCCCCCAACTTCGAGTTCAGCGTCGGGCGGGGCGGCTCCTGCTTTCCTCCCTTGTGGCGACCTGGATAGAGTCGGCAGATACAATCACAGGGAAGGGAAAGGGGCACGGTCAAATTGGCATGCATGAGAAAAAAAATCAGGTATGCGCGGAAGCAGCATGCTATCATGACCACCACGTTCTACTCGATATGTCAGCGTGACTTGGGTAACGATAGTCTAATGAGATCGGGAAGCACGGCAAGACCTTACGTACGCGCAAAGCACCCCGTTCGCGCACACTACCCCACAAGGGAGGATTTATTTCCAGGCTCTAGCGCGCTGCCTGCATCGCTAACAGTATAGGTCATACTCGAGCTCGCTTCCGACCCAATGTACACGATGGCTCCCAGCACGATAGGCAGAATAACATCGACCACGCCCCTGTTCACTACTAATAAAGGGCAGCGCGGGCCTTGCTTTGCCGCTATCGAAACCGCACGCAGCACGATGTCGGCACAAGAACCTACGACAACGGAGGTATCACGCCAGCACCTTTGCCCGGGCGCTTCCGGTTGGCAAGTTGGTCCAGCGTTTTTCGTCTTTGACACTCGCATGCCATGAGGAACTCCCTCAAGACAGGCCAATGTCGCAACAGCTGCACGATCGCATTGCGGGCGCACATGTTGCCCTCATTCTTGAGGCCCCTGCCATGCACAGACACAAAAACACAGAGAGGAAAACCCGAAAACAGTCATATGAGCCAAGCTCTCGTAGATACCGCAAGAGGATATAAACAGTACGGTGGGAGTATACACCCGATCATGCTCAAACGGTACACGACGATTCTCCGCGACATTGCCACTCCGAACCAAGTATCTACCAGGTAATAGTTAGAGCGATTTACAAACCCCGATCGTACCTCAGTATGGCTAACTCTACAGCGAGGGGAACGCCACCACCAAATGTTTCGGCCGCCACTCACCATGCAACAAGCAGGGTCTCCGGCGCCGTCCAACCACTTCCGTTCTGTAGAGGGGGGGCAGAAACAAGGCGGTGCAAGGCTAGGGTTGGTGCCGCTGGTGCTAGGTTGATCCCGCTGATGCTGCTGCAGCTAGAAGGCAAATGGACCGATGATAAGGAGGACCTGTAGCCCCGGCGATGATTGAACCGTCGCTACCTACCGGCGGCTCCCCTTGCCCATGCCTTACTTCCTGCCAAATAGTTCCAACGGTGGGATTCTCCGCAGAACAAGTTTTTTTTTTCTTTTTTACCCTCCGGCGGATTGGGAAAATAAAGCTTTAGCTCACCACACTTCCACGTATTTTCATACGCGTCGTGTGTCGATTTAACTCAGTTGCTTTCGCAGCCCAACGCTAGCTGGCGCACCCTTCGGGTCCCATTGTAGGTATAACAAACCTTCTGAACATCCTTCCTCACCCTATCTTTTTAAAGGAGCAATGGGCAACAGCCTCTACCGCCGCGCCAAGATCGTTTCTGTTCGACATGAAAATCAAGCACTGTGAACACAAACATAAAATCGCCTCACCGTGCTGCCAGCGGATCCGTGGTGTCCGTTTCCCTTCAGTGCGGCCGCCAAGTCCGCCTGCGAAGAAGTCAAGTCTATTGCCAATTTTTCGGCTCTTGCCTTAGCTTCAGCTAGCTCGGTGGCGAGAGCCTCGACGCGCGCCTGCGCCTCGTCTCGGTCGTGGCGGAGACCCGCCGAAGCAACATTTGCTTTGGCAAAGGCTGCTGACCGCGCCTCCGTCGCCGCCCGGGCGATCGCCGCTCGGTTCCGCTGTCGATTGAGCTCGCGCTCACGCTTGAGGTTATTTTCCTGGTCTAGGCGAGCCTTGGCCACCCGCTTGGCGTCAATTACGCGGCGCTGACGTAGTTTGCACGAAGAGGAAAGAACGGATGGTTACGCCGGTGATTTCTTTCTTGCACATAACCGTCTGGCCTAAATGATGGTACGGACGCATTCGCAGGCTCCTCTCCACGGAGCCGGGTTACCACTTCCACTCTAAACACACTTTGACGCCGAACCGTTGAACGAATGCTGACAAATATGAGGGGAGGGCGGACGTGTGGTCAAACAATACCCAGCTTTCACCAGCGTGAGTCTGGTGGAATACGCAGTGTGCCTCGGTGCGCTTGCCCACGACACAAAGACCGAGACACGTTCCGGAATGCTCCCGACAAAATGGGATGATGATCTCCAACTGTCCGATCGAAAACAAGCCGGCTAACGCTTCTGCCTCCGGGGTAGCCACTGGAAACCCCAGCGCTTTATCAAGCACGATTGTCTACAGCTTCAAGTCAAGCAAGCCCCCGTTGCAGGGCCGGCACACGAGCCAACGGCATGTTTTCTTCAACCTATCACGATCACGGTGACCAAGTCATCACTGCAGCGCACTCGTAGGCGAAGCACAATACCACATCATCTCACCTTCCTTTCTTGTTCGAGGAGGCCTCTGGCTTCCGCAGCCTCGCCCTCCGCCGTTCGTCTTGCCAATTCGGCCTCTCGCCGAGCAGTTTCGGCCGAGAAACAAGTCTGGCGCGCAGCATCCAGGTCTGCTTGGACCCCTCGGCATGTCGCGGTTAGTCGGGCCAGCTCGGTGTCAAAGAACTTGCTGTAGGCACGCGCTTCGTCGCGCTCACGGCGTAAGGCCGCCGAAACTGACTCCCACTCCTGCGCGGCTGCCGACCGCGCCTGCGCCGCGGCCTCGGTGACCGCCGCTTCGCGTTGCTGACGAGCGAACTCGACCTCGCTCTCCAGACGGTGTCGGAGTGCCGGCGTGCCTCCGTTGCGTCCCGAATCAAACCGTTCACACGGAGCTGACGTAGTTTGCACAAGGACGAAAGAGAGGACGGACACGCCGGTGATTTTCTTTCTTGCAGGTATCAGTCTGGCCTAAACGCCGATACGGACGCATTCGCACGCTCCCTTTAACGGAGCCGGGTGGTCACTACTATAAACATACTTATTTGCCTCAGCAATGATTCGTCCCTGAATCACTTGATTAAAATGCCTAGCTTCGTTCTTAGCGCTCCCACCAGGAACACGCCTTCCCATCTCCCCTTCTCAAAGAATCCTTCCCGGCTTTCTTAGCTGTCTTTGCTTTCTCCACTTCCTTCGTGTTGCTTTTTCTCGCTTCTTTTTGTGTTCCCTTCCTTCCGTCGTTTCCTTCCGTCTCTCGCGATTTTCTCGCTCAGCTTTGAATGTTTTTCGATTCCGAGTCGGGTTCCGGACAATCGTTCTTCGATATTTTGTCGCGAATTGTTGAGATTCTGGCCCCTCTCCCCTCCGATTCCCGTTGCGTCTCATTGTTTTTTTTTCGACTTTATTACTCTTTTTCGATTATTTTCAATTCTGATTCGAGTTTTGAAAATCGCTAGTTTTTAGGTTTTTGTCGATATTCTTTCCGACGCATTTTTTTTCACGATATTGTTTACGAGTATATATTGTAGGCGTTTTATCAGGTCTCCGTAGTATACGAGTAAAAAACTCCGTACGGTATTTTACACCTACCTGCTTCTGGTCAAATCGCAGTAAAGCCTCACCCACGCACAGCTCTTAGAGCTACAGCAATAGTAGCATGTTGTCGTCGGGCATCTACCGCAAGGACAGAGCAGCACAGCGCACTCAGCCATCAAAGTATTAAAGCACGCGCAGTAGCTGCGGCGCAATACCGCATGTAGTTTAAGTACGAGTAGTGAGAGTTGGCGAGATCCAGCATGGCATTTGCGTCGTCGAGCAGTTACAGCTGTATTATTCATCAATCCATCCGCTCCTGCTCAAGTACGAGTGGTCAGAGTTGGCGAGATCCAGCATGGTGTTTGTGTCGTCGAGCAGTTACAGCTTTATTATTCATCAACCCATCCGCTTCTGCCCAAATCACACAAGCACACTTAGCTCCTAAGCTAGCATGTTCGTCGTCGACCATCTACTGCTGCAAGCACAGCACAACATAGCGCAATCAGCCCGGCACAACGGAGCAAAACATGTAGTGGGTGCTGATCACAGCGCGACAATGCAAGAGAAAAAAACAAAAAAAGAGACCCATCATGTCGTCGAGTATCTTCAACAGCTCGCTATGTTTTCAAAGCGAACGAATACATCGAAATCTTTCCGACCAAAAAACGTATACAGCCGCCGCACGCAGCAGCAGCTAGCTGGTGATGCGCGAAGAACTCGCCTGTATTTCCAACTCAACACTACTACTCTTCTCTCCGCGTCTTTTCTCTTTTTGTGTACGGATGATGATGTGATTCATGCGTGAATGCGACGTCCGGTTATTGTCCAGGAGCGTGGAACTCTTGGCATTTGCAAGTCGTACGTTACACCTCTGCCCGCTTCACGTTTTGTTCTATTTGAACTAGCGTGGCGGGTGGATGTCGCGCGCGGAGCGAAGCGTCTTGCATTAAACACACTTTGACGACGACCCGTCGATCGAATACTGACAAATACGAAGGGAGGGCATGTGGGCAAGTACTATCCAGATTTTACTAGTGAGAGTCTGGTGGAATATGGAGTGTACCTTGGTGCGCTTACCCCCGACACAACAGCAGAGGCACTTGTCGGAATGCTCCCGAAAGAAAGGACTAATTGTCCCCCATTGCCTGGCAGTAAAGTTACAGATTTTCACCATACGAGCCTCACTCAAGCAACGTTGCCTGTTGTGCCAAGTCAACAAGCGAGCGATGAGTTCGCTGCACACGAGCCAGCATTCTGCTTTCTTCGGCCTATCACGACCACGGTAACAAGGCCATCGCTGCAACGCACTCGTAACCTATTTATCGAAGTGAACCACAACACTACATCACCTCACCTCGTGATCGGATTTGGCAAGGATTCTAGCTTCTTGGTAGTGACACACCTGGTGAGCTTCATCCCGCTCACGGCGTAAGCGGCGTAAAGTCGCCAAGACAGCTTCCCCTCCATCCACGGAAGGCAACTTTTCATCCAACCTATTTATCGAAGTGAACCACAACACTACATCACCTCACCTCGTGATCGGATTTGGCAAGGATTCTAGCTTCTTGGTAGTGACACACCTGGTGAGCTTCATCCCGCTCACGGCGTAAGCGGCGTAAAGTCGCCAAGACAGCTTCCCCTCCATCCACGGAAGGCAACTTTTCATCCAGCTGCAGCAGTTTTCGGACCATGTCTTCTTCGATACCCCCACCCCCTCCATTATCACCATACCCCACGCCTTCCCCGTCTACCTCGTCCTCTTCACTTCTCTCCCCTCCACAGCCTTCCCCGCCTCCCCTACGCCCCCCGCGGTTCACGCACCCCGTGTCGTCCTCGTCATTCACGCCTCCCTCGCCGCCCCGCCCCCCTCCCTCGACCGTGGTCCGCCTCCCTCATCTCCCCGCTTCCACTACCACCACCATCACCACCAGCGCCAGAGACGGTAGCAGCACCGTCAACACTAAACGCATTGACGGTAGCAGCATCAACGCAATCACCACCACCATCACCAGTGCCAGAGACGACAGCAGCACCACCCCAATCATCACCACCACCATCACCACCAGTACCATCACCGCTCCCACCATCAGCGCCAGAGATGGTAACAGCACCAGCAGCGCTACACGCATTGACAGTAGCAGCACCACCGCCACGAACACCACCAGCACCACCACCAAAACCACTACCAGTACCACCACCAGAGCCAGAGACGGCAGCACCACCAACAACGCTAGCCGCACTGACGGTAGCAGCACTTCCGCAACCAGCACCAGCACCACCACCGCCACCACCATCACCACCACCAACACCGCCGCCACCACTACCACCGCCATCAGCGCCAAAGACGGCAGCAGCACCGTCAACACTACCCGCATTGACGGCAGCGAACCTACCACCCCCAGAGCCACCACCATCAAAACCACCCGTCGCCGCGCCGCCGCTGCCGCCACCACCACTAGCGCCAGAGGTGGCAGCAAGACCGTCAGCACTACCCGCATTGACGGCAGCAAACCCACCACCCCAGCACCATCACCATCACCACTCCCATCACCACCGCCACCGCCACCGCCAACACCACCAGCGCCAGAGACGGCAGCAGCAGCACCAACAACGCTAGACTCAATGACGTTAGCAGCACCTCTGCAACCAGTACCAGCACTAGCACTAGCCGCACCACCACCACTCTCACCATCACCAACCCCGCCGCCACCACTGCTACCACCACCAGCGCCAGAGACGACAGCGACACCGTCAACATTACCCGCATCGACGGTAGCACACGCACCACCAGCAGCACCACCACCACCGCCGCCGCCGCCACCACCACTGGCGCCAGAGGCGGCAGCAGCACCGTCAACACTACCCGCATTGACGGCAGCGAACCCGCCACCCCCAGCACCATCACCACCACCACCACCACCACTCCCATCACCACCACCACCATCACCGCCACCACCACTAGCGCCAAAGCCGGCAGCAGCACCGTCAACACTAACCGCATTGACAGCAGCAAACCCGCCACCCCAGCACCACCACTCTCACCACCACCAACACCACTACCATCCCCACCAGCGCCAGAGACGGCAGCAGCACCGTCAACACTATCCGCATTGGCGGCAGCAAACCCACCAGCTCCAGCACCACTATCATGAAAACCACCACCACCACCGCCGCCGCCGCCGCCACCACCACTGGCGCCAGAGGCGGCAGCGGCACCGTCAACACTAACCGCATTGACGGCAGCGAACCCACCACCCCCCAGCACCATCATCACCACCACCACTCCCACCACCACCACTAGCGCCAGAGACGGCAGCAGCACCGTCAACGCTAACCGCATTAACGGCAGCGAAGCCACCACCCCCAACGCCACCACTTTCATCACCACTAACACCACTACCATCCCCACCAGCGCCAGAGGCGGCAGCAGCACCGTCAACACTAACCGCATTGACGGCAGCAAACCCACCACCCCCAGCACCACCACCATCAAAACCACCACCACCAACACCACCGCCACCATCACTAGCGCCAGGGGCCGCAGCGGCACCGTCAACACTAATCGCATTGACGGCAGCACCATCACCACCACCACCACCGCCGCCGCCACCACTAGCGCCAGGGCGGCAGCAGCACCGTCAACACTAACCGCACTGACGGCAAAACCCACCACCTCCACCACCACCACTCTTACCACCACCACTCTCACCACCATCACCACCACCACCACCATCCCCACCAGCGCCAGAGACGGCAGCAAACCCACCACCCCCACCACCAGCACCACCTCCACCGCCACTCCCACCACCACCACCACCACACAACCACCGCCAGCGCCAGAGACGGCGGTAGCACCGTCAACACGACGTGCATGGACGGTGGCAGCACCACTACCACCGGCACCAGCACCACCAACAGGCGTGCATGACGATGTTGAGCCCTCTGCCTCCTCCATTCCCCCTGAAGGAGCTCCGCTGAGCTTCGGCTTGGGCTATGCGGTAAATCGCGGGGCATGGAGCACGGAAGGCCGGAGAACCGCCAGAGGCAACTGTTCGTCAGTGGCTGTGAAAAAACACGCTACTATAATAGTACGAGTACAGGATCAGGATCGAATACTCCCATGAGTAGCGAGCATTGGATGTCGCCCTGATCGGCACAAATCGAACGAATCTTCAGTACGAGACGTAAACTCGATGCGTCTGAATAAAGTTGAAATGGCTAACCACCACAACACCAAACACCCACCGTACAGATACAAAATCCGGGTGGGCTTCGATTAAACCTCTATGTCAAGGCATACGGGGGCTAACACGTGATGCCATCGAAAGGGGAACATACCCCTATTCCTGTCAATGCTACTGTACGAGCCATCGCGCTGGCTACCGTCAATCCTATTAATCAGGGATGTACGTTACCGGTAACCGTAATTCAGAAGTTACTGGTATTGGGGGTAGGCAATACCATTTTTTGCCGGTAATAAAAAATTGCCGATCCGTCTTGAAACAACCACGCCTCAAAATGTATTGGAAACTCTCCTGCATTTGTTTATTGCGAGATCAAGCGTGCATAGCACAGAGCACATCACAGTACCAAGCAACAGCAGAGAGAACTAACCACACGATATCCACGCAGTCCCACATCGTGTGGTTACTGCTCCGTATTAGCACTGTCTTTTCTTTTTTTCCCCGTCTGAGATTTATTTTTTCGTTACATAATATACCAGGTACAACATTCGTTTCTCTTCTCTTTTCCCAAAACCAACTTAGTGACACGACGGCTGTGCCGATTTAATACTAAGCATGCTTGTATATATTATGTTCTTTGTGCTGTACTCTTATTCGTTTGTTGGCCTGTTCGTACTGAACATAACACAATATAAATGTCCAGTGTGTGTGTGATGTTGTCAACGGTGAAGGAATAATGATCCACGGAGCACAACGTACAACTATATATAATGATTCTTTTTTTGAGGAGAGAGGGATTTGGTCAGGAGTTTTTTTCGTCTCGGCATGAGTATGGGATGCTTGGAACTGGAATTTCTCCGTCAAATCGCTTCGTTCGAGCGCCGTCTTCGGGGGGCGGCTCCAACGCTCCTCGCCCTGCCTTGTCCGTTCCGCACCTCGACGTGAACGCGGATGGAGGCTGACCGAGACAAGCGAAAATATTCAAAAAATGTTGTGTCTTGAGGAGGTACTCTCGAGCCTTCCGTTGTATTTTGACGTCTGCAGAGCATGATCATTTCCAAAATTGACATCACTTCCAAACGGTAGTTGCTAAGATTTTGTATTTTTGAGGTTGTAATCTCGAGCGTTTAGTTCGAGTGACGTCTGCAGAGCTTGAACGAATAAAACACGGGAAAATAAATCTTGGCAAGACATTATTTCCAAACTGGCGTGCAATATGTTGTCCTACTGTTGTATAAAAAATCCCCATGGTACCGCGGTAGAAATCATAGTAGTGCATTTGTTTATTGAATTTCGGTAGGTACGTACGTACATGGACAGACGTGGCAAGAGCACGCATGCCTAAGACGAGGAGGTACTTATTACGATTACTACGGCAGGAAAATCACGAGTGGCTGCGTCCCCGGCCTCGAGGGTGGCACTATGTGAGTTTGGGCACATCGACATAGCTTGTAATCGTGCAAGTAATATAGGTGCGAGTAAGAGCACACCCACTGATTATGCTATATCACACACACGCTTTTTGTCTGACTTATGGCATGGGAAGGGTATAAAAACAGGGAATACATTTTCGACATGAAAAACAAGGGGGAAAATCGTTCCTGTTGTTAAGCTGCGCGACGCGAAGGTCATAGTGGTAGACGGCGGTATCCACGGAAGAAACCAGTGGCATTCATTCGTCCCGGTATCGCATCGGCGGGTGGTTATTTTCCCCGAGAAAACTCTTTGGAGAAGTATAGGCGGTGTGGAAGGCGTACTTTGTTGTTGCTGTGGTGTCTGTCTCCGCTGCTGAAGCGGTCGTGTTGGTACGTAACTGACAAATCAAGACGAGCGATCGATATTACAGTACGCAACTTGCAAAGGTGAGTATCGACCCTAAATTCGTCGAACTTACAGCTGACATCGTTAGAACAGTTTTTAAAATAATTATGTGTTACTGCTTCCTACTTGACGTGCTCCTTGCTGCTGA
Organism: Undaria pinnatifida; assembly: GCA_012845835.1. Classification (NCBI taxonomy): domain Eukaryota; class Phaeophyceae; order Laminariales; family Alariaceae; genus Undaria; species Undaria pinnatifida. The sequence goes on from JABAKD010000020.1 coordinate 17,044,313, forward strand.
TTGCTGATTGATCCTCTCTAGTGAGTTGTGTAGAGCCAGTCACCCCGGTGGTCTAGTGGTTACCCTTGAATACTAGCGTTGGTCCTTTTCGATTCCCACCGTTGTGAGAGATTTGACTTTTTAATTTGCAGAAATGCAAAAAAGGGTCAACTATCAACTGCTGAGAACGCTTAGCAGCGTGGGTAGGTAAATTCGACGCAAATCGACGAGGGAAGAAATGCTGAATTCTCGCGATAAAAAAATTGGGCATGTACCGTAGTGGGGAGGGGCAGGAGGGCCCGCTATGTGACCCCGGATCTGAGTTATGCTACCACTGGGAGGTAGGGCGAGAGTAGTGCAAGGATACTAAATGGGATGGAAACAAAAAACTAATACAATACGAGAAGAGCGTTTCAGACAAGCTACACCAACAAGAAATTACAGCAGGACAGTGGGGGTATTCCGATTCACCAAGATCACCCTGCGACAAGCCGAAGCAGGCGCTCATTGCTCTTATTTGTTGTGGGCAATATGGATGCTAGTATGCCGGGACATGGCGATTTTACCGCTCATATGTCCCGAATAGCTTTATATTTGACGCTCTGGGTACCACCTGTGTAGACCCATTCTGAGGTCGAGCGTTTTGTGCAAATTGCGGTCGCATGGCGAATCTTTGCCCTACGCGGGTAGTATGCAATAAAACCTGCGAAAATATTAGCGGGCTTACTAATTTTTTACCCTAAGCAAATGAAGTCGACATTTTCAGCAATTGTTTTCGGTGTCGCATAAGCGACAAAGAGCTGATTGTGTGCTGGCAAGTATTCCATGACTATACGGCCATTATGCGAGTCAAATACGCACTCGTTTGGCCTCATTTCAGGCTGTTTTCCACGGTTATTATGCTCGAGTTGTGCCAGTCTTAGTTCCATGTATTATCTCGTTTTTCTTTGAACACCTCATGTTAGTTTGAAATAGTGCTTTTAACCGGGGGGGCCTGAATCCTGGATACAAGTCGCTCTAATTCGTCCATTTATATTGAGTTTAGTGCAATTGTTGCTGTTCAAGCGTTTCTCGTCCTCATTTTGAGCGTGCTTGCTCGGCGCGCCAACATGATATAATCTCAAAGTCGCTATCTCGTGCGACCTATAATGCAAATAATAACCGGTCGAATTGCGCTCGCATTGCGAATGTTTGTCGAATGCGAGAAGTATGCGAGAAAACCCGAGTCGGTCAAAATAATCGAGAGCTTATGTTGGGTCAAAACCTACCAGCCAATCATGGATAAGCCAATGGGGTCAGAATTGACACGCTGTGCGGGGAGGTATCGACCCGGGAGATCCTCGTTCTAGTTCCCGCGTTCTTGGAGCTCTAGAGATTCGGAGGATTTCTAAACCGGGGATGGGGCCCTACGTCCCCCGTGTGCGACGGAACTGCCCCCCATTGGTTGGTGAGCCTCTATTATCCTCCTAGGGTGGGGCGGCGCTGTGGAGCTCGAACCAATCCACGATTTTAGCCAACGGAATTGGGGTTACCACACCGTGGGGGGGGTGTCGACCCGAGAGAACTCGGTATTTTTCCCCGGTTTGTCTAAATTTCAGATATATAGAATGCGGGGATGAGACCCCATCGTCTCCGGGTGGAGCTGGCTCTATAATATACGACCCCCAGCCAATCAGGGATCGGCCTGTCGGTGGGGTTGGGGATTTCCACACTGTGCGGGGAGGTATCAATCCTGGCGATATCCGTGTTCGTTCCAGGGTTGTCGGTAGTTGTATATGTGTGGATGGATTATGATCCTGGGATGGGACTCTATCGTCCCAAGATGACGGAAACTGTATGTACGATCCCCGGCCAATGAGCGACCAGCGATCAGACAAAAAGGCCATGCCAGGTAAACATTTTATTTTTCGTCTAAAACTCGAGCCTGAAATTCTTGACTGCCAAATTCTTAGTTCAGTGTGCTACCGCGTACTACTAATACTCTATCTACCAGATAACAGTGATCTACAGCAACAAGTTGCAGCATTATAATAGCATTTGAGGAATTGAATGACAAAGGCAGCGACACCGTGTGTCACGCCTAGGATACCGTCAGCAAGTCTCTCCACAGTCAGACTATGCACACAAAAAGACAATCGTTCTGCGGGCCTCGGATCTACATACCATCATACATGGTGTAGCAGCAGCTGTGGCTCAGTGCGCGCCTCTGAGTGGCGACGTACAGAACATGCAGCATACATGACCACCCCCTTGCCGGCCCTTGATGCTTGATTGAGTCAAAACATCAAGAGACGCACTCGAAACGCCTCTTCGACGCCGGAATAGAGGGTCAGTCTGCGTGTGAGCTCGGATTAATCCGATCGAAATATTATGAAGCTCGGAATCGGGTTCACGCAAGAAACGGCAAAAGTAAGTATGCCACTGTTAGCCTATATCGATATCTTGGCATTACTTTACATTCTACACACGTAGACTATGTGTTGTGTGGGAACGATTTTTACTCTATTAAATATTGAATCGAACAAGTCGAAGTGCTGCCCTGCCCTACCCGGGTCATGGGTGCCGGCGAAAGCCGGCATCCATGCGGAGCCCTTGTAAAATCTATTACCAGGTACATGGTATATTATTGTCTACTAATACCATTGTAAACCTTCATTTACACTTGTACATATAGCTCTACTTTGCTATCATACGAGTGGACGAGGTACAGGCCCAGTGGGGGGGGGGGGGGGGGCGTGCTCATCTATTGCTTGCCTTAGTCATTTGACCATTGACCACGCATCTCTTTCGAGACGGAGCACCGTTCCTACTCCTAATAGAGGCACCTCCTACTTGTGATTTACCCTTTCCTATTACTTTCGTTATGTGTGCATCCCAAGAGCAGTCCTTTGATATCCTACGCCAAGGTCTACGATCGGTAATTCATCTTCTCCCCACTTCCATTTGAAACTTACCAGATTCACATTATCTTCGTTACGTACAACTACTGCGCATATTTTCACGTTCGCTGTCACTCTCCATTTCCTAGTACACTCTAGTGCTTTCTCTGTCTGTTTCTGCAATCGTTCGGGTGTTTTTATATCCCCCCCGAATCATCCACCAACATCAACCCCGACACCGTATCTTCCCCCATCGTGACTCCTTGCTGTGCTGCTTCGACTGCTATTATCATGCCAATAAATACCTTGAATACATTGGGTGACAGTGTACATCTCTGTGCAACGCCTTGTAAAAATATCAAGTTATATGGATGTCTCCCCGTCCAGCATCACAGCACTTCTCGCACATTCCGTAATAATTTTCACCATTCTCCACATCTTTCCTCTGGTCCCAGTTTCCCACATATTTTTCAACAACCCATTCCTCCATAATGTGCCATAGGCCTTCTGTACATCTAAGAAGAAACAGTACGTCGTTAGTCCGGCGTCTTTCCTACCTTGAATTATCCAGGGCTTTTCACGGGTCATGACCCGACCCGCGGGTCGGGTCAAGGGGGTTTCAAAATCTCGCGGGTCGGGTCGGGTCGGGTCATCACGTTTTAAAATCTCACAGGTCGGGTCGGGTCGGGTCAAGGGGTTTTCAAAATCTCGCGGGTCGGGTCGGTTCGGGTCAAAAGGCTTCAAAATCTCGCGGGTCGGGTCGGGTCGGGTCAAGAGGTTTTGCAAAATCTCGCGGGTCGGGTCGGGTCATGACCCGCCAGATACGGGTCACTTCGCGGGTCAAGCCATAATGACCCGTGAGTTGTTTTGGGTTGACCCGCGGGTCAAACCCGCGGATCTAGCCGGCGGGTCCGCCTTTTTCAAACATACAGCTGAGAGCCACGTTGGTGTCGTGTAGGCGCCCCGCGGGTCGGGCCCGCGGGTCCGCCAATAAAATACAAACATTTCGGCTTCCTGCCTCCCTCGTGCCGATGCTCCGATAATATGTCATCACAGCGTGCAGAACAATCACCAGGCAGTACCCCTAGCTACTCGTAACAAGGCAAACAGCAGTGTGACGCGAATCCCGTGCCTACTGAAGCCGTAACAGCAGTAATATTACGGTCATACCAGTACGAAATGTGACCAAACGTAAAAAGGCAAGGAAGGGCAGTCGTCGTCAAAGCAGCAGCAGCAGCAGCACTGGCAGCAGCAAGCACCAGCAGCAGACCCCGGATTCTCGCGGATCGCAGCCCCTGCTGACAGACCCACCGCCCCAGTTGTGGGCTTGCTGCCGGAGGCGGCTCAGCTAGGCTGCTTGCCGGGGCTGGAGACTGCACAGATAGAAGATAGATACAGCAGTGCAGTAGTAGCTAGCTCGAGAATTATTATCATACCAGTACGAAATGTGACCAAACGTAAAAAAAGCAAGAAGAAGAGCAGCCGTTGTCGAAGCAGCAGCGGCAGCAAGCAGCAGCAGCAGCAGCAGCAAGCAGCAGCAGCAGCAGCAGCAGCAAGCAACAGCAGCAGCAGCAGCAGCAGCAGCACAGCAGCAGCAGCACCCTGGCAGCAGCAAGCACCAGCAGCAGACAACGCATCCTCGCGGATCGCAGCCCCTGCTGACAGATCCACCGCCCCAGTTGTGGGCTTGCTGCCGGAGGCGGCTCAGCTAGGCTGCTTGCCGGGGCCGGAGATTGCACTTGTAAATTATAACTAGCTCGCCCGTCGGGTCGCTGGTCGGGTCGACCCGGTGGTCTAACGGTACGGGCATGTCCATGCATGTGGGTTGCGGTTTCTTTCCTATTCCTCGCGCGCACACCACATGACATAATCATCAGCTGCAAACAATGCCGGTAAAAAACGCAGAGAACACGACATACTGGGAAAAGTACGAGGGACCAAGGACCAACCAACCGACCGAGGTATACATGCTTTGACCCGTGACTTTTTGACTTTGACCCGTGAGAAATATCACGGGTCAAGTTCACGTGACCCGCCAGACGACCCGAATCTCGCGGGTCACCCGGATTGTCGCGGGTCGGGTCGGGTCGGGTCAGGACGACATCAAAATCTCGCGGGTCGGGTCGGATCGGGTCAAGACATCTCGAAAATCTCGCGGGTCGGGTCGGGTCGGGTCAAGATGTCTCGAAAATCTCGCGGGTCGGGTCGGGTCGGGTCAAGACGTGTCGAAAATCTCGCGGGTCGGGTCGGGTCAGCTGACCCGACCCGACCCGACCCGCGAGATTTGACCCGACCCGTGAAAAGCCCTGGAATTATCTTACCTAGTGTGTACACATGGTCTACGCAACTACGGTACGGCCTAAATCCTGCTTGCCCTCCGCTTATTTTTTCGTCCTTCTCCAACATTGTTCCCATGTTATCGTTCAAAATCTTACAGCATGCTTTGCCTACGGTGCTTAATAGCGTTACAGGCTCAGAGGGGGGGGGGTGCACTCAGTTAGAGCTTGGCCGTAGTCGTATGACCATAAACCCTCGCACCCCTACTATGCCGGGACGGGGCACGTCGGGTTTTCACCAACCAGGCAGACATTGCTTGCACCAAGCGCGAAGCGCCGTGAGATGTTTGGCGAGTCGCATGAAGAGCGAACAGCACCTTTCCGAGAACCGCTCGTAAGACGGACTTCGGCACCTTGTGCCTACTTTCTTGCTTACGGATGACAGCGCCAATGAGTTACTTTGTTTTCTGGTGTGGCTACTCCAGAAGCAGCAATGGGTATTGCGATGTAACTCCCTCGTGGGTCCCTTTACAGCCGAAGCGCAGCGCGGCAGTTCAACAACGGCAAGCAGTACTTCCAGCATAATATGCACGAACAATAATACTTTCACCTCGCTTTGAGCCGGTACAAGAAGAGAAAAAAAAGGGGGAAACGAAAATAAAAGTAAATGCGTATAGGACAATAATGTACACACCGAGGCTGGAACCCAACGAAAAGAAAATAAAGAAACTATTTCAGGACAGAAAGTCAATTCACCGAGGTTCGACCCCGTGGCTATCGATTGACCATCGTACGGAGCTACCCTTCAAGCTACTGTTGTACGACAACTTATGGGACACGTTTTGTTGTTATAACTACAACTACGCACTTGACGCTACGCAACAGAAGCTTGGCAAAAATCAGTATTTTGCGGGGGCCGTCACGACACGAGGCGAGAACGACCGAGGCCGCTCCCGGCAGAGACGGGAGGGGCGGACAAGGTGAGGTACGTCCAGGAAACAGCGCGCCAAGAGGTGGACCTCGGCTCAAGTTTGGTTCAAGACGGCTCAAAACTTGGTCTACTTTGGGCCTCTTGATCGCTGAGACGACAGTGTCAACACATTTTATAAAATTAAATGGGGGCTTTGCCGCGGCGGGCTGCCACCCGCCTTGGCTCCGCGCACACCCGTAACTTTCGAGGATGCATGACATCTATCATGAGTAGATGATTATAGGTAAATTGAGGCTGTGCATACGACAGCACTGCCACGGGGTGCATTAAAAACAAATCGTGTTTGAATAAAGAAAAAGGCACTAGCATCAGGTGCAATAAACCATAGCAACGAATTGAGTCATCCGGCACACGATGATGAATAACAGCTGCTGCAGCCCCAGCGAAACGCATATTATGTATGTGTAACTTCAACAACAGCAACAGGAGCGGCAGCGGCGACAGTTCGACAACACCAAACAGCATTTCCAGTATACTAATATGCATATACAGTATTATTTTCAGTTTGCTTTGAGCCGATACATGAAGAACAAAACAAGAGGGGGGGGGAAGTAAGAGTAAACGAGTACCGGACAATGTACACACCGGGGGTCGAACCCAGGGAAAAGAAAACGAAGAAACTAACGTGAAAAAAGACGTGAATAGGCCGAAATTCGAAGTCGCGCCCGAACAATTGACACTTTCGGGGCTACCCCTCAAGCTACTTTTGGACGACTACAACTGGGACAAAATAATGTGTTCTTGTACCTACGACTACGCACTTGACTTTTCGCAATAGAACAGTGTAGAAAAATACGATTTTTGCTCCAGCTGTCACGAAATGAAACGAGAACGGCCGAGGCCGCCCCCGTCAGCGTCGGGAGGGGCGAGCGAGGTGACGCACGTCTAGCAAATCAACGCGCCGAGAGGTGGCCTCAGCTCGAGTTATGCTGCAGACGGCTCAACACCTGGTCTAAATCGGACCCTTCGGCTGCTCTCGTGCAAGCACTAACATATGTCTACACATCCAATGATTATTCTTTCTAGAGGACGGGGATTTGGCAACGAGTTTTTTTTGTCTCGGCCTCAGTCCTCAGCATAGGATTCTCGGAACTGGAATTTCTCGGTCAAATCGCTTCGTTCGAGCGCCGTCTTCCGGGGGCGGCTCCAACGTCCCTCGCCCTGCCTTATCCGTTCCGCACCTCGACGCGAGCGCGGATGGGGCTGAGCGAGACAAGCGAGAAGTACGCAAAGTTTTGTATTTTGAACGGTACTCTGGAGATATTGTTTGGGTCTTGATGTACGGAGAGGTTGATAAAATAAAACTTGGGAAGACATTATTCCCAAACTGGCGTCATATATCGTCCCAAAACAAAGAATATTTACCGTTAAAAAAATCCCCATGGTCGCCCTGGTGGTCTAGTGGTTATCCTCGAATACTACTAGCAGCGTTGGTCGTTGAGTTTGATTGCCACCCTGGTGAAATTTTGACTGTATTTGCAAAATGAAAAAAAGGATCAACTGCTGAGAACGCCTAGCAGCGTGGGTAGGCACAATTCGACGCGAGTCGACGAAGGGAGAAAATGCTGAATGATTCTCGCGATAAAAAAAAAGGCACGTACCGTAGGGGAGAGGGGAGGATTACCTGCTATGTGACCCCGGATTTGAGTTACTACCGGGAGGGAGCGCGAGAGTAAGGCGAGGATAACAAATGGGATGAAGAGAAAAAAAGAAAAATGGTAACGCGGTAGGTATCATAGTAGTGCATTTATTTATTGAATTTCGGTAGGTACGAACGTACATGGATGGACGTGGCAAGCGCACGCATGACTGAAACGAGGAGGTAGTGGTTACGATTACTACGCCAGAAAAAGCCACACAGCAGCATTACGAGTAGCTGCGTCCCCGGCCTCGAGCATGGTAATATACCAGTTCGGGCACATCGACATAGTTTGTACTCGTGCAAGAAATATAGATACGAGCAAGAGCACACACACCGTTGCTCTATTACACACGTGTTTCTTGCCTGACATATGGCATGAGGAGGGTGTACCAAAAAACACGGAATAACTTTTCGACCGAAAAAACAAGGGGGAAAATCGTTCCTGTTGTTAAGCTGCACCACGCGAAGGTCGTACTGTATAGACGGTATCCCGGTTAGAAACCAGTGGCATGCATTCGTCCCGGTATAACTTCGGCGGGTGGTTCTTTTCCCCAAGACTCTTTGGCGCCGTATAGGCGGTGTGGAAGGCGGTATTTCTTGCTGTGGTGTCTGTCTCCGATGCTGTTCTGGTCGTTTGCCTGTCAACTGGAAGCGGTCGTGTTGGTACGTAACTGACAATTCATTTTGTGTTGCTCCCTACTTGACGTGTTCCTTGCTGCTGAATACCGATTGATGATCTCTAGTGGAGTGGCTTTATTCCTGATGATATAATACGATATCCAAGCAAGTTGGACCGTTCTCGGACTCGCTCTGGACTGAATTATGCAATTGGCCCATGCACAACTTCTCCAATCACATGCCAGTATGAAGTGGTAGTCGTTCAACTAGCTGAACTTCTTAGTGAGTGGCAGTTTCCTCTATCCACGAACCCCAGGCGAGCCGATCAATCGAGTACCGGAGGTTAGGCTAAACTGTGTGGGGCGGTATCGAGGCAGGGGGGCAAACGAAACGTCAGCGTACCGCGGATGGGGCATACGAATCAAAATTCGGCAGTCCGAGTTGCCCCATTTTTTTCTAGTTGTAAATACCTTGAAGGATTTCCGAACCGGGGTTTGGGCCCTATTATGTAGTGCTGGCGTTGTATACGAACCTTAGCTAAGGATTCTACACCATGCGGTGTGGTGTCGACCCGGGAGAAGTCGGTTTTCGTCCGCGGTTTGTTGGAGTTAATGCGGTTTGGAAGGATTTCTGGAGCAGGGATGGAGCCCTATCCTCATCGGGTTGGAAAGTTCCCTAGTCTATATCCGCCCCGGGTGTCTCTGGCTCTACGGGCTGCACAGCCAATCACCGATAAGTCAATGTGAATAGATGATTGTCACACCATGCGGGGCTATGTCGAGCCGCGGGGGAAATCGGAAATCGACCGCGGTTTGTCAGGATCTCTGAAACGGGCATGGGATTATATCCTCCTGTGGTGGCGCTGCCCTCATGTCCGAGCCCCAGCCAATCAGCGGCAAGCCAATACCGCTGGAGTGCCACGCCGTGCAGGGCAGTGTCGACCCGGGGGATCATCGTTATTGTTCCCGCGGTTTTGGAGCTGTATGAACCGGGGATGGAACCCTACCTCTCCCGTGTGCGACGGAAGTGCCCCACATTGACGGGCCTCTACCCACCCAGGACAGCGCACTGGAGCTCGAACGAATCAGCGATTAGCCAACGTGTGGTGCAAAAACGAGTTTAGGAGGAAACAACTCCATTGAGTAGCATGTGTTGTGTCAATACTTTTAGTCTAGTTCCTTGCAATGGCGTCGCAGGCAGGGTGTAAAATCATGAACAGTGAGCCGCGGGTTCGATTCTCACCGTCTTTCCCGTATAGAAAAAAAACGAATGATTTTCTCACGTTCAAGAACCTGTAAAACTCAACCACTTAAAAACAGCGATGAGAGCAAAACATGATAATGGCAAGTCACTCCAATACCAAAAAAGTTGCATTGGATACTGGGTACCTCATCGGGGTCCCGACATAATGTAAGAAATATGTCAGGTTTAGTGGGGGAGAATGTGCTGGAAAAACGAGTTCAGAAGGAAACAACTCGAGTAGTAATTGTTGCGTAACATTTTTAGTATACTTCCTCACAAACGGGGTTGGGGTTTCCTCACCGTGCGGGGCGGTCTCGAACCGAAAAAACTCGGTTTTCTTCCTCAGTTAGTAGAAGTTTAGAGAATCTAGATATGGAACGGCCTCTGGGCCGGGGATGGAACCCTATCCTCCAGAGGTGGAGCTGGCTTAACACACGAACCCCAGCTAATCAGAGGTCGGCCGATGGGGTTGGGAATTCCACACCGTGCTGGGAGGTATCAACCCAGATGATATCCGCGTGTTCGTCCCCGGGTTGTCGGAGTTGTAGATGTGTGGGTGGATGCCGATCCCGTGATGTGACCCTATCGTGTCCGGGCGACGCTTATTTTGAGTATTGATCCCGGCCAATGAGCGATCAGACAAAAATGACATGCTTTTGTTTTCGTCTAAAAAAGCTCCAGCCTGAAATTCTTAACTGTCAAAATCGTAAGCGTTGTCGTCGCGTACTGTATCTACAAGAAGTGAGCGATCTACAGCTAGCAACAAGGAGCAGCGATGCAACAGCATTCGAGGAATAGAACGATGAAGGCAGCGACACCACCGTCTTTCGCGCCGGGAACACCGTCAGCACATCTCTCCACGATCAGACTACACACACAGACAGGCGACGCTCGGATCTAGATGATACTATCATGCATGGTGTATTTCAGAAAGCTGGCTCAGTGCGCGCCCCCTATTGGCCACGAAGAGAACACGCAACAGACATGGTCAGTCACTTTGCTAGCCCCGGATGCTTGATTAGGTAAAAACATCAAAAGAAACGCAATCGACACATTTCGTCGCCAGGCTAAAGGGTCGGTCGGTGTGTGCTCGGATATATACTGTCGAAATATGATGAAGCTCGGAATCGGATTCATGGTTTCAAAGAAACGGTAGCAAGTAGTCAATTGGTAACGTTTGTAATCTTTCTACTATTTAATCGAACAATTCCAAGTGCTGCCCTGCTCTGCCCAAAGCATATGTGCCGGCGAATGCGGATACCTTGTACCTATATATACGCTTATTCTCAATATTTATTAATGTATTCACAACAACAGCAAGCAACAGCGGCAGTCCAACGACAAACGGCAAGCGGTAGAAGTGCAGCATACATACATATCTGGTATAGTAACATCGGCAGCAACGCCGCACAACTCTTGTGTGCGTGTAAATTCAACAAAAAAGCAGCGGCGGCAGCGCCATCAGCAGTACGACGAACAGCAAGCAGTGTCCAGTGTAATACGCTAAAATAAATGACGTATTCACCTTGGGCCGGTACCCGGACGTATAGAACAAAACAAAGAGGGAAGAAAAACAGAAATAAACAAGAAAAAGTAACATATCCGATACACATCGAGGCTCGAACACGGACGGAAGAAATCAACAAACAGAAGAAACAACCCAACAAAAGGGAGGGGGAGGGCGTTCACCGCGACGCTTGATCCTGCAACTCGCGAATACAAACAGTGCGTGTGTAACTGCCGAACTACGCAATGACTTGTGGTCAGAAGATAATTGAGCATTTTTATACATACGCCGCCGCACTTGATATTTCGGAACGGAAAATGAGCAAAGACGTGTTTTTCAAAGGCGACCACGACACGAAGCGAGAACGGGCGAGGGCGTCCCCGGCAGAGTCGAGAGAGGCGAGCAAGGTGAGGCATGTCCAGGAAACAGCGCGCCGAGAAGTGGACCTCGGCTAGAGGTATCTCGAAGACGGCCCAAAGTCTGGTCTAAATCGGACCCTTCGGCTGCTCTCGTGCAAGGGTCATCATATTCATGCATGTGTTTTAAGCAGCAAAAACAAATCAAAGGCAATAATGGTACCAACGATACGTACATCACCGCAAGGAAGATAGGTGTTATCAAACCTGCAGTGAAACGCAGAATCACACACACCGAAAAACAATAATGGTCGTAGAAGGATTCGAAGTTGCGACCTTCCAACCATAACGAACGCATGTCAACCGGTTGACACATAAAACGCTTACACACACAAAAACAAATGCGATCGTAGAGGCAATAGAAACCGCGACCGTCCAACCAAAACTAACCCATATCAATCGTTTGGGACACAAAACTCTCTATATGTATCATCTCAAACTGATGTACATCTCTACGCACGCGTAGAAACTTGAGATCGGAACAGATATGTAAAAAAAGTCGAAACTATTAATAGCACTCGATCCCAGGACACGACGAGAACACGGCCGTGGCCGCCCAAGGCAGGGTCGGGAGGGGCAAGCAAGGTGGGCCACTTGCAGGAAACGGCGCGGCGCGAGATGGACCTCATCTCGAGCTATTTCGAAGACTGCTCAAACCCTGGACTAAGTCGGACCCTTCGGCTGCTCTCGTGGAAGCGCGAACAGTTTATATGTGTTTTATTTAGTTTTAGTATACATAGCATTTCGTACGGCAAGACAACTAACCTCGGACCAACACGCGTGCAAAACTACTTTATTGTTGTACCGTGGACGACAGTCACCCACGAAGGGAAGACGGAGGGCAAGTCCGAGCAGGCAGAAATCGACTCTTACGATACTTAACGAAGTACGAGCATTCTCACCATTGCCGAGGGAGTTCCACCAGAGTTCCTGCTCCAGCAAGAGAGCAAGAACCCCGACCCCCAACCCGCGTTGGCGGCCTGTCCGGTAGGCCGCGGAAGTACACCCCCAGGGTCCCCTCGTCCTCCGCCCTCCTGTCCTTCCTCCGCCACCCCTGGTATCACATTTCCCGATGGTGTGCCACCAGAAGCCCGCCTTGAAGAAAGGAAAAAACCGGTTGCCCAGCCTTTCCTTATGGTCTTTCCGTGGGGCCGTGAAAACCCTGCCCCACCTCCTGCCTCCCCCCTTCGTCCCCCTCGGACAGCACGTGCATCGAGCGTCCCGCCTAGAGCCACGCTGACCACCGAGTCCTCCGATACGCCCCCCATCGAGGAAGACGAGTCAACCACGCTGCCGCCGCCACTGCCGTCGCTCACAATACCAACAGGCGCTCCGGACAAAGACGTCGACCTGAATACAACATCGAGTCATACTGCTGTTAGTATTTACGGGCACAGCTGGCGACATGGTGCTTTTGCTGTGTTTGCACAGCACACTTCTGCTCCATTTCTGTACAGGGGGTGTTGAAGTGCAACAGATGCTTCAGAGGCACCCACGCCTCGATTGGTTAGGCGACCGCGTACATCGGCGGCCGCGTCTATGGGGAAGTTAGTACTAACGCTACCGCCTTCGCCGGAACTACCGCTGTGCGTCATGCGTCAAGCCGCCATCAAGTAGGTCAAGGTCCAACACAGGGGGATACCTGTAAGGTTGTAGAGACGCCTACAAGTACAACTAAAAACAAACGAACCCGCTACGCATGCCCTTGTGCAAGGGACGTTTAAGCACCCAACTCAAGCTACGCCAGCAATAACATACCTTGTCGCCAACGAAGCATGAGCAGATCCGCGCGTGCTGCGGTTGTCACCCTGTCCGATGCCGCCGTCGACATTAACAACTTCGCTGCTTCCATCGCTGCCGCAGCAAGGCGCGGTGTCGGCGGGCTATGGAGTACATCGTCGGGGCACGCGTTACGGGAGGCCGGAGGAAGGCAGCAGGCGACTGTTGGTCAGTGGCGGTGAAACAAACACGCTAGCATGAACCAATAGTCTTATCCGTATTGAGAAATGTTCTCGCCACGGTGGGCGCCAGTTCGAACTAGTCGTCGGCATGAGAGACATCATCAACACGTTTGATACATGCACAGAACGTTACGGTAAGGAGCTAGGGTAACGAAGCTGAAACCACCACTATGGAGATAGAAACAACCACGAAGCGGGGGGGGCACGACAAAGGAGTCCTACGTCATACTGCCAAGTATGATTAACCTCTGGCCATCTCATAAACAGAGATTTTGACAAGCCATGCCCTGGGTAACGAAGTTAAAGACAACAAACCCACCAATCCGAACGCGAAAAGGAAGACGTCCGTTAGTGTACATCTCTGTGCAACTCCTTGTAAAATCTCAACATATAGGATATCTCCCCGTCCAGCATCACAGCACTTCTTGCACATTCCGTCATACTTTTCATCATTCTCCACATCTTTCCTCTGATCCCAGTTTCCCACATATTTTTCAACATCCCATTCCTCCATAATGTGCCATAGGCCTTCTGTACATCTAAGAAGAAACAGTACGTCGTTAGTCCGGCGTCTTTCCTACCTTGAATTATCTTACCTAACGTGTACACATTGTCTACGCAACTACGATTTGGCCTAAACCCTGCTTGCCCTCCGCTTATTTTTTCGTCCTTCTCCAACATTGTTCCCATGTTATCGTTCAAAATCTTACAGAATGCTTTGCCTACGGTGCTTAATAGCGTTACAGGCCCAGAGGGGGGCGGGGGTGCACTCAGTTTGAGCTTGGCCGTAGTCGTATGACCATAAACCCTCGCACCCCTACTATGCCGGGACGGAGCACGTCGAGTTTTCACCAACCAGGCAGACATTGCTTGCACCAAGCGCGAAGCGCCGTGAGATGTTTGGCGAGTCGCATGAAGAGCGAACAGCACCCTTCCGAGAACCGCTCGTAAGACGGACTTCGGCACCTTGTGCCTACTTTCTTGCTTACAGATGACAGCGCCAATGAGTTACTTTGTTTTCTGGTGTGGCTACTCCAGAAGCAGCAATGGGTATTGCGATGTAACTCCCTCGCGGGTCCCTTTACAGCCGGAGCGCCAGCTGCGGCAGTTCAACAACAGCAAGCAGTATTTCCATCATAATATGCACGAACAATTTACTTTCACCTCGCTTTGAGCCGGTACAAGAAGAGAAAAAAAGAGGGGGAAACAAAAATAAAAGTAAATGCGTATAGGACAACAATGTACACACCGAGGCTCGAACCCAGAGAGAAAAAAATAAAGAAACTAGTTCGCAACAAAAAGTCAATTCACCGAGATTCGAGCTCGTGGCTATCGATTGACTATCGTACGGAGCTACCCTTCAAGCTACTGTTGTACGACAACTTATGGGACACGTTTTGTTGTTATAACTACAAGAGCAATGGCCAAAATCGGGTACACCCGGTCGACCGATAGCCGTTATCGGGTACCCCTTGAACACACAGTACCACAACGACTCAGGACGACATCTCATTGGTCGAAACCACACCGCATCCGAACGCAGCCGCATGTCCATCGGGTGCACCCGATTATGGCTGAACAAGTCTTCGAAATGTACCCGACTCGCATTCAAGCCACCCGATTATGGCCGGACTACTCGACCATCAGCCCACACGCACACACGAACGCGCTGCGGGCGCGAACTCGCGCCACGTCACGAGGCGGGGCATTGTTTGTTCTTTCGTCTCGGAGCTTTTTCCGGAGCTCTTTTTTGTGGCTTGTGAGACCCCGCTCCGCTCACGCCGATGCGCTCAACCACAGCCACAGCAGTAGTGATGTGCGACAACGGCCACCAGCGGCAGCCGAGTACACAAAATTGGCAACACAACGCAACATGTGCACGAATATACATGAGACTCCACACTAACATGAAGCACTGCTGTGCACAGGACTGCTGGATTTTGGCCATTGCAAAACTAATTCCTATGTAAGAGAGGTACAATCACGACCCACAGAGCTTTTCCTGAAAACGGCGTCCCTGCAGGGCACCTGTTAGCGAGACCTAGGAAATCAGTTGACTCAAATCATTTGATCCTCATTTCTCGGGGTGTGATGTGACAGGTGGCGGCAATATATTTCTCGGGACCGCCACGCCACGAACATATCTCCCTGTCTGTGCCATTTGGAAAGGAGCATCTGAATCCTTAACCCTTCTTGTGCCGTGTCTGTGCCCAGGTAGTCTGTGACCTAGTCTAAACCGTCTGCATAGATGCGCTTCTGTGCCTTGTGTGTAGGCGTGCTAACTGCGACTTCATGGTCCACAAAAAAGAGCTTCGACAAAAGATTGAGAAACAGCTGCGGAAAAAGAGCTCCGAGACGAAAGAACAAACAATGCCCCGCCTCGTGACGTGGCGCGAGTTCGCGCCCGCTGCGCGTGCGTGTGTGCGTGTGGGCTGATGGTCGAGTAGTCCGGCCATAATCGGGTGGCTTGTATGCGAGTCGGGTACATTTCAAGGACTTGTTCAGCCATAATCGGGTGCACCCGATGGACATGCGGCTGCGTTCGGATGCGGTGTGGTTTCGACCAATGAGATGTCGTCCTGAGTCGTTGTGGTACTGTGTGTTCAAGGGGTACCTGATAACGGCTATCGGTCGATCGGTTGTACCCGATTTCGGCCATTGCTCTAACTACAACTACGCACTTGACATTACGCAACAGAAGCTTGGCAAAAGTCAGTATTTTGCAGGAGCTGTCACGACACGAGGCGAGAACGGCCGAGGCCGCTCCCGGCAGAGACGGGAGGGGCGAACAAGGTGAGGCACGTCCAGGAAACAGCCAGGAAACAGCGCGCCAAGAGGTGGACCTCGGCTCGAGTTTGGTTCAAGACGGCTCAAAACCTGGTCTACTTCGGGCCTCTCGATCGCTGAAACGACAGGGTCAACATATTTTATAAAACTGCACGGGGGCTCTGCCGCGGCGGGCTGCCGCCCGCCTTGGATCCGCGCACACCCGTAATTTCGAGGATGCATGACATGTATCATGAGTAGATGATTATAGGGAAATCGAGGCTGTGCATGCGACAGC
Organism: Undaria pinnatifida; assembly: GCA_012845835.1. Lineage (NCBI taxonomy): Eukaryota > Phaeophyceae > Laminariales > Alariaceae > Undaria > Undaria pinnatifida. The sequence goes on from JABAKD010000020.1 coordinate 17,060,888, forward strand.
ACTGCCAAGGGGTACATTAAAAACAAATCGTGTTTAAATACAGAAAAATAACTGGAAGCTGGTGCAATAAACCACAGCAACGAATTGAGTCATCCGGCACACGACGACGAACAACAGCAGCTGCAGCCCCAGCGAAACGCATATTATGTACAAGGGATCCGCTTCGCGGGCGGCTGACGCCGCCCGCTACGCTCACGCAAGGCAAGGAAGAATGCGACTAAAAAACATATGTAAAGGGGACAGAAAGAAGAGGCCCATGATTTGGTGCGAACAGCGATTTGATAATGCCAACAGCTGCTTAAAGCAAGTTGCCCTTTTGTGCTCAGCTGTGCTGTGTGCTTTTGTTACCGGTGTTACGATCGGCAGTACGGGGATAATTTGCGTGGGGAAAAAACAGGGGACCGTGAAAGATCAAATACATGTAGAAAAAGAAAAAAGAAGAAAAGTAGGACAAACAACACGTATATTATACCCGGTACTGCTCTATGTTCGAAAGAAAGCACACAGCGCAGCACAACACAGCACCGCAGCGAAGGGCACGGCACCGCATCGCACGGCTCCGCACGGCTCCGCACATCGCTACGCTGCGCTGCTGGGCTATATTATAAAAAATGAAAATACACTCCAGCTGTGAGATCGAAGATTTCGTCGAAACTCATCTTTGCAAGCTGTGTGTGATACTCCGATCGCGCGCATTACGAGTTGTGTGTCCTCATTAAGGATATAGGTCGGCGACTCCCCTTACAACTACAGTGTAGCTATCAGGGTCAACAGGATGATACTAGTCAGTCTTTGCGCGGAAACTATAAAACCCGTTTCTGAGGGGACAAAATCTGACAGCTGTAAAGGGAAAGGGAGCCTGGTTTTGATCAAAAGCGAGCGGGTTTGGGGGGGGGGGGGGGGGAAGGGGGCAATTTGTGCATGGCTATATATAATAGCCGGATTGATCTGAGCTAGGTGTACATTGTGATCCAACAGCGTAGTACCTGATGGTATGTACAAACCTGGTGTAGAAGTACCGGTATGTACTATATGCCTCGAGGTCTTCTCGTTGGTTCGAATCCCGGTGTCATCGGGGGAAAAAAATGGAAATTATCCTCATAAAAAAAATAATAGATTGTATTAATGTGACTTTGTGGTCTTCTAGTAGATAGACTGTCCGCTTATAAGCCTGGTTTTCGTTGGTTGAATCCAGGGCTCATATGAAGAAAAAATTATCCTCATAAAAAAATTGATATATTTGTAAAAAAGTAGTACTGGCAGATACACCACTGCTGCTGTGACATATTGTGGTCTAGTACGTACATGGACTGTCTGCTTATAATCCTGGTGGCCTTCGCTGGTTCGAATCCGGGTGTCATCGAAAAAAAAAATGATCCTCATTAAAAATCGATATTTATTTGTCAAAAAATAAAAATAGATAGCGATGAGACATTGTGGTCTAGTAGATAGACTGTCCGCTTATAAGCCTGGCTTTCGTTGGTTGAATCCAGGTGTCATACGGGGAAAAAATTATCCTCTTAACAAAATCGATATATATATTTTTAATGAAAAATTGAAAAACGTCAGCTGTGAGTATCACCGATTGAATGGTTGAAACTCAACTGTGCAAGCTTCGTGGTACATCTATGTTTCACTAATATACAGCAGTAGTAGTAGTTGCACAAAAAAATAGTACTGGTAGATACCACTGCGGCTGCGACATTGTGGTCTAGTAGATAGACTGCCCATTTATAATCCTGGCCTTCGCTGGTTCGAATCCGGGTGTCATCGGAAAAAAAAAATCCTTATGAAAAATCGATACTTGGTACCTGGTATTTAATAATCAATTTTATTTGTAAAAATAAAATAGATATCAACGTGACGCTGTGATCTAGTAGATAGACTGTCTGCTTGTAAGCTTGGTCTTCGGTGGTTCGAATCTCATGGGGAAAAAAAGTGATCCGCATAATAAGGAAAATAAAAAAAAAGTTCAGGTGGAGTAAGAAATCAAAGAAAAGCTGGACAGTCCCGCAAGTAATACGCTGGACGGGCCGACCTCGGAGATGCCAGGGAAGCACCAACCGAGCGCTTTCAGCACAAATATAGTCGTATGTAAGTCTCTATGTGTAACTTCAACAACAGCAACAGGAGCGGCAGCGGCGACAGTTCGACAACACCAAGCAGCATTTCCAGTATATTAATATGCATATACAATATTATTTTCAGTTTGCTTTGAGCCGATGCATGAAGAACAAAACAAGAGGGGGAGAAAATAAGAGTAAACGAGTATCGGACAATGTATACACCGGGGGTCGAACCCAGGGGAACGAAAACGAAGAAACTAACGTAAAAAAAAGTGAATTAGCCGATGTTCGAACTCGCGCTCAAACAACTAACTCTTTTGGTGCTACCCCTCAAGCTACTTTTGGACGACTACCGCTGGCACAAAAGAATGTGTTCTTGTACCTACGACTACGCACTTGACTTTTCGCAACAGAATAAAAACACGATTCTTGCACCAGCTGTCACGAAATGAAACGAGAACGGCCGAGGCCACCCCTGGCAATGTCGGGAGGAGCGAGCAAGGTGACGCACGTCAAGCAAATCAACGCGCCGAGCGGTGGCCTCAGCTCGAGTTATGCTGCAGACGGCTCAAAACCTAGTCTAAATCGGACCCTTCGGCTGCTCTCGAGCAAGCACAAACTATACAGACAACGATTATATTTGATAGAGAACGGGGATTTGGCAACGAGTTTTTCTCGTCTCGGCCTCAGTGCAGGATTCCGGAACTGGAATTTCAAATCGCTTCGTTCGAGCGCCATCTTCGGGGGGCGGCTCCAACGTCCCTCGCCCTGCCTTATCCGTTCCGCACCTCGACGTGAACGCGGATGGGGCTGAGCGAGACAAGCGAGAAGTGCGCAAAGTTTTGTATTTTGGACGGTACTCTGGATATATTGTTTGAATCTCAGTACAGGATTCTCGGAACTGGAATTTCTCGGTCAAATCGCTTCGTTCGAGCGCCATTTCGGGGGGCGGCTCCAACGTCCCTCGCCCTGCCTTATCCGTTCCGCACCTCGACGTGAACGCGGATGGGGATGAGCGAGACAAGCGAGAAGTGCGCAAAGTTTTGTATTTTGGGCGGTACTCTGGAGATATTTGGATCTTGATGTTCGGAGAGGTTGATAAAACAAAACTTGGGAGACATTATTTCCAAACTGGCGTCATATTTCGTCCCGAAACAGAGAATTTACTGTTAAATAAACCCATGGTCGCCCCGGAGGTCTAGTGGTTACCCTCGAATACTGCTAGCAGCGTTGGTCCTTGAGTTTGATTCCCACCGTGGTGAAATTTCGACTGTTTGCGAAAATGAAAAAAGGATCAACTGCTGAGAACGCCTAGCAGCATGCGTAGGCACGATTCGACGCAGTCGACGAAGAGGTGATAAAATAAAACTTGGGAAGATATTATTTCCAAACTGGCGACATATATCGTCCCGAAACAGAGAATATTTACTGTTAAAAAAAAAACATGGACGCCGGGAGGTCTAGTGGTTACCCTCGAATACTGCTAGCAGCGTTGGCCCTTGAGTTTGATTCCCACCGTGGTGAAATTTCGACTGTGTTTGCGAAAATGAAAAAAAGGATCAACTGCTGAGAACGCTAGCAGCATGCGTAGGCACGATTCGACGCGAGTCGACGAAGAGGTGATAAAATAAAACTTGGGAAGACATTATTTCCAAACTGGCGTCATATATCGTCCCAAAACAAAGAATATTTACTGTTAAAAAAATCCCCATGGTCGCCCCGGTGGTCTAGTGGTTACCCTCGAATACTACTATTAATAGCAGTGTTGGTTCTTGAGTTTGATTCCCACCTTGGTGAAATTTCGACCGTATTTGCAAAAATGAAAAAAAATGATCGACTGCTGAGAACGCCTAGCGGTGGGTAGGTGTGCGCGCGCGCGACGCGAGTCGACGAAGGGAGAAAATGCTGAATGATTCTCGATAAAATAAAGGCACGTACCGTAGTGGGGAGAGGGGAGGATTGCCAGCCATGTGACCCCGGATTTGAGTTACTATCGGGAGGGAGCGCGAGAGTAAGGCGAGGATAACAATGGGATGAAGAGAAAAAAAGAAAAATGGTAACGCGGTGGGTATCATAGTAGTGCATTTATTTATTGAATTTCGGTAGGTACGTACGTACACAGACATACGTGGCAAGCGCACGCATGGCTGAAACGAGGAGGTAGTGGTTACGATTACTACGCCAGAAAAAGCCACACAGCAGTACGAGTAGCTGCGTCCCGGCCTTGAGGATGGTAATATACGAGTTCGGGTACTCGACATAGTTTGTACTCGTGCAAGAAATATAGGTACGAGCAAGATCACACACACCGATGCTCTATTACACACGTGTTTCTTGCCTGACATATGGCATGAGGAGGGTGTACCAAAAACAGGGAATGACTTTTCGACCGAAAAAACAAGGGGGAAATCGTTCCTGTTGTTAAGCTGCACCACGCGAAGGTCGTACTGTATAGACGGTATCCCGGTTAGAAACCAGTGGCATGCATTCGTCCCGGTAACTTCGGCGGGTGGTTCTTTTCCCTAAGACTCTTTGGCGCCGTATCGGCGGTGTGGAAGGCGGTATTTCTTGCTGTGGTGTCTGTCTCCGATGCTGTTCTGGTCGTTTGCCTATCAACTGGAAGCGGTCGTGTTGGTACGTAACTGACAATTCTTTGTGTTGCTCCCTACTTGACGTGTTCCTTGCTGCTGATTGCCGATTGATGATCTCTAGTGGAGTGGCTTTATTCCTGATGATATAGTACGATACCCAAGCAAGTTGCATCGTTCTCGGA